>VZSZ01000358.1:468267-533954 GCA_013398815.1 Ibidorhyncha struthersii
AAAAAAAAAAAGAAAAAAAAAATAGAGAAAAGAAAAAGCAAGGAAAGGAAGGCAGGCATGGGGAAGTAATGCCGGTGCTGTAACACATAGCACGGGCACAAAAAGTAGTTTTTACGTCATGCTGCTGGGAGCGATTTTTGGGGTGTGGGGTCTTTTTGAGTGCAGTGTGTTGCCCCAGAGCGCAGAATAACGGGAACAGACCTCCTGCCGGCTCTATGAAACTCTCCCCTTTCATCCCTCGGTGGTTTTTGACATTCCCGCAAAAAAAGAGGCATTTGTGGGAAACTGGATGTACAATGTGAAGATTTAACAAATGATGCATTTTTTTGGAAGCGTGTGGCGGGAGCTTGCTGGTCCCTGTCCTGCCCCGGTGCGATGCAATTGGGAACCACCTGCTCCTGGCGGGGCGACAGGCTCGCAGGCGCAACTCGGGGTGCTCGCGGGGCTTCTCCCTCTGCCAGGTTTTCTCTGCCTGCCTGGCCTTTTTGCGAACGCTTCCCCAAAATCTCTTTAAAAATAGAGTTTTTTCCTTTGGAGACACGCTCTTCCTCCTCCTGAAATCTTCCCCCTGCTCTTCCGTTTGCCTCCCTGGCTGCTCCTTTCTTCGTGCCCTTGTTTCTCCCGTCAGCTGCCTCTCCTGTACTCCCTGCTCTTCCTCCCTTAACCCTTTTGTCTCTTTCCACGGGCAAGAAACTGTTAAATGAAGCTGACAAAGCCTCTCGGCTCAGCCTTGCCATGGAGCTTATGGCAAACTCCACCTTGGCGTGTTTGGGGTTTGTGGGCTTTTTTTTTATTTAAGGAGTGGCATGTCACATATAAGCGATATCAAGAGAGTTACAGGGGGAACGACATGTCATCTTAAAAACAATGGGTTTTTTTTTAAAGTTTGCTTTCATTATTATCACATATCACTGCTTTTTAGTGACTAAGTAATCTCTATTTTAAAGAGTGAGCGATTGAGTATGCTTTTAGTATTAAAATAATCCCTGGCAGAGCTGCTATTGTTACGGGTCTGTGTCAGCGTTTCCATTATAAATCCTGGTTTTGAAGGGTTTATAACTCATCTGCTTTAATTCACATTGGGCCCAAGCTTGGCATTAATGCTCTCAGCCCCGATCCAATTATTTTGTTTTCACAAAGTTTCATTTAAATCTATTTGGGCATTTTTTGATTACAGAAGGGAACAAAACATAAGGCAGCAGCAGAACGGGGGGGGTGTGTGTGGAGAGCGTGTTATGTACATCTAAGTGTATGTGCTCAATGATTTTAGAGGCTTTCATTAAAAAAAAAAAGCTCTCACCCCAAACTTTGCATTATTTTACAGAAGTGAGAAATATAGTATCGCTCATTCTATATGGAGCTCAGGTCTCTTTTTTTTTAATTTTTATTTTTAAATCAAATGTATTTGAGGTGACAAAGACGTTAAAACTTACGTGGCAACTCTTCAAAAGGAGCAAGAGCTGTATATTCATAGCGTTCATTTCATTTTATCCCAAACATTACAATCCGTGTAACAGAGGAGAGGGTAGAATCCCATTATTCTCAATAGGAATTCATGTATTAAGATTTATATTGTGGAAGGTCCTAAGGGTTGTCAACCTTTTCAAGGATTTTGCATATTCAGAGTATTATACAATGCACGATAATCTAAATATGCAAAGTCCTGAGGAACCAAACCCTGTTTCAATGCATACTAAAAATACTACGAGAAATGGAAGGAAAGGTTGACATTGTAGTGTCTCTGTGTTAAGGTAAGGACCATCAAAATTTCCAGTTATAGCACCCAGCCTCCAAAATACACTTTTATAAAAAATATTTTCTCCCTCTTTTTTATTGTGAAAGTAGTTTGTTTTTTTTTAAACTACTGAAATGTTCTTGTAAAATGCATTTTTGAATGGCCCTTATACTGCTACTAAAAACAAAATAAATGAATTAGTTTGTGTTGAAGGATTCCCTCTGTAGTAGTAACATTACATTTTTGCAGATTCTTAATCCATCATTTGACCTTTTTAATATTTTCAAATAAATAGTGGAGAAACAAAATAGCTGAGATATCAAGGTTTAAAAAGCCTCTACTGTGCATGCATAATAACTTTTCATAAGGATTTTACTACGCATTTTGTATTATGGATCCATGATATGCAAATGTGTACTGCTGTTAATATGCATTCACAGCATACCCCATAACTGCTGCTTTGCTGTCTACTGTGAATGCATGTTAAGAATAATACACAAAACACAGTTAAATGCACTCTATAGAACGGCTGCATGGCACCAAATATGTTACTGAACGCATACCGCAAATTTTTTTCCTGTGCCCAAGCTGTATAGTTTTGAATTATAAGTGACTCTATTTCAAATGCAATATTATTATAATACATTTAACACAGCCAAACCTTAACAGAGTCGCTGAAATAATACTGAGTTCAAAGGACTGCAGAACCTCCACGATGCGTCAGGGGGACTGACCCAAACTGCACTGCAATCAATGGGAGTCCTTCCAATAGCTTCAATACGCTATCATCGGATCTCCAGGGAATGTCTCTTTTCTTTTCTTTTCCTTTCTTTTTTTTTCTTTTTTTTTCATCCTCCTCTCCCACCCTCCTGGCCCATATCTCCCAGCCGCACCATAACAGAACTGCATCAGAATTAAGGAACTTTAACGATGTTTGCCTAGGACTAGTTTGGTGTGTGGGAGTCTGGGTCATTCACTGGCAGCAACGGGACCTCATGGGCAGTGGGGAATGGTTCAGAGGGGGGAGAGTTAGCTAAATCTTTTTCTTTTCCTTGTTTCCGCATCTTTCTAACATAAACGTTAAACATCGCAGCATCTCTGCTCCTCACACACGTGTAAAGTCATGGTGACTAACCTGTGATGCCAAACTCCATCTTCCTCACTCACGACCTGCTGTGAGTTTGCCTTCCTGCCACAGCACTCATATGCACAGCCCAAACACCCAGGGAGGACCAGAAATACCCCTTCCAAGCCCACTTGCCTCTCAGCAGGCTCCGAAGGTTGGTGTCTATGCCAGAACCCAACTGTACGTCTGCAGCTTCCCTCGGCCGCCACCTCCGCTGCCTTGGGAGCGGCACCAGGGGAAAACTTCTGTCTAGTGCATCCTAAATCGCAAAGTCGGGCCACGAAGGGCAAATACATGGGTAACAGTATGAAAAACGGTGGCTTCTGCCTCCAGTCTCCTGCTGAGTTCAGAGCTCCAGAGGAGGTGGGAATACATGTTTGGGTTTTTTTTTTGGTGGGGATTTTGGGGGAGTTTTGCTATAGTTTGGTCTGGTTGTTTTTTATAAAAAGTAGGGCAAAAGAGGATGGCGTCTTGGTCAGGGACTGTGGTCTGCCAGCCCCAGTGAGTTTCAGACTGGTCAGAACTGGGAACCTCTGGCAAAGGCAGGACGGTGTCACCACAGAAGGAGCTGCCAGGGGAGGAAGCAGATCAACGTGCCATACGCGTGTTGCGTGCCAGCTGCATATCCTACGTGCAACTATGGCACCGAAGCGATGTGCGTCCCTGTTCGGGGGTGACCCAGCCTTTGTCTGCCTCTCTGCATCCCCAGTGCACTGCCATAGACTATGGACAACTTTGTGAGGGGAACCTGCCCTTCCCATTAAGTTGGCTAAGCCCTCTCCCACCAGTGCTAAGATGATGTACAGGGATACACATCCTTTTCCCAAGAGAGATTAAGGAAGACACTAGTAAGGCCCCCCCAGCTTCAGGGAACTAACCTACATCATCAAGAGGATTCAGTTCAACCTGAAAACACAATTTTAACCCATCTGCTAATGCTGCAAAATATTATAAATGTGCTTTGCACTGTCTAAGCCCCCTGTAATGAGGGTGTACTTCTTGCTCTAATCAGACATCCTTAGTTTTATGTTTTGAATAGGCTGTTAGGGACAAATATGAAAGAGCTGCAGAGGGGTTAGTTACTCTGTTTTAATGGGAGTCGCTTGAGTAAAACATGAATTTAGAGTCTGAAAATGGACTCTAATACTAATTACTTATGGTTAACCAGAAATGGGTTTATGACCAGAAATTGCTGTAAGATTTCTGAAACACGTGACTAGAATCGGTCTGATTTAGATATGACATACATTTGGCATAATCTTGTTAATTTTGAGCTGCGCCTGGGTTACACTAATGTAAATGAGTTGAGAGAGAGTGGGACCAAATACTCTTAAGACAGAAAGTATATTAAATAAATAAAAAAAAAAGTTTTCTACCCTAGAAAAATAATGGCATGACACAGCCTGAAAGTTTTATTACCAGATTAAGAGGTGATATGTACCTTGCAAAAATATGGAATTTAAGGTCCACCTCTCCCTGGGGAAAAATGACCTAGCCAGACCAGTCGTGTAGCTGTGTCACTTCTTGAAATTGCAGGGGGTTAAGATAATTCCAATTGTTTTGTGGTGTGAAGCAACATTATGGTACAGCTGCGAAACTCAGTGTTTTCATTCGTACTTGATGACTGGGGTTGCCACACTCTCTGCTACCCTACCTTAAGGACGCTCTGAGATCAGTAAGTTTGGCAATCTTTAGAGGCTGCAGCAGGGACCCTTGGCTGTAGCACACACTCTGGTGCTGCTGATCGGCATCTACTCTTTAATGACAATCTCTGTCAAACAACTAGTTAGTGATGCTGCTTTTTTCCTCCCTTTCTTCTGCCTGTGCCTACGGTGATTCACAGGGATGCTTCCTCCGTGTTTCCATTTCGAGAACCTCTCTGTTCCCATCAAAGCATGTTTTTTGGGATGGACCTTGCAGCCAGTCCCTTCTAGAAGTAGTGTGGGTGCGCGTGGCCCTGGAAGAGACCTGCACCGCTTCCCCTTCCCCAGCCAGACCCCATGGCTATAATGCAGGCTTTTTCCTTCCGTGGACCGGGGGCACTCCTTCCTTGCAAAATCTCTGACGCTGATGGGCTACTTTCATCTCCCCGCTGCAAATCTCCCCCAGCAAGAGGCACCTGATGAGGTTTCCTCCCTGGATCACCCGTGTGGATGTTCCTGATACTTTTTCTCCCTTCCTGCAGCCTTCTCCCTGTGAGAGGATTATCCCTTGTGCGGGAGCGACAACGCGCCGAGCCCCACGTGGGGCGGCGGCGCTGGGGCAAAGCCCCTCTGGGAAGCGGTGGGAGCTCTGAGCGCACGGTGACGGCACCGACTCAGAAGAGCAGAACAGCCTTACAAGAAAGCACATGCTGAGATGAGCACTTTGCTTAGGACTACGCAGCATGTTCTAAATTAAATGTGAGATGCAAGGAAACAGAGAAGTCGAATTAACTCTGACTTGATGGAAGTGCAAAATAAAACTGAAGAGTAACGTCAGCTTGGGGTGGACAGTTCCCTCCCAGGAAATTAGAGGGTGCTTTGTAAGGGGAACTTTGTAAAAGATCCTTGCAAAGTTTATGAGAATCTCTGACATTTCCATTATTTGTGGCAGACCTTTGAAACTCAGCAGGGACAAAGCCCTCAGGCTACAGAAATGACTTTTCTTTACCCCCATGAAATTTTATCCAGGTTCAGGTGAGCTGTAAGCTCCTAAGATTCATCATTTCCTTTCTCTTGCATGCACTCCTCAGGCAAATTTTAGCAGCATGCTGAAATAATATCTGAACATCTTAGGGAAAAAAAGAAAAAGAAGACCTTAGAAATAACAACTCCTTTAAACCTATTTTGAAAGCACATTATTAAAGTTGAGTAGCTGACAGTAGGAAATGCCAGAGCTGCAGTTGCCTATGAAATCTCAATTCTCTCTCTTATGTACAAATATACAGGTAGATTCTTAACAGCAGAGGTCAGCTGAGGTGCTTGTTTTTGTGAAATAATATTAAGTGTAGGGCAGGCTGACTGTAATGGGGATATCTCCTCATTTTGGTTTGCTTTCTGTTGCCTGAATTTATAACCTTTCTTGGACAGGGCTCTTCCTGAGGTACTGGGCTGATGAAGATAAGTAAATTTTCCATTAAAAAGCATAAAAGCTGTGCAATCAGGCATCCCAAGCTGCTAATGAGCTATGGCCTCCCTCACATTTCCCAAATCTGCGTTTACACTTTTGACTTCTCCTAGCACCTGCCATTGCCAAACAGCATCTGCAACATGTGATAATGCGTGTACTTAAAAACCTTACTGGAGATCTTTCCTTATCAAAAAGAAAGGTAACTTTTGGTTACAAAAAAAACCTAAAACCTAAGCCAGTGTCAGAATTAAATATTCATCTTTAAACCACTTCACAGAAGTGGGGAAATGCTACTTTCCGGAAGGAAAAGGCAGGCACAAGGATCTTACAGCACAGATCCTGAACTTGTTCCACTGATTTAAATGCCCCATGCAAATGTTAAGAGCAATCAAGAACCCAGTGTCTATTTGATAAATACTCCAGAAATTATTCTTCAGAAGCAGATTAGTTAAGTGTTCAGTCACCATATCCTATAGCCTTTCTGCTCTTTCCTGTTATGCAAAATTATACTTATCTTCACTGGTTTGAAGGCAGTGGAAGATGGACAGCAATATATTTTGGAGGATAGTGACCATCATATTTTATCTCAAGACACAGAAAGTTTGTCACAACTGTGAGTGGAAGTTGGGTCATTTGAGCTGTTTTACCCCCAGGATCAATTTTCCCCTGACAGTACTGGGGAATCAGTGGCAGAATTTGACTGCAAATAGAACAGGATTTTATAAAACCATTTTCCGGATTCAATTCCCAAGCTTCTGAGAAAGCGAAAGGCACAGCCAATTTCAGCTCAGCTGTAAAATGGTGCTGAATTCAGATTGGGCTATAATAATCTTTTTCAAAAAAAAAAATAATTGGAAAATCAATGTTTAAAGAACATTTTTTTCAGTGATGAATGAACAAATCTATTACTTCTAGCTGCAGAACTACTTTTAGAGTAACTGGTGTTTCTCATCTTCATAAAACTCCATTTTAATGTGTTTTTCACCAAATTTCCAGGGCACGTGCACACACTGATGTTGTAAGCTGTAAATTTCTTAGATTCCCATTGCAAGCCTCATAATTTTCCCAGGGTAGAGTAAAGAGGAGAAGATTAAGAATGGAGTGATGTCTTCCTGTCTACTCAAGTACACAACTGAAAGAAATAATGCTCAAGAGAGAATTTCGCTTATACCTGCATGGATATTTTTGGTAAGATCTGTGGACATCTCAGAAGCAGCGTTGTCTCACAACAGTCAACAAAATTTGCCAAAATCAACATTAAGTTATGATCTGCCATAAAGAGCAGTGAGGTTATCACACATTTAAGCACAAGCTGAAGTAAACAGTAGTTTCAGTAATTTCCGTCTCTTTCCACTCCTTATATCTGTGTAATCTCTAAGGAGTTGTGTAAGCCCTACAGCTTGCTGGCTTCCTCAGCCACCAGGCATCATGAAAATCAGGGCTTCGTGCCACAGCTTTGAGCACACAGTGTTGCTTTTGGAGGTCACCGCTCCGCAAAGCGGTCTCACCTTACAGGGTGTGCAAAGGAAAACGAGTAGTATCTTTTGGCAGCCCGGAGTTTTCATTTCAGTCCTTGGGCTGGCTGAGGACTGCTTTGAATCCCCAAATAGTTTCAAGCAACCATGGTCAGAATGCACCTGGAAGATTGGCAAAAAGCCTTCTTTTCTGGCCAAATTCCCTTTCCTAAGAAGGGAGAGTGGCTTGCTGAGCCCAAATCCTGCTTGTGTTTCCCTTTCCCCTCTGTTGTGTTAGTTGCTGTATAAGCTTTCTACCTGGTTTGCGTGGCCTTACTGGGGGCCTGACCCTTTAAACTCTTGAAGTAATGGGAAAAGGTCATAGAAGACATAGTTTGCAAAAAGCTAAAACAGTCAGTGGTCTGCAGAAACAGTACTGCATATGCATATATTTTTGCAAGTTAGGAATATTTTTATTATTTTTTTTTGCCATGGTATTGTTTGTAGTGTCAGCCAGTATGCATCTGGACTTATATTGGTTCCTTTGCGATCATCTTTAATACAGCCACTGGTTTTGGAGAAATACTTATTGCAGTTCAATTCTCTATTACTGCAGTGTGACCAGGAGAGAAAAAATATGCACTTTACCAAGTAAAGTGCGAGTGTACTATAATATGTTCAGGGCCTCGTTCTTGTGTTCAGGAGTTTTATGCATGGCTTGGGTTGAAATTTGAAGTGCACTTTCTGCCTAAAGAGGCGTGCTGGCTTCTGCATTCTGCATTTGGACCTGTAAGGCATCTTGCTATGTAAAGCCATCCAGGTAAAATTTACCTCAATGAATTTTGAAGACAGCCGCGTGGAGAACATTTGCTGTCACCGGCAGATGGTGACTGGAATAGCTGTCTCTCCCCGTACCTCTAAGCCCTCGAACAGTGTGAATACAGACAGTGCAGTAACAATTTGGTGATGTGATGGAGGAAATACACTCAGCGTTACATCATGGGGCCAAATCCTGAGAGATTCAGAGCTCCTGCACTATGCCTTGAAGGCTGGGTGTTGCAAGGGTAAAATTTGCAAGGTTCAGGTTGGTGGGGTTTGGAATAAATATTGCTTTCCATTCAGTCTGTTATTCATTTGCTTCTTGTGGCACCGACTAACATCAGTGCGTTTTTCTGCAATGACTCTGTGCAAATGCTCTGACTCCCGTGGAAACAGAAATCTTGATTATGAACAAGATATTTGCAGTTTGACCTTGTAACGTAAAGTGGCAGAAAATTGAACATGTTTTCTTTCAGAAGATTGCATATACATTTCGGCATAAAACTTTGTACATTAAATGCATTATAGTGAAATTTCATTCTGAGAATAAGACATTTAGGAAAAGTAAGGTTTTTAATTCATTTCAAAAGGATTCAAAAGGACATTTCTTTTTGAAATCACATATAATACATATAATGAAAACCAAAACAATTGTGGTTTTTTTCTAAATGAGACATTTTGATTGATGTGAAACAAATATTTACTGAAAATTTTGCGTTGTAGGACACAATTTTATTTCTTTGCTTTTGTTTCATATCTGAAGGAAAGCAAATTTAGAAAGTAAGCTTTCTCCAAACAAAGGAATGTCTCAGTTTGCCTACTGTACCAAAATCCCTATAGCACCTGGGTTAAATCAGTCTTTCCAAAAGGCAAATCTCTTTCAGCCATATATTCTGGATTTGCAGTTTTCGCTTTATTAATCAATTTCTCTGTCATTTACAATATCCTAAAATTCAGATAGTCTATTCTTGTTAATTAACTACCATATATATATATGTTTCTACATGCTCCCCAAATCTTTCTTTTCTTTTTTATTTTTTTTTTCTTTATTCATCAGTAATTCTCTGAAGTAGCAGTTCAGGGTCCCCTATACCCTCAATTCCATTTCGCCAAACACAACACAAAAAAGATAGCCTTTGTTAAAAAGTTTAATGTTCTTAATTAGTAGAATTGTCAGACTAATTAGAATACCAATTAGAATTGGCAGGGCTATCGTTAATTTAGAAGTGCTGTGGTCTAGTGTTAATTGCTATTAAACCTTATAGTTTGTGAAAGAGAGGGAGCAAGGAGATGAATACACACACGCGCAACCTCCCTCCCCTCCCATTTTAAATGGTAAGGGTCCATAACCATAACGATCCGTGCTGTCAATGTGTACTTAGGGACTGTTTAATCCATGGAGATGTTGATGCAAAGTTAATACCCGTTTATGCACAAAAGTAGCACTGCGGAATAAAAACTTAGAACTATTTTTTGTGTGCTGCTATTAAAATGGTGAAATCCCATCAGTGGCTGGAAAAGATACTCAAAGCACCAAGGGCTTCTTTCAGAAATGTGCAAGAGAAATCCACTTTACTTGCTTTTACTTTTGGTACTGTGAAAGTTATTTTGCACTTCTTACAGCACATGGCAAATAAAGATCTCACAGCACTGTACACACTGAAATGAAACTTCAGCGCCTGCTGGTTCAGTGAGTTCCTATCAGTGTTTCATAGATGGAGGAGCTATCGCTCAAGTTCCCACGGTGAGTCAGGTGTACAGTGGGAAATACACTGAGAGCTCAGCAACTTTTGGTCTCTGGATCTAACCCACATGCACGTGGGCCCTTCCCATTGACCTAATTCTAGCTTTTAAGTGGTGAGAAGATCGTGGAGCGAAACAATTTTATTTTTCAACCTCAAAGGAAAATAAAGAAACTTCTATTCAAACTACGTACTTAAAACATCTGCTCCTGACTAAAAGCATAAGGGACAAGATCCCAGAGGTGGATGCTGTGAATATTGCTGTGAATTCCATGTACACTGCTACCGAGCGCACAGAGCCCAATTTATATCTGCAAGTGATTAGAAAAAAAGGGTGCTCAGGCGGCTAGAGAAGCATGTAAGAGCCTGATGTGTCCAAGTCCCAGGTACAAACATAACATTTCCCAGGTACAAATATATTTTCCACTTTGATGTTTTCTCCAGCTGGCCGATTGCCTTCTGAAATCTCTTACCGGTGATAGATTGAGGCAAGAGTGATGGTACTGATTGTTATTTATCTGGGGCAATGGTGGTGTGAGCTAGAAGAGGATAGACGTAGGGCAGAGCAGAAAAAAGGAAGGTCAGTGACACTGCTGTCTGTGGAGCACATGGATGTCCTCTTGGTAATACAGCACAGCGTAAACATGTTTCTGTTCCTCTCCAACCTGATCTAGCTCAAGTATTTCTCTACTTACAGCACAGCTAGTTTGCAGTCTGATAAAATCCATCTAGACCTGACTGTACTGCCTCTTCTGTTCCAGAGAAACTGAGTAATTCATTTTCAAGGAAGTCAAATGTTTAAATTGCATCATGTAAATTATTGGTCAAGAAATCTTTGCCTTGGTCAAATGGCATCTTGTACACTAATGCTTTATTTAAATTCTGTTTATGTAAAGCGATAGTCAAATATGACACATATGTGTGTCTCTGCTTTTGCAGAGAAAAAGGTGTGAATTTACATGCTTTATATTGGAAAAGGGATTTAAGAATCAGCTACAAACTTAACCTTCATAGTTCCTATCATGTTACTGCTCAAAGTTAACATTCAATCCTGGATAAGTACAATGCTGAAAAAGAAAAATAATTAAGATACAGTAAAAGAAATCAACTGATCAAAAAATTATTTAACTGAAAGCCAGCATTTTAATTCAGTTTTTCACTTAGTAAGCTCGGTAGTGAAAGTTAAAGAACTACATACAAAACCATTTTGCTCTCTGCGTTTTACGTTAGAGGGTAATTCGAATGCGAAATGAAAAGAGGAACTAAAAATTAGTAATTAGTTAACAACAATAATAACAACAACTTTTCTCCCAAAGGAAACCTTTTTAAACATGTAAGAATCCTCCAAACACCCTAGTTGATTAATTTTTTTTAGGGATTTTCATTGACCATGGGTCTTTTTTTCTTTATAAGTACTAGTATATTCATTTCAAGGCTTTAGTTTTGAGCTGCCTAAACTCTGTAGGCAATGTGGCCAAGCCAACTTGAGACCACTAGGACATTTAAAATCCCATCAAAAGTTTACTCCAAATATGTCAGTCCCATTTTCTGTGAGAGTTTTTCTGACTCGGGAACGAAAAGAGATTCCTGTCATCTTAGGCTGCTGCAATCTTTGCTTTCAGACACAGATTTCATGCCATAGTTTCAGGTCTTTACCACTCAATCTGACAGACCCCGAAATATTATTTCCATTTTGTCCAGGCAGACGCACACCACCATGGTGATGCTAAGGATGAGAGCGGGGGTAGGGGCTTTTCACTGAGCTCAACTCCAGATGGACTTCACTCAGCACCATCATCGTGTTAGATGGGCGATAAATAACAACCCTGCACGTGCACGTAAGTTTTGCAAGGACTTGCATACCCCCAGCTTACTGCCTGAGTGAAAGCCAACTGTCTAAGCTTGCTTTTAGAGAATGGGAAGAGGAGGCACCATCTTCTCCTGGGGTGTCTAAACTAAGTACAGTGAATCACCTTCCGCTACGTTCCACTAACTCTGTGCATGTGTTAGACCAACCTGCTTAGGACAGACAACTTTTTGGTGGCTGATGTTAGATAAATCTAATTCTACTGTAAGTCTTTGCAGGGTAAGGACTAGAGCTGGTTGGAAATCCTTTGCCAGAACAATTTCCTCATGATAAAGCTGTTCTCACAAATCAAAATTTTCTTGGGCATGTTTCATTGACTATATGCTGAAAAAGCCAAAACCAGTCCATTGTGGGGTCAATAAATCCCAATAGGAATAATCTGTTCGTTGGGCTGCCCCAAAATTCTCTAGTCAGTTAAATGTCAATGTGTCCTGTCCTAGAAGACACGTTGGGTCATGGGAGCTGTGGTGTGGGCCCCAATTCTTCTTTATGGCTTTTGTTCTGTGGTCATAACATGTTTTCCAGGGCACAGTGCAATCCTGCCTCTGAATGACCACCCCTCTGTACCACGATGTGCGGTTGGGGCATGAAGCTGGACTTGCAGGGGCAGTTTGCTCCTGAGGAAAACTCCCATGACACCAAGTGTCTTTGGAGAAATAGGCATTTCTCTGTTTTAAGTGTCTGGCAATGAGCTGGTGTTTATTACTTTGTACATGAAAGCTGAAAAGGTTCAGGTTCTGAAATTTAAATATAGTTTTTTGGTTGAAAATACTGTTAGGGAGTGTATCAATCAAATATTGCAATGGTTCATGATGGCTGGGATTGAAAACAAATAGGACATTTTGGGACAACTCACTGGAAGAACACTCTGATTTTGGTTTATCTTTAAGAATCCCAAGGTGCCTTGCAGCCACAACTCCATTTTAACCTGCCACATAGCAGGCTCGGTGTTTCTGCTTCAGTGTAGTACTGTGAAGTATCCCTCAACAAAGGTGAGCAAAGGACTTTGAAATACAATAAAAGAGAGTAAGCCAGACCTTCTTATCTCTGTTAGGAATGTGGTGGTTCAGTTCCACTTTCTGACCTGCACCAGTGGAAGCATCCCTGAAGCACTGACCTGCTTCACACCTTGATTTGCATCAGAGGTGCTTGTTGCTGCTGCCTTCCTGGGCAGCTGCAACTGCAGCATCCGAGCCCTGGACTCCCGCTGTTGCTGTATATCGCTATATCCCCTGGCCTGGCCTCAAGCCCTGTTCCCCATGCAGCTGCCCTCTCTGAGCTACGGTGGTGGTGCTGCATCAATGAGGGAGCAGAGAGGGAGGCATCGCTCCACTCCTCTAAGAGAAATGAACAGCAAGTCTCGGTTTACTTCTCTGGATATCTTACCACTTGGGTGAGAAGGCATCCTTGTGCTTGCAGTGCCTGCAGGCAAAGAGCTGCGGTTGTGGAGCTTTGGTATAGACAAATGATTTTCCCATTTTACTGCTATTTCCTCAATTGTTATTTCTATTTTTTGCTTAGGTGGTTTGCAGTTACCATACTTATTCATTCTGTTGTTTGCCTTTAGGGCTTCTCTGTGCCTTTTCTCCACCATTAGTCTCTTCTCCTTTTTTTCCCCCAGTGATTTTATATGTAATCTTCATTTTAATCTAGCCTGATAGTTGTCCTCTTGTCCATTGCAGATGCAATTGTTTCTAAAGGGATGAACAATATTAATTAATTTGTTTGGTGTAGAAGACCTTGTGTATTATGCCACCTCTTCTGCTCAAGCAATCAAGTTTTCCTTATCTTTTTTCGACCCCCTTTAATTCTAGCCTTATAAAGAATTAGCAAATAGACTAAATCAACTGCCAAAACCCATCCATTCCCATAAGAGGAAGGGCTACATAGGGATATAGTCCACAGCTGAGAACACAGGAATTTTTTGCTGTTTGTTTAGTCCAAAGATCGGTCTCATCTCTTATTTTTTTTCTGGCATTAGCCATTGCCAAGGAGTGTGTACATGAAGGTTAAAAAAAGATTACCTTTGTTAGGTCTCAGTCCGTTCACTAACAGTTGCTGAATTCTGTGAGCCCTGAAGCATGACCCAAAAACATTATTGTAATTAATTATGGTAACTTGATATGCATATCAATTCCTTTTTGCAAACATACATTTCTGAAATCCACTTCTTGTGGCAGTGAGCTCTCTAGCCTAAGTACATATTGAGCACAGTCCATTTAGGATGCTTTATTTTGGTTTTTTTTCCTGTTTAAAACTCTTAATGTGGATGAAAAAATCAGCCACATCTCAGATCTAGCAAAACAGCGACGTTTTAGCTGTCCTTTTGCCTTCTTTTCTATCACTGAGCCTTTTATTCCTCGATTTAGAACGAACAGGACCTTGTTCAGAACCCATCACAATCCTTGATGAATTTCTGGCAACGGTTGCTGTACTGCCATAAGGTTTCCTACTTCTGCGCCCTTCTTCCAGACATCACTGAGTCAGTGCACAGCCGAGGACAAGGCTGCAAATTAGCACGGCGTGGTACGCGTTGTGTTGCACTGGGGCCACCCATCCTTCCCTCAGCAAGGGAGGGGGCTCTTTAACCCTTAAAAAAAAAAACCCCAAAAGATGTGGGAAAGCCGTTCCCCAGTACTTTGCATGCAAAAAGCATTCACCTGGAAGCAGCAGAGTGACTTTAGGCAGGTGCTGTCCTCCTCTAGAGCAGGGCAACGGAAAAGGGCATCACTGTAGTTCTCGTTTGTGCTTTGCTCACGTTAAATTCTTTTTAAAGAGGGCACTAATAAATAGTGAATAATATATAACAAAACGCTAACAGAAGTCAATAGCGAGTTTTACTTGCCAACAAAAAACAAAAGTGAAAATGTTAACATGTGAATGCTGCTCTCTGTATGAAGAAGTGCCATGTTCCAAGCATAAGTGCAAACTAAAACCCCATTTGTGTGAATAGCTAATTATAAGGGTGAAAACACTGTCAATCTTAACACTCATCTGGGTTTCGTCTTGGATGCCAAATGGGTCTTGCTGTCCTATATGTTAAGAAAAGTCTCAATTTCACAGCCCTGACAGGAGAATAAATATCAGCCAGAAGTAACTGAAAGGGAATAAACATAGACTATCATGATGGAATTTTTATTAGCACCGCTTTTTTCCAACTATATGTAAGTATTCTGAATCAAGACAATATTCTTCAGAAATAAGTATTGACAAAACTTTCTTAGCTATTTTATGAACACAATTAAAAAAAAAAAAGAAAAAAAGAAAATTTTGTTCACAGTGCCTGCCATGAGGAAACCTGGTGTAATTTGCATAAGATGCATGTGCTATTGAAGCTTTCTAATTGAAGCTAACCCATCAAAGGGTTTAGAGACTTTGTCAAATGTCTTAAGTTATATCTCATGTCCCAGTGCAATTACAATTTAAATGTAACTCTTTAAAGAACACTACAGACAAGCAGAACAAAGTCTCATTACCGTCTTGTACCTATTCATTATTAAAGAGTTACCTGTGGAGTTTTGTCAAAATCTTTGCATATTAATCTCTGAAAACTTGTAGGGTTTAAAAAAAAGAAAAATAAGCTGTTTTTTAAATATGAGGCAAACCTCACAGCAGGTGGGAAGGACTGTACTCTATAACAATTTGGATCCCATGTGACTCCAAGATCCTGCAAATGTAGAAAGATCACAAAGGTGGTTTGCTTTTAAATAAATATTTTAACTTGCATGATGCTAAATGGCAAAGCCATTAGTGCATATTAGTATTTCAAGCAAAGGTGGCAACTTTTAAAAAATAAATTTTACCTTTGGCTGTTCCATAAACTGCCTGATCAATTTAAGTTGTTTTAGATTTTTTGGTTTCCTCTGTTGCCCAGGACCTAAGTCACAGGACTTCAGAATATCAGTTCAACAAAATTTTATTCCAGTGGTTGGATAGAAAATACAAATAAATACAAAAGAAGCTGTTCCAGGCTTCCAGACTATGAAAAAATATATATAGCTCAAGTTCTGGTTAAACCTAACATGATAAAGGCTCTTAGAATATAACCCGTAAACCTCATTTATTGTTTCAATTTAAACCCAATAATTTAAAGCATAAAGCAAAACATTTTCTGATGCATTTTCTTTTTTCTTTTTGTTCTATCTGAAGACTTTTTAAATGTGAGATGCCTGAATCTCAGTGATACAAGAAGAGTTCTGTTGACGTTTACAACATCATTATCTGGATTTCAGCCTATCTCTATGAGGTGGACTAACCCACTTGATCACATTCAAACTCTTAAGAAAATGCCCTTTGAATGTTTCACATTTATTGAAATGATGGTATATTACAGTGAAAAGTAAGCAAGTGGAGGACGAAGAAACCTTCTGAGAGCGGTGGGAGATGCTGCATTTCTAGTTAGCCATAACTTGTGTGAGATAAGAGATTGCACCTTGCTTAATGCCTTTCTAAACCTCTCGGGAAAACCTTTTGCTGCTAGGATGCCTGTGATGACCTGTGTGCTGTAGCATTGCTGTGAGTTGGTGTAGCTCCACGTGATGCGCAGACTTAGTGACCCTCTTTTCACAGCCAGGTGCTGTTGGGTTTGTTACCCTATGGGGATGTGTTTTCTCCTGTCATAAAAGGAGGAAGATATAGAATAAGCCCTGCCACCTGACAGACGGACCTCCAACACCCTGATGCACTTTGGTACCCGGGCATGAGGTCAGTGTGGGCAACTCACTGCAGCTTCCAGATGTTGGTGTAGGGAAGGAAGACCACAGATCCCCTGAGGCTGGGCAGAACACCAGCGGGGGGCAGTGGAGTCACCCTCCCTATTCCCGGGGTGTGCTGGAGAGGTGAAGGGAGCAAGGGAGAGGTGGCGTTGGCTGGGGAGCCAAAAGTTCCCCGTTGAAACGGATCAGAGCCAAGGTAAAGTTCAAGGCGAAGGAAGGGCTCTGCAAGCAGTTTCTCCTTCAGCTACTCTTCGTTTTTCCTGACAAGCCATTCCAATGTGATCTAGTGAGGCTGCAGGAGTAAAGCATATCTAGTCGTGATGGTTTTAGCAGCTCCAGCTTCCTGGGATTTGAGCGCAAGCTTTAGCAGTCCGTTCAGGTAAAGCAAACCGAATGCTTTCCTGCAGATTATCTTTCATGTATGTATAAACAGTGTTTGCTGCAAAATGTGTGAACTGTGGAGCTCGGAGTCACAGCCTGCAGCACAGCAAACTGGCTTTTCAGGGAGCTCATAATGTGATAATTAAATTGCTAACAGGCACCTTAGTGATGGCATTTGCTGAAGATGTGAAAGCCTTCTTACAATCATACCTTTCTGTAGGGGACTCATCAGTAGAAGCAGAGTTATCAGAATCAGTTTGGTTTTTTTTTTGTATATTTTCTTCAATGAGTACATTAAATTTTTATGTGGAGTGAAATGGGACAGGACGTGTTTCCCTTCCACTGCACAATGATTTATTACCCCAAAAAGACCGCAGAACTAATTAGCAGAGTAATTAATTAATATAAATTTGCATATTTGCATTTGCAATTAGTGCAGCCGACTGATTAGTCTGAAAATGGGAAGTTTGACTCATTAGATGTTAGTGTCTGCTGGACCGGAAAGCGGCTGCCAGATGAGGCGAAAAAGCATAGAATAAGCATGAGTGTGTGCGTGTGCGCGCGCGCGCAAGCTCATCATGTCTTTTGTTAGAAGAATGGAGTGCAAATATGTGGTCTAAGATACTAAGACTGCTAAATTTTACATTTTTTTTCTTTTTAATCACCTTTTCAGCTGTTTTTCCCATTAATTTACTTTCTGCAATGAGCCACTGCAACCACGAAACTCGTCGGTTCTTCTGAACAGTGAGATCTTTAAGTGAGTGTAGCTGCTGCAAATCTCCTGATTTAGGTGCCGAAGGGGAGCTGTAAGGAGCCTCCTTGCCCTGTGATAGATGGGACAGGGATATTTCCCCTCTTCCTAGTTACATCACCTAACCAATTGCTAACACTGAGAGGTCAAACTCAGCAGAGCCCATAAAACCCCAGGATAAGTGATTAGCTTTCCAGGTTGTGCGGTTGTCTTTTCCTCCTTGGACACCCTTGTGGGTGTGCCTCTTTGTATACATCTAAACAGTCCTTCTGCTCTGCATGCCTGAACTTGGTATGCCTGGACAGCCATTGTCCCAAGTTTTAGTGAGGTCTGAGAGAATATTGAAGAGAAAAGTGTGTCTGACTGTCCGATAATATATCTAGATGCCATAATATCTGTAGGCTGATTACTAATGCTCCTCTCAGGGTGGCAGAGCAGAGAGTTTTCATGGGGGCCAGTGGAGGAAGTCCTGGTACCTCTTTGGGGCACTTTACATTGCTCTCTCCACAACAGCTGGGGGAAATATCCAGTCCTCCCCCAGCAAGACTGGTCATCTTCTCTTCGAGGTTACTGTGACTGGGAATGGGGAAAGAGCAGGGGCTGGCCTCTAAACAGTCCTCTGAAAGCTCACTGTGTCCTTGTCCAAAAGCCTTGATGAGATTTAAGCTGCTGGTACCACTTTGACACTTGTGCGGGTGTTGTGGAAGATTCAAATGGGTACTGCCCATCACTTGCCGTCACCGTGCATGTACAGCACAGTGAGTTCAAGACTTGTAGCAGCTTCCTCTAGCTCCTCTGCTGTATCACATCAATTCACTTTGCTCCTTTTTTGTTGTTTTGGGTTTTTTTGTTTTTGTTTTTGTTTTTTTTTTTGCTGCTAAGCTTAAAAATTTAGCTACAGCAGTTAGAGATTTAGTACAGATGCAGTTATACTTTCAATAAACTATGCTTCTATTCTGTTCAGGAGTGAGTTTAAGCTAACGTACACTTTGCAGGTATAAACTCTGTCCCCTCTGGTATATACCTTCATGAGTTTGTAAAATCTAAGTGCTAACTGGGCCTAAGTCAACAGGAATATCTTATAAACTTGAATCCATTAATTTTTGTGAGATTCGCAGGTGTTGATTAGGTCCCAAGATGCCCCTGGCATATTACATGTATGCAAGATAATTCAAAACATAATCATCCCCATGAAATGAGACAACCCCTATTTTTCCTTTATACACCTACACCCAGGTATGATAATTTGCTATTGTAATGTCTATGTAGGGATTACTAGCAAAATTATGTTTTTTTCCCCTCTACCAATCAGTAAATTTTAATTCTATATTTACCACAAAAACTGAATAAATTCCATCAGTATTTGAAAATAAGTGCAAAATGAAAAATATTATTTTCTATTAATATTATTTCTGAAATATTTTTTGTTTCAATTATGAAATCCAGTACTAGTAAGAAAGACTTTGTGAACAAACATTTGATGAAGAAAGAGCTAATAAGGGTAAAGAATGGTGTTTAAAAGAATCTTTTTACCACTACAGGTGGAGATACAGGTTTTGCAGTCATTCTTTTAATAAGAATATTTTTCAAAAATTCTGTCATACTCAATTACTTCATAAACAATTAGGAGAAAATACGAGCGAAAATAAAATTTGTCCTTCATGAATGTCATCTCAGGTATTTTGTAGGACCAAATAACCAAAATTACTTCTGACCGAAGTCATTATTATGCTTGAAACATAACCACATTTCCAAACACATTCAGGACCTACAGAGGCAAATTGATGCCTGTTGCTGTTTTCAGTGCCCCACTCCCATTGAGTTCTCTATCTGCATCCTTTGGCGCTCTTGAAAACTCTAGCCCTGTAGGCAGGTGAGAATCATTTTGGACATGGACGCATGTCTGTATATGAGGCAGCCCTGGCCTGGGGGCCACGGCAGTATGTTACGTAGGTGTTCACCCTGATGTAGGACACGCTGTCTGTTAGCAAGGCATATCGGGTTAGGGTTACTTGGTACCCCGTCGGCCTGGAGTGCGGGCAGATGCATAGCTCTACATGTCTGCAAGCTCCCAAGTCACTGAGCTGTTCTTTGTTTTAATTTGCAGACAGCTGTGAATTTGCTTTTGGATCTAGATTGAAATACCGTCTTCCCAGATTTGCAGCTTTGTGTTCTGACATTGTTTCCAGTTCTGATACTCTCTCCAATTCTGACTGTCAAAACTGTGCTAAAAGAAAATAATGCTATGGCCATTTAGGGAGACCCTTTCCCCCTCACCACCCCCCCACCCCCAAATGCTGACTCAACAACTGAGAAGCTGTTCACCTTCTTCCTAAACTCCCCCGTGCAAAACAGCAAAACATTCTGTTTTCATGAGGTCCAAATGTTTCATTTCGGTTTTATTGAAGAGCTGCATTTTGATAAGGCAGTTTGATTCCAACCACAAAGTAAACCGTTTAGCAGAAGCATGACGCATAAGCAAACAGAAAAGTACAGGGCGTACGGTGCCTGCAGTTGGAGAGCACCCCCAAAGAGACTCGAGCGGCAGCAGTGACACAGCACTCTTCTTGGCTACGGTACAGTACAAAGAGAAGGATCACAATGCATCTAGCTTCCTAGGTCTAATTAGCTGCATAGGGCCAAAGGAAAACCTGTGACATTCAAAACTGATAACTGGAGAAGAAGTAATCTGTATTCATGAGATGGGAGATGGGCAAAAGCCAGCTTGCAGTTGTACTTTAACATTGCCTACATCAGTAGGACTGACAAAATATGGAGGTCTTCCACCAGATTTAATATAGATGGAAAGGGAAAGGTAAGAATTTCTCTTTCTGTGTGGTTAACTTGCTGGCAAATCAGTCCCGAGAGAGAAAATGGTTTCGCTTGATAAAAAAACTTGATATGTGTGCAATCCATTTTATAGCAGAAGCAAGAAAAGGGGATTTTCCTAACAGCTAAGATTTTTTTGTTTGCAAACATGGGCTATATCCTGGAAACTGCAAAAATAAATCACTTCCCAAGGTTCTGGTACTGATAGCCCAGGTATTTCAGGAGCCACTTCCACAAGTGAGGTGCAAAGAGGTAAAGGAACAGCAGTGTCTGACACAAGAATATGATTTAAAATAGCCAAACCTCTAAAATGGGTACAGTGAGGAAGAAAATGATGGTCTGGATATGTACAGATCACTGCAAAAAAAAGCAACTCAGTATTTCAGGGAGGCTATAGGCTATTATTTATCAGGACTCTTCAGCATATTCTGAATATAACCTGCCCGTCCTGGGCAAGGCAGGTGAGACTGGAAGAAGAGACAAACAGCCACAACATTTGTTAGGAAACACCTGCTGGACTGTTATCGGCACATGAGATTTCCCGGGAAAAGGGTGCACGAAGCATGAATGTTGACAGGAGGCGAAAACATACATGACAACTGAGAGGTATGCGACCAAGACAAGAGGGAATACGGCCACTCAGCCAAAATTCGGGAAGCATAAGCTAAACCTGGATGACAGCAGAATCACTGCATAGCAAATGAAGGACTTCAGGCGGTGCCTCATGGTATGAATGAAATGAATGCCATAAACCAACCTCCTCTAAGAGAATGGAAGATATCCGCTGGGTAACTACTTACCAATTAATACTGGGTGCCAAGATCAGCAGGAGTCACAGGGCCTCCATAACAGCCAGGATGGGACAGAGATCTGGAACATGAAGGACGCTGTTGCCTTGGGAAAGAAACAAAATACTTTATGAAAACAACGGAAGTCCCACCACAAGAAAGTGCTTAACAAGCAGCAGTTGGAACAGCACCAGTGCAAGAAGAAGCTCCACAGTGAAATGATTGAGAGTACAGATGTCAACACAGCAAAATAATGTTCAGATGGAAAAACTGGATTATTCATGTTGTCCCTGGGTATCAAGAGCTTAATCAGCACATATATGGCCGTGCTACTACCCCTGAAACAGATCATAGGCTGCCAGAGGACATTCCTGATAAACCTCTAGCATCTGCGAGACCAAGACTTCATTGCAGCACTTTTAAGCCTGTACTTTTAAGCTTGTTTCAAGGTACTCCTTGAAGGCACACTGCAAGCCCAGAAAAAAAAAATCCTTTAGGAGATTTTTCTTGACTGCAGTTCTGTTAGGCAGCATGTTGCAAAAGGGGAGGAAGAATTAAGGGAGCAGCCGTGTGTGCTGCTGCAGCACTTACCAGGAAAGAAACAGAAAGTGGCGACGTAATCAGTCTTTTGAAAGAAGAGGTCATGTCAAGAGGGTCTGTACAAAATTAGTTCCTTTCGCTCTGGAGAGAAAATGCAGTGAATTGTGGAAAGTGTAGCAAGTTGAGTCCGAAGAAGCTGTGGCCGGAGCCACAAAAACTATCCCCAGCAGACACCTTCATGCAGCACTATCCAAAATATGGTTTGGAGATGCATCCTCCCAGTTCAACATTTGTGCACCAATAGCCCCATTCTAACACACAAAATACTGGGCTTACTCCACGTGGCAGGGCTGCTGCCACACAGAACCTTTGAGCACACATGTTGGAACTAGAAAAGTGAGGCAGCAGCTGCTCTCCTCTGACACGGAAGAAAAACTACCTGGTGGTGCACGAAGACAACAGATTTTTTTTGAGGCCACTTCAAGAAAAGCAAGGCTGATAGATACCGTATTACCACCAAAGTAATCCAGGAAGGCAGAGAAGAAGTTTTGCCAGACGAATGTTGATGGTTTCGGAGGGCGGGCATCTGATGCACGAACAACTAATGGTTTGCATGCCACACTGTCCCAGGGGCGGCTAGCCTGGGTGACTGAAGAGGAGCCAGACCGTTTCCGCAGACAGCTGAGTGACTTCAACACACCTGATGAGGTTTTCCCCTGGCTCTAGCTATGAAGGTGTTGCCCATTTCAAGGCCCAGTGCTGGAAAGTGTGCCAAATTAATACATCTTCCTGGCTGGAGGAAGGAAGAGGAAATCCTCCTATGACTAAAGGCCATAAGGTGGAATAAAACCTCCTTTCTAACAGAAGAAAGCCCTATTGGACAGTATTTGGCTGGTGTGGTAGTCACCCAGGTGAAATGCAAAACATTCAGTTAGAAAAAAGTAGTTATCGAAGTGAAGCTGCAGGCTCCAGGGAATTGCTAATATTAGCGCAACTGTTGCTAATAATGAAAACCCAGGCTGCAGCACAGACACTCTGAGTGAGATCACTAGCAGCAATCTCAAAAGCCCAGCAAGAAGAGGAAAGGGAGAACACAGTTATAACCCCTGTGATCATGGCCAGTCAATGACGGCACCCTTGTGTATTCAGCCACCCAGCTTTCTGTAACTGCTGAACCATAGGCTCACCTTCCAAGGTATAGTCAATGAATAGAGAGAAAAACTTTTTTAGAGGGCAGTCCTGAACGCTTGCAGTAGGTTCCTGGACTATGCCTTTCTCATTGCCGACCATGAAGAGACCTGGGGAGTTCAGTTCTGTTGTGGGTGCTCTGTAGGAAGCTGCCTCGTGGTAGGTGTTGCGATAACTCTTCTTACTGTGTCTTTGCAGTTAGAAAATAATACTTGGTCCAGACACTGGAGGAGTTTGCAGCTGAAACCGTTCTGAAGTAACACTGTCACCAAACTTCCTTGACTTCTTGACAGGGAATACTTCGTGTCTCTGCCCAGTGACATAGCTGATGTCCCTTTAACAGAGGGACATGCTCCTTCCATGTGGGTGCCTAGCTGGGTTGCAGAGAGCAAGGGGTCTGCTTGTGAAAAGACTTATTGAATCAGCCCTTCTAACTTTCTTCTGTCTTGTGTAAAATCTTCATGGCTGGGAATGGCCCAAACCCAGGCAATGTCAGTGAGACATAAGGGGCAAAGCTGAAATGACCTTAATTGGTGGCCACTCCACAGTATTCTGCAGAAAACCCCATTATCGTGAAGCTGAGACAGAGTGCTCTGCAGGTCCTGGCAGCATTCTTGGCCTGAGCACTTCTAAAGAAATTCATCAAAATGTCTTACGCAAGCAGGTGTCTTCCTCACCCCAGGGAGAAGCCTTCCATTGGCAAGCCTTGTGGAGGGGTCAAAGGAAAGCTAATTAAAGATTAGGTTCTACAGGATTCAGCCCTCAACCAGAGGAAAGGCTGCACAGAGTTCCCCAGCAACAGCAGCCTTAACCAGGGGACTTCCAGCAAAGGGGAAACCCCAAGAAATTTCCTTTCAACCACAGCACCAAACACTGCCGTGGTTCATGAGAGAAGCAAGGCATCTGAATGCAAAGACAGGCTTGCTGAGAAGGGCACGAGTAATCAAGGCTCATGCATTTGGTGCAGGTCTTACACAACAAACTTCCACCTCTCTTTCTCTCATAATTATGTCTTGTTCTCACGCATATGCAGTACAGCTTTGTGGTTTCCCTCCTGATCGCTCATCTGCCAATGAGATGTATATGGAGTCTCTGTGGGAAGGAGAATCCATGGCAAAATAGAGGGGCAGGGGTGTCATTTGAAGGAGCCCAGGCTGAAGGTACACTTCCTCTCTGGGTCACTCCAGCGTGTTTTAACGCAACTTCTGTGGCTCAGCATGCCAGAGCTGCATCTCTCATGTGCGGGTGGCATGTGCAGGGGATAAAAAGCTTGAGGGGTCCAGAAATACTGATAGTGGCACAAAGAGGCTTTCTAACACAAGGTTTGCAACTTCATCCGAATTGTACTGTGAGCTTGGCAAAAAAGGGTTTCAGAGAACCATCTGGTGGTAGTTTGGCATCCTGTGGGAGCTGAGTTCCTAGTTAGTGGAAGATCTGGCCAACCAACAAGGTAATTATGGCTAACACTGGCTTTAAAGGTCTTCTTTTGTGGTTGCTTCAATACAGATGTTTAGATGAGAAATGGAGGTTGAACTGCCTTCTCGTTTTTGATGATGACTCTGGGTGGGGAAAGCTTTGTGGTGGTTTAGGTGGGAAGATATATGGAAGAGCATTTTTGATCATTGAGCATTTGATTTTCAGCTTCCAGAACCTGCTACTCTGGCCTTTCTCATGAGAGTCAAAACAGCAGTTCTAGAGAATGGAGTTTTACAAAAGATGATGTAGGTCTTTATACAAATACCTAATTTCAGTGACGACACGAAGCAAAAGTGTGAAAGATGTACATCTTTTCCTCATGCTTCTTTCTTCTAGGAGAGAAGAACAGAGGTGTTGAGGAACCATTATATCCCACTGCTAAAAGAAAATAACAAGTCTTCTGCTATGCTACCTCATATGTGTACCCCTGTAGTGGCTGCAAATATTCACATTTAACAATTATTGTGCTGTAAAAGAAAAATAGTTTACTTTAAAAGAGCACAATTTGGAACGTAGTGCAGCTACCCTACCTGAACATTGTGTTAGAAGGACGAACTAAGCTTCACAGACACCTCACCCCATCCAAATTACAGCAGCAGTTCTTCTTACAGTTCTGTTGCTGAATTTTGCTATTCACATGATAATCTCTACAGTCAAAAATAGGGAACTGTTTTGGAAAAGCTTGATTTGACCTAAAACTTGGCAAACCAAGTCTCAGTATGGTAGCAAAAGCTAGATGGGATAAGGATATTTTTATGAAGTGGATGATATATGTCAGAGTGGCAACAGCATTTGATTTTCTATCTCCCATCCTCCCGCGCTGGGGTGTGGTGGTGGTATGAGGTCTGAGAGTGGGAGAAGCCCACATAGGTTGTCACTGAACCTACAAGAAGGTCTTAAATAATTTAGTTTTAAACGCTACTTTATAAAATATTTGTTTGCAAAATCATTTTAGGAAATTTCTTTTCTATCTTGGCTCCAGTTCTTCACTGGAGTCAGTTCTTCACTACCATTCTTTCATTTATGTGAAATAGTCTTTTTTTTTTTTTAAATGAAATTGGAAAAAAAACCCACAGTCTTGAATATAAACACACAAACATTGTCACAACAGAGAGTCTGTAATCTTTGAGAAGGAAGCAGGGAGATTAGGGAGTTCTGGGGAGGAAACCTCTTCTCAAGCCAGGTCTGATTGAGAAGGATTCATAGCCTGGACCTGCACTTTTAAAATCCCAAGTCCAACTTTCAAGACTGGCAGGAGTATAGGAGCCTAGGGCCCACTAACTTTCAAGACAGGAGGGGGATTTTTTAATTAGACATGAATTATTTTTTCGCTATCTAGGTAGAAAATGATGCAAGAATTAGATTTTTAAAAAATGCCTGGGGACTGTTTTGAGATGAACTATTATGGCCTAAATACTGGAAAGGGATAATCAATCCAGGGCATTTACTGTTTGAAGTTGCCAGATCTGAGCTCTGTACACAGTCATGTGAGAGCAGGAGCAACCGTGCCTAAGCTGGCTGTCTGGAGAGAATGGTCAGAACATGATCCTCTGCAATTAGCTGTGTTTCAAATCCCTAAAAGTCAAGAAATGAGGTGGTTTTGGAAAGCTCCATGACATCTGCTAAATCATGCCAGAGTCACTTTTTCATTCACTGAGGTATTTTGGGAAAGTTACCACTAGAGACTGAACCAAAAAGAACAGAGGAGGAATCAGCAGAAGAAGCAGGAGAACAACACACAAATGGGGACATAGGTGACAAATAAGTGATGATTAAAGGGAAAAAGGAAGAGAAAATCTTCAGAACTTATCCTGATCACATGGCTGTTTTCTTGTAGATATTCATGGCAGAGTCAGGTCCAGAGTTATCTGACCACAGTGAGAATCCTAATTCAAGGGAAAATCTAGAATGAGTTCCACGCAGCATATAACATAGAAGAATTGTCAGAAATATCTGTTGGGCAGTAAATAAAAAGCTATCTATTTAATAGATATCGATAGTGAATATCTCAGAATCTATCTGGGGACTTTCTCTTAGTTTAGTGGCATTAGTAAATGATATCTTCCCTTAATAATGACCGTGATTACCTTGTGCTTATTTTTTGCTGTAGAAAATAAATGGCACGTATTGCACTTGTGAATATGTTCTTGCTACACCCATTTCTGATGACAGGGTACAAGAGAACTACAAAACCATTCTAGTGAGTATTAATTGAAATTTATACAACTAAGTTTGCATATACAAAATATCTTCAGTGTATGGCAAAAGGTACAGTGAGGAAAGCTTGGCATTCCTATGGATATTAGCTATTTATTTCAACACATTCACAGAATGTGAGTCTTGAATTTATAAATAGGGATATAAGCTCCAGAAACCTAGGTCTCATAATTAGATTTATTTAGACAGGAAGAATAAATCTGAATATTGTCTAGAAAATTGCTGTAGTTCTGGATGGTATGAGAGCCTCCGCTGTAATCAGGCTAGTCAAGTCTACTGCAGAAGTAGCTGTTTCCTCTCACACTTTCAGTCAAATCACGTTTATGTTTTGATGCAAGTTCTGCGCCTATAAATATATTCATAATACCTATCTGAAGAGTGTCTAGAAGAACCTTCTTGTAACTACTAGGGACTTTGTCTTTATGCATGCTTCCACAAAGAAACTCTGTCTTACACAAGCAGTTGGGCCAGACCTACTGTGCAGGCAGTATGGGAAGTCCAGACTTGCTCACCACTCAAGCTGTGACACCTTTATAAATTGGGCTCACTCCATAATACATTAGTGTGGCTGTGAGAGGCTTTCTGTTAGGGTGTTTGGACAGGTTACATGCCTGATCGTGCCTAATGACAAAGTCAATGATGTTCTGGAACCATAAAGGGCTACGTTATGTACTACATATGACATGAAAAGAACAGAGGAGTCCAGGGTTTAAGTTGCTACCAGCATTCTTACTATGAAGTTGGCTTTAAAATTTATTTACAAATCTAGTCCATTTTATTTATGGTCTTGCTGCTGAGCCTAATGTAATCATTTAAATCCTGAAACTGAGTTTTCAGAGACAAACACCAAATATTGTTAAACTTGCTGCAACCATGAACTCTGGCAACACCACCTTTAAGCTGGCTTTGCATTTTTATCTTAATACACCTACCATGGTTTTTTTTACACTGTTATGTAGAAAACCTACCATCAAAAATGTATATACTGACATTTTACCTGTTTTCTACTTTATTTTACATTTGACTTTAAAAGTTCATAGTGTAATAAATGTTTTCTGAAGGCCAGGATCTGAATTCCTGGCTCATACTGAGGAACACCTTGCTCCACCAGCAATTCCAAGAGTCAGGCTTCAGGTGAAGGCCACTAAATCAGTGTGAGGGAATGAGAATTAATTGTCCACCAGGTTAATGTACTCCAGAATGTGAAGACCAGATCACGTTGCCAAAATTGAATGGTTTAATTTTTCCGTTTCTTGGCAAGGATTTGGTGATTTTCCATAAGCCCAAAGCATGACTTTGAGGCGTAAAGGATTTGAGTGGATGATCCAATAGCATCAATGTCAATGATGCGTGAGAAGATCCTAAATTGGTAAGGAAATAAAGGCTGCTTGCGTAGGCTTTTTCCAGTGCTAACTCCTGTGGTACCAGGATAATTTTATTCAAGTATCACAGTATGAGAAAAAAATCTGCCCTGGTAATTGAAACTTTACATCAGGCAATCATTCATTTTAATATGTCAAATGTACACATTACAAGAAACTGTTGAAAAACCCAGACTGGAAAACCCCAGGCCAAACCATACACCTCAAGATTGAAACCGATTTAAATTCCAAGAATAAGTAGCTGACAAAGATAATTTTCATAGATTAACATTTTTCACCTGGGTTTTATATATCTGGAAGAAATATACACTGCATTGGTTATGCATTGATCAAACTTTTATTGTGCCAGCTGTACTTCATAGACCTGAAAAAGTGATTCAAGCAAAACAAAAGAGAACATAAAAGCACAACTATAATGGTTTTAAATCCCAAAGAGGCAATTACAAGTTTGATTCCAGTGATGCAGCTGGACTACATTGGAAAACTAAACACTTTACACATATTAAGTAGATATGAAGGCAAGGACTAGGACTGTAAATAATAAATCCATCCTGCAGTTTTATTTTTAAAGTACAGCCCTTTTAATAAGTTGGGAAAATACAGCAATAAAATTCACACTAACTCATGTGTAAAAGGTAGTTTAACAGAGCCAAGATGTGTTAAAACAGATCTTTTATTTTCTTTTTTTTTTTAAAAAAATAAGTTGCACAATAACTAATCATTTCAATAAAACAACTGGAAAGTGGACTAACATAATGTTGCAGTAGGAATGAATTATGATTCTTTAGCCTCTGTGAGTGTGTTAAGGTGTAATATAGTGTTCTATATTCAGAATATTTCTTGGCCTGTTTTAATAAAGAAAAGCCTGGTAATTGCAGTGAATAAGATTTATCTTTGCTCTGAGGGCTAAAGAGAAGAGTAATGGGCAGGGCAGTGCAGTGCAGCACCTAACAAACCACCCAAACCGTGGCACAAATTTTAAAAACGTAGCGACGCAGATAGCGACTGGCTGGTGAGAGCAGAGGGGAAGGAGACACGCAGCCGCCTCTGTTCCCAAAAGCAGCCTTTGAATTCAGGGTACGTGCACGGGCTCTTTGCCTTCAGGTCAACCACACCAGCTAAATGTGACGTGCCGGGTATAAACTAGTTCTGCGGGCTGCTTCAGAAGGCACTCGAGAGAAATTTCTGGAGGGAAACCCATCCTGTGGGAAACATCTTCAGGCTGAGATGGATCATCACTCTCTGCTGAGTACTGAGAGACCCTGCATGGGTTGTTTCAACTGGATATCTCCAGTTTAGGTGATTAAAGTTGAGTGAAATGAGTTCTTCCCTCAATAGATATTTTAAGACTCATCCGTCTTTTCTCTGCTTCTTCTTGGTTGGTGGGTGTACAGCTGGACAGAGCAAGCTGAGGCAGTTCCTGTGCTGTTTGGAGAAGTTTTGCATGTGTCAGGAGTAACATCTTGCTTCTAGTTCTCTCTGGATGGAGCAGGGTGTTAAGGGTAACCTCCTTTTCTAAAGGACAGGATCAAACACCAGAGTTGGGGGGGGACGGGACGGGGACAATGACAATCTAATTCTACATCTATTCTCCAACATTTTGGCTCTCACAATTAAAGCAAAATTAAAAACAAAACAAAACAAAAAAAGAAGCACAAAATGAAAGGCAACAGAAAGGTAAAAATTAACAGATCACAAGAAAAAGAAATAGGACACAGAACTCTGACATTATGATTTTAATTCTTTATTTTCTCTTTTGGAAAATGTAGGTTCAGTGAAACAACAAAAAAACCTTGCCTGTTAGAATGGATCAGTTTTAATTGCTCTGACCTAATCTGAAACATTTCTGGGGGAAAAAATGTTTTCTTGAAATGCTCCCTTTTGATATTTTCAAGAAGAGTTTACTGTTTTATAATTTGAACCAATACATTCATCACAGTATTTTGGTTAATTTATATTAAAACTAAAACAAAATTAACAAAAAAAGGATAAGAATATTATTTACATGAAACATGTTAACAATTTAATCTTAGGGATTCCTATTCATTTTTCTTTTTGAACAGCATTATTTTTCAGGTTTTTGGCGTTTTACCAAAATTCTGAAATTTCTCATGTGACGGGAAAAACATTTGTGGCTTAGATTAGTGGTTAAAATCTAGAAAGGTCTGTGGCTTAAATAATAGTCAGTGTTGCACTGTCAAATTTTGGGTGAACTTCAGTGAACTGCAGGTTGATGCTGCTTTCCGTGGGAGCCTGGTGGGTTTGCTGCATCTCTTCACCAGAAGCAGGTCTGGGAGAATAATGTTAAATACGCCCTGACATTTATAAAGCCACCTTTCCTGAGAAAATACGATTTAGACTGGTATTTGCCACCATTTGGACTTAATATCGAGGACACCCAGAGGACACTGATGTACGCCTAGGCGGTGGGGGTGTGTAAACTGCCAGACATCAGGAGAGTTTGTGTCTTGCTTTATAAATGCATGCTTAGTTTGTCTGAAGCCGCTTCTGAATGTATTTAAAGTCTGTGATTACCACCTCCACCGACAGCAAGGGAGAAACCAGGCAAGAAGCTACAGCCAAGGGCCGCAGAAATAACGGCGAGCGTGGGCTGGGATGTTAGGAACATAACTAGTGCCACCTATAGGTAGAAGAAAAGTAAGCGGTGGAGCTGTGGTCTCCTTGGCTGATGAGCAGCACCGGAATCGCTTCTGGATTTTGGCAGCGGGGGTGGGTGGTTGTACTTTTTGCAAGTTTTATAAATGGGTCATATTTCTTTACCCTTCTCAGGTTTTTCTAGTATGGACATACTATTGGTCTAGCTGGTGACTTGAAGCTGAGAAGTTAAGTTGGGGAATAGATGATTGAAAGGGAAATATTGTACAAAACGGTTTCCTTCGGGGGGAAGAACAACCTGTTATTTCACGTTTTTACGCTGTACCTAAAGAAAGCTACAAACGTCCTGAGATGAGCGGCGTGCACTTGGGCTTAGTTACTCCTTTCCCGTAGGACCAGAATAGAGCTGAGAGAAGAAGCTGAACTAGAGTTGACTAAGAAGGAAAAACAAAACCATCCTTGAAACCAGACCAGGAGGACAGTGAATTTTTAGAGAAAAGTTTCAAGGGCTTTTCTCTAGCTTTTCAGTCCTAGTATGATTTTTATTACTGTTTTAAAAAATTTAAGAACATCTCAGACCATATCAAATACTAGTATAACACTCTCTTGCAATTAGGTAGGAATAGTTCAAGGAACCCCATAGGCTTGACATCTAGAGCTGGGCACTATTCCCACTTCCGATTTTGTCAGTTTCTGTAGATTTTAAATCACGCTGTCTTATCCTCTTTTCTGTGAAAGATCCAGGGGATCAAGCAAGATAACATGAAACTCAGATCATTATAAGAGTTGGTAGAGAGGCTTCTTGCTCCCATTTCATGGGATCCTCTGAAGATTTGAGGCCAAACATATTGGCAGTTGCAGAACCAGGCCCTGGTTTCCTAGTCAGGAGAAATACTGAAATTACTGAGCTCTGAGTGTTGCCACAGGTTACATGTGGATTTAGGCAAGCTCAGTGCCACTAAAAAGGAGAATAAAAGTGATGCCAGATGTAAAATTAAATTGATTTTATGCGTGGTAAACTCATTCACTAAAGAAAATGTATAGGAAAATATTAATATCACATCCTTTTTCAATTAAATTTATTATTATAATAATTGCTTTAAAATTTTGAGTGGAAATGTGAGTCTTAAGTTGTCTTTGTCCTATGTTGCTTTTTTAGCAACTTTCAGTAGATTTTTAAAAATTGGTTTGCAACGTTGTTTTTCCAGCATAGCTCAGGTATATTGTCGTTTTTCTTTACGGTTTCGTTCAGTCCCTGTGTGAGGAATGTGACATACCTCCCATGGGATTCTGTGTTGCCTTCCCTGCTTCCTAGTGCTTGCTCATCCTTGGTGTGTGCCATGGCACTATTTGTTCATCGCTTTTATACTCTGTGTTCTGCTTCCATGCGTTGATGCATACATGCCACGCTTTGTACTACGCCTCATATTACTAGGGCTAAAGATAAAAAGATTTTACTTTTCTAAATCTTAGCATATCCTCCCTATCTGATGCTTTGTGTGTTGCTGCTTTTTGTTATCAGCATGAAGTGTATTATTGCCTGTGGGATAAGCCAGAGAAGAAACCAGCCTGGCAGGCCTTTTGTGAAGCTTCAAGCTTCCAGTCTCTTCTCATCTTCTTGTCACTCTTATCTCCATCTGATGAAACTTTGAACGTTATTTTCCCTTTTCTTTTATGTCTTTTAAAAACAAATTGGGCTACCGTTTTGTTGGTGAGGATAAGTGGATGTCTTCTAGCTTGCCAAATAAGAAAGAGTGATCCTCATATCTGTAGCAAGCACAAGTCATAGTTTTAGTAGAGTTGCTGTTAAATATCACTGTCTGGATTTAAATGTTTGGACAAAGATTAGCTGCCAGTACAAAATAAATACCATGAATGTTTAATCAAGATCTATCATTCTTCCCGGTCAGATACTGCCTTTTTTGTTTAAAAGCCCAGTGTAATGGAGACACAAAGCCTACTGAGAAGTCCTATGACTCTGTTAAAAATTGGATAGTTTTAAGCAAAATCCAATTCATACCTTGGTACACAATCAGGAGTGAAAGAAAAGAGAGTTTAATCTGTGGATAGATAGGTAGATGTGTACTTTACAGCCCCTTTAAAAATTATGTCTGTAAAGTTGGGGTCACGACTTTCAATAATACAGACATTTAGTCACTAGAGGGAGACGTGATCTCGTATAACCTACAGCGGGCCTACCACCACGAAGAGATCAGTGATAAAAATTCCCATTGCAGGGAGGCAGATGGCAACCGGGCTGGAGTGCTACTGCCCAAGTGAAAAGCTGCTGATTTGTTAAGCATCTGGGGGCCGTGGGGATGAGAGAGTGAAAGAAGCCTTCGTGGACCCACCTGATCCTTCAGGATAGCATTAGCAATGCCTTTCTTTAAAACACGTCTGATCTGGGTTCCAGTGAGATCACCTTTAACTGAAGAGAGCAGAAAAAGCTTTAACCACATCTTCAGCCAGTCCTGGTCTGTGCCACATTGGTCGTCTTTCTCAAGAAACCTGCTGGGTCAGACACCGTTTCTCGCCCCAAAGCAACATGGCTGGGTGAAGCAGAAAGCCCTGTTCCTCCTCAGGAGTTTTGCTGCTGTCAGAAGTGGACAGGCACACGTTGTCGGCTCCTGACGAATGCTGCCCAATAACTGTCTGTTCCCCCACTGCTGCCCTGGGGGAAGCCAGCGAGGGAAGGAGGTGCAGAGAAGGCTCCTGGACCGTTTGTTGGCACAGGTGGGAGAAGACCTGTTTTTCTCTTGGTGCAAGACCCTGGAGGGGACAATCTGTGCAACTGTTTGGCTGGAGAGAGCGGTATGCAAGGCTGGATTGACAGGGTCTCACCCCAGTGATTTACTTTAAAATGAAAGCTTAGGTGCAAACATTGGAGGCAGATTTTGTGCCCACTGGAAAGTGCTTTGATCAAAGCACCAGGCCCAGCGCGAAGTCTGCACAAGTGTTATTATTCATCCAAAAAACAAACAGAGCAAGCCAAAGGCCTTGTCCACACTGGGATCAGGATTGGGCTAGCACCAACCATGTTGCTGCTGATAAAACCACAGGGAAACATCTCTACATCTGGAGCTTCTGTTCAGTGTTAATCCATACTGGGATGCTGTTTAATAATGTATTTAACTAGAGTACTGCAAATGTGTGGTAAATGACATTTTTACCATTACATTAATAATAGGTGTTATTTATCCTTTATTGCCCAGAAACATTTTAGGGACCGCTGTTAATATTTCCTCGAAATAAATGTTTATGGAATCATTAACTCTGGTTTTATTTGCCATATTTCTCACAAAGCTTCTGAGTCATGCCTTCAAGTCTGCTAGGATTTGTGATCCTGTTTTCTGTTTGCTTTGTACATTTTGTCTGTCTGTGTAATTTGAAGAGAGAATTGTAGAGTGTAAGATGGAGGCAAGTATTCTTTATTTTAATTAAAATGCTAACATAAGAAATTATCTTATTGAGTGATTGTGTTGTAACACAGCCACTCGCTCTGCCATACAGTAGTTAAGTGTGATTTGATGCTTCCTCTAGAATGCTTCCTATTCTCCAGGGCTTATACTGTAGCCAAAAAAATTCCCTTTAAGCTGAAACTTGGCACACAAAATCTCAGCTAATCTTCAGTGCTGCTTGAAACTTAAAACACAAAACTTTGCATTTCCATGTTCAAGTTGTTTTGGGCCACTACACCTGGTGGTTCCTTGTATCGTTTCTTTGTGGAGTGACTGACGAGCGCAATGTCTTTCTAATATTAAAAATTAATTGTTGCTGGCATTAGTTCCTAACGGGAACTCATTACTGATGACTGCAGAAAAAACCTGTGTCATAGGCCAGATGAGTTCTGGATGGACGTATATAAATCACTGTACACGAAGAAAAAATTAATTCTTTTTTTTGGCAGATTTTGCCTGTGTTGCCCTTCCTGAATGGAAGTCTCTTATCACTTGTGGAGGGGCCATGACACAGCCTGCGCGGCTGACCCTTGTTGGAGTCAGGGGTGTCAGCTAGCCGGACACTTGGTCTGATCTAAGCGTGAGCCGTTGTCTCTTCTCAACAAGACAGTGAACAGGGGGATAGAAAAATCTTGATACAGTGCCAACAGTGAGAGTCTAGACTCTGCTGTAGACCTTAACGAATATTTCATCTATGGTTATTTACACGTAAATGGTTTCTGAAGCAAGCCAAGTGTGTTGCTGAGCACACGACCCGTTACCATGCCACTGACTACAGAAAGCTGGTCACAATAATATGATTGACCAGTTAGGTTTGGGTAGATTTTTAATCTTTTGATGAAGAAAGTACACATACAAATGGGAGAAGAGAGTCAAGCCTGCCATAACCTGAGGATACATAAAGATTGAGTCTAGCACATCTTGCACACCTAGGACCAACAAGTACCTGTGCAGCGAGGTTGCAAAGTTGGACAATATGTATCTACCTAACCTCTTTTTTTAAGAAAATTTTGTACATGGTTGATTTCAAGCCACTCTAGCAGCATTCTTTTCTAAGATATTTACCATAAAGTTAATCGTTTCAGATAACTGGGAAGTGTTTTCCAATAAAATCTGTCTCCTGATTTTATTTATATTCACCCTTTGAAATATCTTTGCAAATAAAAAATGGAAGAGATGATGTTTATTTGACAAAAATGCCTATGTCTATGAGATGCCTATGAAGAAGGCTTCTTTTGATAGAAATAAGGAAATAGCACCTGTAAAAGTTGGACTATAAAACTATGTCAATCAGTTACAGTTACAGAACAGTGTGAACCTGATAATGGCACTGTATGGATCAGTGGTGTGTTGTCACCAGCAAGACAGAATCAGAGAAAGGCCAATACAGAAGATACAGAGCTGGTTTTCCCTTCTCCCCTCCCCCCCCGCCAACTCTTGTGTTCTATTCATAAAAGTCCAGTGCTTGTATGTCAGTACAGCTTAGGAAGCCTGCTTTTGGCATCAGAGAGTTGTATAAATCCAGAAGAAAGAGACGTCAAACCTCCAGTGACTGGAAGTCCATTCCCATGCCATGTCATTGATCCTACAAGAAGCGGAGCATTTTCCTGCCTTCTCCAGTGAAGCATCTACTTACCTGCTCGGTTTTGAGCACATCAGTGACTTGGAGGTTCTTGCAGGAACTTACATGCAGGATAAACTTGGGCAGGAGCTGGGCAAGTAGAAACTCATAGGACCTTGTATTGGTGTGGGAACGGTCTGTAAGAGGACAACGGGGTGCACTAGCTGGCAGGGGAGTTTGATGTGTTTACATGGAAGAAGAATGGCTGCTAAAAAATGAAGCAATGGGGCCCGTCTCTGCTTGCCGAGATTATGGGAATCATTGGCCTGAAAGAGATGGAGTGACATTTATGCAGAAGTGGCTTAAGAGGAATGAAACCCCAGTTCGCAGCCTTTATGGAGTCTTTTCATATTTCTGAGAGCAGAACTGGTGAACAAGGTGAGTTAATAGTACATAAGTAAAAATGAAGCCTACAGCAATTAAATTAAAAGCTAAAAAGATTTGGAATGGTAAAACTGAATACATTTTAATTGAACATAATTCTATTGAAGACTATTAAATTACCACAGTGGAATAGAAGCACAAAAAAACATGATAATGAGTTCCTGAATGAAAATTTTAAATGGATAAACTGAAAAATTGCAGGTACCCCGGTGTATGACATGCAGAGTGCTCATGATATGAGAACATGAATTATTTATATCTTCTTTAAATGTAGAATGTAAATTTGTTTTGAATTAATTTCTGTTGGGAAATCACTACACAGTAAACATAACTGTCTCTTAGGGCGATGTTTTTTCCTTCTAATTATTATTATTATTATTTTATCATATTGTTGTTTGGAGAAGGGAAGAGAAAATGGCAAATTTTATGGTAGTAAGTTATTTAAGTAATGGCTATATTGAAAAAATGCAGTGCTTTACTTTGGGGTGAAATATACTGTAAGCTAGACAGCTGTTACAGTAACTTAGGGGACACAGACTCCAATTTGATGTTGCTGTGCTGGGGCAAAAAGGTTGGCATCTCTTTATTTTTCCTACAGCAGCACAGTAAGTGGGTAGACTGGTACGGGACATGAAAGGGTCTGGGCTAGTGCCTCATTACTGTTGTGGTCTGTGGGATGCAAAGGCAGGTGCCAAAGCTTATGCTAAGGCAGTAATGACCATAGAAATAGTCTAAAAGTGGAGGAAAAGCTCTTGTGAGAAGGGAGAGAGTTCTTAAAGGAATGAGCGACCATTATTGTTACCTTTAATTTCTTTTCTTTGTTTTTACTTTTACAAGCATGTCAACAGTAAGGGAATGTATCACTTTGGGAGAATTCGGTCAAACAGGATTGTTAAAACACAGATAGGCTCATAGCTTGCCTGTTGGCATTGTTTTATTCAAGGGATTATTGCTTTACCTCTGCTGGAGCAACATGCAGGTAAAACTGGAGTAAAGTCACTGGGGAATTAGGCTTTCCCAGCTGTGTTTTGTCCTCCTGAGATTAAAAAATTTGAGGCAGAGAGCTCCTTTTGGCTTCAGTGGGGCCTTGTGCTTGGGAGTCACTGAAGTACCTCTGACTAAGACAGAGTTACCAGGAGAGATGCTTTTTTAGCCTGGCCTGACATTTCAACCCTTGCTGCTCATTTCTAATGACACTTTATCAGGCCATCTGTCTCACCCCAGGGAACAATGATACCTTGTGGATAATGTTATGTAGCAAAAAATAATTTTGAGTGGCAAGTGGAAGATTAAAAATATCAAATTATTTTGCTACATATAATGCACTGTTTTTTCATTGTTTGTATTTTTGACTTGTAACCCATCTGGATCTGCAACTCCTCACTTGCTGCAAACTATGTTCTGCCCATTCTCAATCCTCTGACAATGGGAAGACGATGAGCTAAAAATGTAAAGATTTTTGTTCTTATTATTTTGGAACAACTGCTTCCCCGTTTTCTGCTGTTTTCTTTTCATGGACCATTAGCAGCTTCCAAAGGCAATATCCTTTCACTGTCACACTATGCCATGGGGTGCCATTTCAACAACTTCAGACGAGGGCATTAAGTACAATTCTGGATGAGAGTCAGAGCATAACCAAATAAAAATAATAAAGGAAAGCTTGTAAGAGCAATTTGGAATGCTGTCCTGTGCTGAATTCATTTGCAGCTTAGCAGAGAGCTACCAATCACTGGTGATCAGCGCAATACTCCACAGCACCTTATTTAATTGTAAAGTATTTCATACCCTAAGAAACATCACTGTTCATTTGCTTTTCCTTTTTCGGCGATCATCTTAGCTGAATGCTGAGCGGTGAATCAGTGGGAGGGGAAGAATTCATGTTTCTAATTCGAGGAGAATAAAAATGGACTTCTTGTTGTTCCTCTCCCTTCCCTCTTGCAATTAATCTGGGATTATGCATTTGTTAGGATAGTTAAAATAAAAAAATCCTGGCGGGAGGGGTAAAAACCCTCATATTCCTTTGGTAAACCTCTCAATGCATCAAGGCCAAATTGTGTTGGACATCGCATACAGGAGCAAGCCAAAGCATCCTCCTGGCCAGCGGTAGGATTGTGGGGCAGAAGCCATTTCCTGTAGCTCGCCTCCCAGGGAGACAGAGGAGGACTATCCTACACGTCCTCACAGCACCCCATGCTTTGTGGAGGACGCAGGCTATCTACATTCATTGAAACAGCCCCTAACTTGGCACTGACTGATCTGGCACCGGCTTTTGCCTTCAGTGCTTGAACAAATCATTCATTCTTTATAGCGAGGAAAACCTGTAAGGGGCACCATGAAGGGTCTGCTCGGAGTTGGAGTTCAGGCAGCCGCTGACTCTGATGCTGCATTCCCTCTCTGCACCTCTTTGGTGGTAATGGATATGCCACTTAGCAAGCACTGCTTGGAAGTGTGGTGTGGAGATCCGTGTAGAGCTTTTCAGCTGGAGAGCAGATCAGTCAAGAGGCTTAAGCATGGGACTGGGAGGTAGCTGGGATGGTTGCTGTCTTGGCTATGCTGATAGATCACTTTGGGCTAGGTACTTAACATCTGTGTATTCTGCTTTCTCCTCTTAGCAAAAGAAGGCTAATCTCTCTACTTGTGGATGTCAGAGTCTTCTCCGATGCTGGCCTGTGAAATAATGTCTTAATGCCAACGCAGAAGGTGTTGGGAAACTCTGTGAAGGTTTATAAAGCACTATGAACTTGTGTCGGGCTAGGTGTTATGTGTTACCAATGCCTTGCTACCAGAGCGTTTGCATTTGCCTTACCTAAAATAGTTTTGTATTACTCTCTGCTCTGTTGTGCAATGTTGAGGCTCAGGTAATTTTCTCCCTAATATAGTAACCATTTCACCTTGACGTGGTAGGCTAGACAAGAGTGTCCAGTGCTGGAGTAAAGCACAGACTGGATGTAAGACTGGAGATGCCACGGCTGTAAGGAGAGGGCTAGGGCAGTCATTCCCCTGTCTCAGCTCCATCAAAGTCATACAGATTACTGATCCTAATGTGTTGGTTTGGGTTTTTTTACTTCTCTGAATTTTTCCAGTCCCTTTTTGAACTCTTGCAGACTCTCAGAACCTCCAACAGCCCTTGACACAGAAATCTGCAGCCTAACCACATCCTGTGTGAAGAATTACTTCTTCCAATTAATTCCGAACCAGCCATTGCTAGTTTTATTTCATATGCCCTGCTTCTCACACCAGAATACACAGCAGAAAATCATTCCCTGTATCACAGTGGCACTGATGGTATAGATTTCTTTAGATACCCACACCATCGTCCCATGTCAAGGTGGAAGAGTCCTAGTCTATTTAGTCACGTTCATCTTACCAAAAAATGCGTTATACAAAAGCTGCGTCCTTCTCATGACCATCCTTGCCGCTGTTCCCTTTACCTTTTCAGTTCCACCATATTCTTTTAAAAGAAGGGGGGTTGGAGCTGCAAACAGCATGCATAGGGCCAGCAAAGTATATAAATATGCTATACCTGTGTCTTTGTTTCATCCTGTGTGACAAATCTGTCAACCATGGGCTTGAATTGCAACTATTTTAGGTGTGGCAATAATGTTGTTACAGTGGCTGGGGCTATATAAGAGTCCTGACGCTGCATGATAGAACAAATACCACCACTGTAAGTCTAAGCATGAGAGGAAGGAGCCAACCAGACCAGCACGGCTTCCTCTCCATTCTTCCTCACTTGCCTCTCTGCCTGCTTTATGATGCCCCACATTTCATTCGTCACCTTGGATTGTTTTCCTCTAATTGTACATTCGCTAGAAAAGCAAAAAGCCTCTCTAAAACTGCTGGACTGAAAATGAAATATAGGATGGCTGCAGGCTATGCTTTTCTTTTCTGGGAAGCACTACCATGATAATTGTTTCTACAAAAAGAAACTACTACTCTGGAAAAAAAAAAAAAAGACAAAACAAAAAACAAAAACCCAAGCACCTTCTATTTGCTTGAACCCACCATAAACTATTGCTAGTAATTATAGAAGCCGAATGCACAACAGCTTAATTTGACTTAATTGGCAATTTTTTAAAGCTGCAACACAATAAAAATAGAAAATGAACTCGGTGCACAGGTTCTGGAGATGTTAAATTTCACTTTACAGAAAAGCTGTAAACCTTCATGCAATGTGTTGGCTTCTAATTCACTTCAGTTTGTTATATTATTTTTTCTTTTCTTTTTTTCTTCTGTTGTGATATAATAGCGTAGAAATATGTGTCTGAAAGAAGACTAAGCTTTGCCTTTTGCTCTCAGTGCTGGGTTCCAGTCTGACAGAAATGTTTCACAGTCAAAGATTATTGAGAGGGAGAGAGATCATCTGCCAGCCTTATTACTTTGTTAATAGTCATAGGGTTGGGGTTTTCTTTATTTAATTTTTATTCTTTTTAAAGTGACTAGTATTTCTAAATGGCAAATTCTTTGGTGTTCCCCAAACATTTAAGAAAATGGTGGTCTACTAAAGACAAAATCCTTTTTGAACTACAAAATTATCCATTGTGGGTTTAACTTTAAATAGATTAGTAGTCCCCTTTAAGTCAACTGAGCTTTAGTGGGTATTACAGAAAATTAAGCCATCTGTACACACTACCAGTGAGATGATTTAATTACACAATGTTCTGATATGGTAAGAGAACAATTTATATTAAGTCAATGTTTATTTATTTGAATGTGAGCTGAGGATTGTATATTATAATATACAGATATTATACAAGTTGATGTGATGACAGAATGAATTGGTTTATACTGTAAGTACCTAAAGGATGCAAATCTACGTACACAGTTAAAAGATCAAGTAAGGATCTGCAAGAGTTTAGAGTTCAGACTTTACATCCACCACCCCATTTTACATGTCTCCTGTCCCGTACAAAGCGTCTAGTCCCAGCAGCTTGGAGAGCAGCCCTGGCCAAGGGGGTCCCTCAGAGCTCACCTAGGAACTTCCCCAGGGAACATGCTGTAGATGGGCAGAGGACTCGGGAAAGACCTAGGTGTGCTGGCTTTGGCCGGGGTAGGGTTGATTTTCTTCATAGTAGCTCGTATGGGCCTATGTTTTGGATTTATGCTGGAAACGCTGTTGATAATACAGATGTTTTAGTTATTGCTGAGCAGTGCTTACACAGAGTCAAGGCCTTTTCTGCTCTTCACACCGCTCCATCAGCGAGTGGGCTGGTGGTGCACAAAATGTCAGGAGGAGACACAGCCGGGACAGCCGACCCCACCTGACCGAAGGGATATTCCACACCGTATGACATCACGCTCAGCACTAAAAGTAGGGGGAAGGTTGGTGGAGGGGCCACTGCTCAGGGACTGGCACTGGACAGTAGGTTGATGGTGAGCAACTGTTTTCATTTGCAGCACTTGTCTTTCTGGGGTTTTATTTCTCTCTCTTTGTTATTTTACTTTTCATTACAATTTATTATTTGTATTTTTATTTTTTATTTGCATTTTTATTTTATTTCAATTATTAAACTGATTCTGATCTCAACCCACGAGCAGTCTCACGTTTACCCTTCCAATTCTCTCCCCCCCATCCTGCTGGGGGCGGGGAGGGGAGTGAGCGAGTGGCTGTGTGGTGTTTAGCTGTCAGCTGGAGCTAAACCACGACACTGTGGCACATTGCAGCTAGTGGATGGTTCCTAATGGACGTTTTCCAGTTGACACCGTTTACCACAGCTGCAGGGCAGGCAGAAAATCAGAGTCAATCCACTCACCCGATGCACCCAATATTGTGCAGAATCTGCTTCAGACTTTGACATTAGCCCTCTGTTGGCATCAGAAACCTGACTCTGCACTTTGCCTGAACGAGTTCAAGCTCAGGAAAGATGAATAGGTTCAAACTACATTTGAACTTCCTTAGTCCAAGAGTTGATGCACGTTGAAGGCTGGTTTAAGTTTCCTGGCTTCATTTGACTTAGCTAGTCACCAGTTAGATAAGTTTGCTGCCCTCCTAATTCCTGTGGTAGTGACTGACAGGATCACCCGTTCCCCAGTATGGCTTTGTAACAATGATGTTTTGATTTGGTGGCTTAAACTGATTCAAAAGTTGTCAATAGAAACACAAAAATCATCCCAGGTAATGAGGAAAAATGAGTCCTAACTACAAAAAAGCATGTACAAGATGCACACTTCCAGGGGAAAATGGATATACGCACCATAGCACTTAGATTTTTCTGAAAACAGACTTTAACTACAGTCCCATACTTGTCGTGCTCTGTACTTACATGACAGAGTTATGCTGGATTATTAGTGCTCAGAGATTATGGGATTCTTGGCTGGGTTTTTATACGAGCTCCCTACACTTTGATGCTGCTGAGTATCCTGCTGCAGTGTGGTTTAGTCCCGAATCAAAGAGTTACTGTGGGTAAATTCTGACATCATGTGGTGATACATACATACGTATGCCATTTCTTTGGTATTTTTTTCTTTAAAGTCTCATTGCTTTATAGAGAAAGGAACCATTAAAATGTGGAACTAGCTCTCCCATACTGTTCAGTCAGCATTTAAAACCTATGGGCCAGATTTGCCTATGTCTCTATGGCTTCAGACTTTTCAACGACAGCGGTAGCATGCTGCATGCTCCCCACACTGGTTAGAAAAGAAACAGGGAGGAGAACATTTGAGGCTCCGGTGCAGTATGAAGCTACAGGAAATTTCTAGTATAAAATGGCAGGAGCTGCCACACAATCTAGCTTTTCACAGTCCGTTTTAGCTCTGTTTCATTGGGAAGAGGTTTCTAGCAACAGGAGCAGGACTGGACCTTTTAAATCATTAACACTCCTAACCTGCATATTTATTACCTGCCAACTGGCAACAACAAAGTGATTCATCTGATCTCTTCATTGAGCAGCGGAGAACCATACAGCCTGATTCATAAGATAAGAGAACGTAATGGGGGACGTGCTGTTATCTATGGAAATTCACTGAGGGAGGTATGGGAGAAAGTAGCAAACCCCTAGCTTAAGGACTGTGAATAGAGAGCGTCCCACTTTATGGGTACCCTTTACATTATTCCCAAGGCAGATGTCAATATTTGTGCTGCTCTGATGAAATGTATCTCAAAGCAGAAGAGGATGACACGTGATAGAGAAGTTACATGATAAAAACTTAGATTTGTTGAAGTCACGAAGATATTCAGTCAACCACAGAGAACTCTGTACTATCCAAAGCGCATTCCCAACGTAGTCAGCTCCTAACAACTGTGATCCTAATTTAGTGGCTTAAAATGGCAAGAAAAATTTAAACACCCAGGCAGGAACTTCTATGAGATAGTCCAAATCCAGAGCATCCACTTTACTTTCATGCTAACAGCATTTTAGCTAGTAACCTGTTCTTTTTGATTTCTTCTAAATGGAAAGTACTACAGAGGGGAAAAACAGTCATTAGTATTTGCACCTCAAGGGAGTAAAGCAATATGTACTCACAGGCGCACAGAGAATTAAATGATTACATGAATTTTTTCAAGCCTCACAGAAGGCTAAATATGGATTTTGTTGAAAGTTATGGTCAGTATTTTATGACCTGAGCTGGTTTGGTGTCCATAACTGGGATATTCCAGTTGCCACACAAATGAAATGAAGTTTGGAACCAGGCATAGCTTCATTGTTAGTGAAGATTAATTTACATGCTGATTTTCATATGCTTATCTTTTTTCCCCCCAGTACACCTGTCTCTGAAAAAAATTTTTCTTAGTGTGTCTGAGTGGTTCCCCTAACCTAAATATTCATTTCTTTTCCCTGTACATTGACATTGCCTCTGGCTAAGACAACTGCATACAGCCAATGAGTGTGTAGGGCGGTGAGAAGAAGCTTTCGGCTTTCTGGTTTTTTTTTCCCCCCAGACATTAAAGTTTCATTTTTTATTTTGTATGGGAGTGGCAAGCACATGCTGAGAGAAAAGCATGACCCCAGCCATAGCAAATGTTCAGCCCTATCGATTTTGTTACCAGGTTTCACTTATACCTGTCCAGAAAATATAGCTAATATGGGCTAATTGACCCAGAACCGGAGCTGGACTGAGTCAGTGTTTCTCTGCTGTCTTCAGGGGACCTACTGCACCTACAGTCATGGCTCTCTGTGACTTACCACAACTTAGGATATGGCCCCACTCTTTTATGGATTAATTATTTCAAGATATTCAGAGCTGTACTTCTGCCAGTGAGTCAGCACAGTGGGAAGCATCTTGGACATGGTGTAGCTGTGCCTTTTCATTCGTGTTATTGAAACATCTCTTCTTCTTCTGAAGGGACTGACTCTCAAGAGTGATCACATGTGGTATGGATAGCGTAGGTGTAACCCAAGGAGGTTACACAGGCAGAAATGGAGTGCCGATAGGGTAACTTTTTAATGCATCACTGTGTGGTTATGTTTGCATTTCCTGGCATATTGCTCTTTTGTAACTACTTCAGGGTTAATAATCTTTAACTTAAGAAGCTTGTTTGATTTTAACACGAAAGTTTTGGCTTTCTGCCTATACTCTCTAAACTGTTGGACTTTTTGGGGGAGGGGAATGTTCACCATAATGTCTAGCAACGCTAAGTGTTGATCTGAATTCTATTGGACTTAACGTCAATCTATTTATTAGGCACATTGAGTTTTTCCTAGCTTTTGTGACTCTACATAAAGCTTGGCATGGTGTGCTTAAACTAATACAACAGAAAGAATTGTTGAAAAATGCACTTGCGAGTTGTGCATCACTATTTGTTATTACCTCACTCAGAGTCCTCTAGAAAGCAAGCTGCAATTTACTGTGTGTTATTATACTAGTCAGGTGTTGTAAAAGACCTCACTTTTTTTAAAAAAATGCAGAGGCTTAGTCCGCTAATAAAAGGCAGTATTTCCTATTCAGTTCAAATAGTTACGTGCCAGAGAGGTGCCCACAATGATCAGAAATGCTCTATAGTGATTTTGTATTTCTTAATGTACCATAGGTTTCATGCTTGGATATCTTACATTTCATGACTGAATTTTATCTAATCTATTCTATTCTATTCTATTCTATTCTATTCTATTCTATTCTATTCTATTCTATTCTATTCTATTCTATTCTATTCATGTGTGATCAGAACAGGATACCCAGGGCCTCCTCTTAATTTTTTTAATAACCAGATGGGATTTGGAGCTTATTCTTTGAATTTCTTATTTCATGCTGGGTGCCATCATAACCCAATGGCTTCTGTTCCTGCTTCTTCCATACACAACCTTTATTGTGAAAGATGTAACTCCCGCACTCGGGAACTAATTGTAAATAAACTCTTTGATCATTAGCAACAATTCATTCTCAGGGGTAGCATGTAAATTTGTTAATGGAGTCAGGTCAAGATGTCTCCGAACAAAAAATACAATAATTTCAAACTCCACACTTCAGAAACAATTTGTCTCATAAACCTTCCATTTCTCTTCCACCCATCCAATAAACTCTTGCTTAAACTGATTTCATGTAAAAATTTAAGACCAGTGAAGGATATAATTTCTTTTTCTGATCGCTGGATTTTTAACAGTTATTGTTTGGGTTTTTTTTTTCCTTTGTTTGGGGTTTTTTGTTGTGTTCTTTTTTAAGGTGTTTACCTCAGGGTATTTGCCTCATATGCAGCAGATACTCTTTTGTGATGTTCACTTCATAGCAGACACCTCATTATTCTTCACCTTCTAGGATGTCCAGACAGCTTCCAAAGACTGAAGTGGGAAAGGATTTTCCAGCTGTAAGAAGCTGCAGTGGATGTGCAGGTGAGAAAGGAGTTTCTCTTTCAAGTTTTCAGGGGTATGAGAATCAGTCTTCAAGTGGGAATCACTTATCAGTGTTTTCTCTAGGAAGAAATATCATTCTTTTCCCAAAATATGAACATTAGATGTACAAGCTGGTGAATAATAACAAACTGCGATATACATTTGTTGTGGTTGGGATGGGCTGGCCACTATAATGAATGACCGATGCTCTCTAACTTCTCTCCCAATTGAGAGAAGAATGAGAGAGAGAGATACTTATGTGTTAAAATAAATTAAAGTACTTTGATGAAATATTAGTAATAAAATAATAAAAAGAAAATATAATAATATTAATAAGAAAATAATGAAATACATACAATATACACAAGACCAGTATCAAGCTCCCAGGATGACAAATAACGTCACTCACTGTCTGGCACTGGGAAAGTCCCAGACTGGACTCAGCAACGGATGGGAATGGGATTCCAGAACTGAATTCAAGGACACATGGATTGTGATAAAAGGCGGACGAACAGAGTCCTCCTTGGACACCACCCATTGAAGAAAGAGGGCTGACCCTTTGATCCCTCAGCTTTTATACTGCTTATGAGGCAGATGGGATGGAATACCCCCTTGGTCAGTTTTGGGTCACCTGTCCTGTCTGCTCCTCCCTGCAGGTGCGACCCCTCTACGCTTTTCTGCTTTTGACCCTCCAACGGGGCACACCACAAAGTTATCTGGCCTTGGGTGTTATAGCACTAAGTCTAAGCAAGATTCTCTCTGCATACCATTCCTTGGTATTAATTATAAACTTATCACTCTGGAAGTGGACTACTGTCTGAAAAATACACTGATAATTTCAGAGAGTTCAGTTAGTTAGACGATGCTTAGCTGAAAAGTATAATTACTCAAAAGAAAATTGGTTCTGTTCTACCTCAAACCAGGACAACATTAAATTCTGGAAGCAATATTTTGGTGATGGCTTTAATGAATGCATTATAGCAAGTGCTGACAAAGTGATGACCTGATGAAGTAGGTAATAGTATATGGTAGGTGGTCTTCTGTCTCAGGCAGAGGAGGACATCCTGGAAGACTGATTTAATGCTGGGCTCTGTCACAATCCTTTTATGTTACCATGGACAGGACATTTCATCTCACAGTGACTCTTTTTTTTTGTTTCTGTCAATTTATTTCTGGTTTCATCTGGATTATGAACTCTCTAAGAAGGAAATGCCTTACTCTGTGCTCCACAATGAAAAAGAAACTTGAAGAACAATAATATAACATAACCAAATTTTATCATTTTAAGAGTCTGACTCAGTTCAGTGAGTAACATGATGAACTCTGAAGGGCACGTACTTCGTGACGCTGTGTGTGGTCTGAAATCTTATGCAGAGGCAGATTGAAATCCTGATATTTTAATGAAGCTTTAGGTATGAAGAATAATACACTGTCATATTAAATGATGGTAGTGAGTTATTTCGCCAATTTCCAAGTTCCCATAACACTGTAAACAAAAATTAAAAAGCCCTACCCTTGGAAGACTTTGAAAAAGAATCAAATTACACAAAACCCCTTGTATTTGAGAACAGCCTAAATAGAAGAGTTGCAATATTATCACAATAATTTCAAAGTAAAAGGATAAAGCTAGGAAGCCAAGTATTTCATAATGAATGCAGCATATAGCTTTTAAACAGGGCTAACATATGGACCACTAATGTGAATGTGAATGCAAATTAGATACTTTTGATTGCTTGAAATAAAGTCAGCAGAATCCAAGCTTCAAAAAGCAAATTGTGTGGATTTAACTACCTGAGTGCCACAGAAAGAATACTGTTCCTACAATATTTCCATATGAAACAAGGTAATGAAGCTAATTAAGCTAATTCTAAGGCAAGCTGCCCTAGATAACTTGAAGATGAATTGTATGTTTTTTCTGGCCCTTCTTTTTTTTCCCCCTTTTGGTTTACGTGATTTTCTCAACCTTGGTTTGTTTAACCTTTTGAGGCTACTCTGCTAATTTCGTCACCCAAAACTACAGGCACTTTACAAGGTATCTGTTATTTCTAGAAGTGATACAGCTTACTACAAGTATCTTGCTTTTGAGGAGAAACAGCACAATCAGTGCTGGCTGGAATAAGCAGACATTGGGAACTCCTCAGCTCATAAAGCATGATATAGCAAATAGTGTGATAGAGCTTCTACCATGTTCTGGCTCAGATAAATAAAGGGAGAAGGTCAGAGGTTGCCCTAAACCTTGGAAGTGCTGGTGTAATGTAGCTCAGCAGGACATACCCTGTACCCAACCTTGCTGGGCTGAGAGCAATGGGAACACTGAAGAGTAATACTTATTTTCTCAGTGAGCCACTGCCCTTCATGCAAAAGCAGCAAGCTGCTCTTGGTGAGAAGTCAAAACAAGAGGAATGCCTACCGCCCTGCATCTGGCATGGCTCGCCCCTATGCAGCAGCTGTGCCATACCCTCACTGCAAGCAGTGGTTTGCAGGTACGGCAGGAGCTGCTGCCAGGAGCTCTTGTGATGGGTTCCGTGGGGCTGCATAGCCTGGAGGAGGAAGAGAAACACCAGCCAGTGGGAGCCTGGGAGCTGGGATATCTCCATTCCAGCTCCACATCTTCCTCGCCCGTTTTACGGCAAAATCTTAGGCTCTGCCAGAAGAGTCAAGAGATGACTTTATTCACCATACCTCCCGATCCCACAACCTTCTTCTGTCAAACCGTCTCTCCCTCATCCAGGGACACTTGGTTATGGTCCAAACCACTGTCCTCTGCAGTGAAACCAGCTCTTTAGCTGCCCTCAGAGCCAGCGCTGCCTCACACCGTCAGACGTCTCAGCTCCCACCCCTGGCCTCACCATGCTAAACATGACCACATCTGCACCCGTTTACTGCTGATACTTCTGCAGCTGTGCCGGGTACTCCCCTGATGCGTTCCTACCACATCTGGAGATCTCCTCAGTGCATTAGCAGCCTATGCTTTTTTCTAACATCCTTCCCATACTCAGCCAGGCATATGCGTACACTAGCCCAAACCCCTACTAGACCTGTCAGGTTTGGGGCAGTTGCATTGCAACTTCCCCTTATTGCCATAACATAGGGAAGGGTCTACTGATCCCAAACTGAAGTTTAAGGGAAGAGGAAAATGACTAAATGAGCTCATTTACATCTTTGCCAATCACTTGCCAATTTGCAAATATGTGAATTAGCGCATTCTGAAATTTGCATAAATTCACACATGGAGCTGTGCAAGACTTGGCAGCTATGAAACAAAAAAGAAAAAAATGTATTAATGGCTGTGGAAAAAGGAAAGGAAACTGGTTCCAGAATATAAATGTCTTTATGGCTATATGAAGAATGGGGAAATGGCTTTTGAACTTAAGATTGTTTGTCAGATTCAGAACTCGTAAAAACAGATGCAAGTCTGTTAGTGTCACTGCTACCCATTTATATAAGTCCTGAAACTGGGCTTGATGATTCAAAGCATTGACTTGGGCCCTCTTCTTTCTTGGGAAACCATAAAAAACTGTTGCAAAAACTAGGAAAAAAATTCTTACAAAAAGAAAAATGCAGCGCACAAGTCATTGGCTAGCATTAGGGAAGTGTTTTGGGGGATTCTCTATCTCCTACACTGTGTGTTTCACACCAGCATTACTCACCCCTGGCTACACACTTGCACTCTGGAAATTATTTTCATTAAAGCAAATGATGTTTCTAACTTATGGCTGTGTAAAAATTTAACTTGAGCCTGAAGTGTTTCCCAGACCACTGTTGTTGCACTCATGTTCGTGTGTGGGGCATAGCTAGCGAGGCCACTGAGCCCAGGCTGCAGCCTGATGAGGAATTTTCCTCCAGAGGGATCCCTGAGAGCAAGCAGGTGTGTGGCGTTTGCAGCTACATCACCTCAGCTGGCAATTGGTCTTATTTGGGGCCGTTTCTTCCCTTGTCTTCAGAAATATGTAGTAACTTGAATTGGCAACAGCCCCTTCTTTTCCACAGGGTACTAACTCTGAAGCACGTGTTTGCATCCTCACCTATTTCGGGGACGGCTGCTTGCAGGTGGAGAGGTAATGCATAATCCTCATCATTTGTACTTTCCCAAGCGCTGCTGTCTCCAGCTAGTTATTTCTCGTCAGGCAAAACTGTCTGATAACGTCAATGACTTGGGCACTGTCAGTCTGTACCACACATTTTCATTAGCAGAGGTGTAACTTCTGTGGATAGGCAGGGCAAGGTGTGATTTATGGCACGTATAGCTATAAAAGGGGTAGCTGATGGTATTTTATGCTAACAGAACTGGGTTTTTGTCAGTGTATTCTGCTATACCTTTAAAGATTGGATTAATCACTACCAAAAAAGCACACTCAGAAAATGAGAAGCACTTGGTTAGTCCCAGATCCTGTTACTGCTACACAAGGTGCTTCCTTCATCGGTGGGTCTGGCCTCTGTTGTCAGCGCCACAATCTTTTATGAGTTGAAAATTAAAGGCGCAGAGCTGTATGCAATGCAGTGATCTAGTATCAGCGTGAGGGGTGTCACAAGAATGTCTTCTTTGAAAATGCCTTTTTATAAGCAACTGCTTTTTGACTGGAATGAAAATGGTAAGTTTGGCTGGAGTTTTCTGAAGTCTTAAAAGCAAGACAGAAAAATAAGGGAAGTCAAACTTGCTGTTACACAAGAACTTATTTTAGATTAAAATTGCCTTGGTTTTGCAAAACTATTATTTTACTGAGAGCATTTTTTTGTATTATAAAACACAAGTAATCTTTAGAGAAATTTAGGTAGGCAGCAGAACTATTAGATATTGTAGGCTGAATTTTCAAAATGCAACTGAAAATGCCAGAGCATCTTCGTTCTGAAATGCCCTGATACCACAGACTTCAGGAACATTGCTAAGGCTTTTTTGACCATTAGATGCACAATATTCACGGATTTGTTTTTCCTAGATAAAAATAGTGGCAGCAAGTTAGTCACTGGTTACCCCTGTTACAGGGATATGTATTTTTAGAAGATTGTTCATTAGGAAGAATGTGAGGGTATGATATAACAAGGGAAAGATGGTATAAAAGCTAGTACTCCGTTGTACTTCCAAAATATCTGAAGAGACTTGCAGCCCTCAAAGTTTTACATATTCTTCCCTCCCTGATTTAAATGTCATACTCCGTGCTGAATATGCTTAGATACTCCGGTCACTGACTACCTTGTAGACTACAGTAATTAATCTAGTAATGCTCCCCTTGGTGTGGATGACACAATTGGAAATCTGTCCAGGTAGAGACAATTATGTAGAAGCAGAGAAACATAATCCTTCTGTCCCTGAAGTGACACAGTGCTTATCTGCCACTGTTCCTATGTTTCTTCCTGGGAGAGTCAGCAACTATTTCAGTTTCTCTCATTTTATTTACTTTCAAGTCATGATTAGATTAGAGAATTCTGTTATTGCCTCCCTCCCTTAAAATCCAGGAAACCAGAGCTGAGCTGATTCACATTTTAAAGATCATTTAATTGCCTTAATGAGTTTGCTTGATTCTTCAAATCTCCAGTGAAGTCATAGGCAGAAGTTGAAATGGTTTTATTTGCCTAGGAGAATATATATCCACTTTGTACTAAACAAGTGGTTTATGTGTGTACCGCCAAAGCATGCACAGCCTCATCTGTCCATAGCAATGATGAGGGAGTTCCCATACTGTTGGTAGCACCTGGTGATGTGCACATGTAAAATCTAGTTTATAGGCAGAAATGGCCCAGATTTTCAGCACTGCTAAGTATTCCGAACCTGAATCACAGAGGAACCAAAGGGGTGCAATATCCTGCCAGAACAGGAACATGTTATACGAAAGTATTCATGCAAATATTCCTGTTTGGGATGGTCAGCTCTGGGCAATTTGCTCTTGTATAGGTTTTATTTCTAATCTGCTGAAAATCAAGTCTCTGTCCTTTAGAAAGGAAGGGAAGATGATGGGCCCAAGAAGGAGGATATTCAAAGTCTCACCCTGTTCCAGACTTCCTGGGTGGCCTGAAGAGGGTCATATAGTTTCTGAGAGACTTAGTTGTCCACCCAAGAAAAATATAGTGCGTAAAGATAAATCCATTAGAGGTTAAGGGCTGCTCAGAGGCTGTTATACTGGAGGTGATGTGTATTAAAACTATTCCAGAAATAAGTGCAACTGGCCAAGGGTTAAGCATAATCTCCATACCCTTCAAGTAGGGAGGTTATTAACTTCGGATAAAGATCTCTTGTCAAACTTCTGAAGAAAATAGGTGCCAGTGGGTCTATCTATGCTTGCAGGCTTTAAGACTTCACTGCCTCTCCAGGCTTTTTGAACTAAAACACAGGAGACTTGTTTTGCATTTAGGACTAGGAAGTATCCTATCTCCTAGTGAGGCAAGTAGCAGACATGGAGCTGCTGTGCAATCACTTAAAATACCGATCTATAACAATTTTGGAAATCCCATATGTAATCTTATCTGTGAGACAAAATACAGTATCATTCTGCTGAGGCACAAAATTTCCCTGCATGTAAGCATTACCCTCGCGGAACAGGGACATACTGCCTAACCAAGTGGGAAATCAACTTGGTGGAGCTAGATAAGCATCTTCCCAGCAAACGTTCGGGGGCAGTTGTCAAATATCGTTCTGTGCTCGGGCCAACAACTGACACTGTTTTGCAAAAGACAAAATGGGCATGGGTGATTGACCAGCAATTTGTTCCCGTAGCAGGAACAAATGGCAGGGGCTGAGCAGTGTCGGAAGGCTCTCCTCTCCAAGCCTTGTGAGGCCATATGAGAGCATGGGAGCCCAAGGACAAAGGCTGACCCAAGGCAGGCCCCGTGAGAAAGACCTTTTTGTGGCCTCTTCTGCTTCCCTGAGGGTGAAACTTCCATGAGACCAATAACACAACCTTTGTTAGGATTTTTTAGAGAGCAAGGAAGGAAAGGCATAGAGTCAAGCACTGTGGCAACGCCTGCTTTGCCTTTTTCCCTGCCTGAATCATTTGGGTGTGGAAAGCAGGAGCTCCAAGCTGGAGTGGTTGTCACCTTATCTTCCATTAGTCTGCCAAGCTGGGTTGCTTCACATGGGACCATGAGCAGCCAGGCCTGGCGCTTGGCTCTGCCAAAACCCCTTGCTGTAAGGCTTCTGTAGTACCAGATGTGCAACGCAGGACTTAAAGCACCTCCTCTTTCTCTCTTTCTTTATTCTGTTTCATCTCGTCTGAGAAATAAAAGACTGCATTTCAAGTGCAATAAAGCACTTAAGCATGTATTTACAATAGCTTTACATATTTAATAAAGGCATTTCACAATGTTTTTGATGCTTTAGCCTGTCACAGTGGGAACACTTTTAATAATGTTTTCTTTTGTATTTCAGTGCTGACCCTTCCTGTCTTGATCACAATTAGAGAAAATAAGGGTAAGAAATAGAAAACAATCAAATACAATCTTTTACACTTCCTCAGAGGTCTGTGATCTGATTTGTTTCAAGTTCAAATAAAAGTTTGTGTCGTTTCTTATTTAACAGCGTTGTTTTCCCTTCTCTGAATTAATTCATCCTAGAGGCAGAATTGTCTTTGGATCTTTCTCGATTGCTTTTTAACCCACTCATAGAACATAGAGTACTCTAGTGATGCACTGTTTTTTTAAACAGTTGCCTGTATTTTTGAGGTCTAGTGTTTAACCTCTTTGGTCTCAGGAGTTAATGAGTGCTCACACTTTGCTTCATCTGCCTATACCCTGGTTGGACTAAGTGATGACAATAGTTATGATACAAAAAAATGCATTTACTTTGGTATTTAAATTCCACGTCGAATAATGCAGTGAAGTGCTGAACTGATGTGGGGCATAGACGAAACTGACCAAACTGTGGGAACTGCATTTTTTAACAAGAATGAGCCTAACGTGTTTCCTGGACAGAATTAATTGCACATGCTCTGTCCAGTATGTGGAAGTTATTTGGAGAACAGCGGATACAGTACATGTATGCAGACAGTCTTTGTGGTAAATGCCATGTGAATCGGATGTATCCTGGAAATGAAAGATTCAGTATACCTGGACTACAAGATTTATCCATACTTGTTCATTGCTTTTCACCAGGCATATATTAGGACAAAAATTTATATTTCACCCAGCAGGAGAAGACAAGTCTGAGGGACTCCAAAACCAAAGTAGCTTTATGCAAACACCAGGTATAGGTTTTTGTTTGCAGAGAATTTAACTACTTAAGGGTGACACTGGAGATCGCTTATTGAGTGAAAGTGCTGCTCCCATCTTTGATGAAAGCAACAAAATTACCATGTGGAGACAAGTGAAAAATGACAAGACGCTTTGTTTGCACTGCTCCACTCCATGCACCTAGAAGTGTATCTGTGCAGCTTTAAAATTTAATTTAACATCTTTTTAACTCAGATAGAACAAATGTCAAATGAAAAACGACTGGCATCCTTACTGAAAACATAGGATGTAGCAGCCAGAAAGACTTTCTGCAAATCTTTTGTGTAAATGGTGGCACTGCTATTGCTGGCATTGGTATATGAATTATTGAGATGCTTGCTGTTAAGTGGTAGAGATGTTTTGACTCCTCTACAGGCATTTGGCAATAAACTTTATAACCTCCTTATCTTGCAGATTATACAGGTCTAATACTATACACACAATACAAGCAAGTACTGTGGTCAGCTGAATCCACAGACTGGGTAAATTAAGGAGTAATTACCTGTCTTGTGACCTTTGAGGTATATCTCTCCACCTCTGCAAATAACACCTTGCGTGCAAAAATGTGTATTTTACAGGTGGGGTTTTAGTTTTAAAAAGCATGCCAATATGAAATGTTTCCCACAGTATTAGGGAATCATGATCTCAAAACCTTCTCTCAGATCTGTACCATTCGTTGCTTTCCTTACTGTCTGCTACCAGTTAAACCTATGTCCTCGTTTTGCCATCAGAGTGGACAGAGCAAGTTCAGGTAGGCTGCACACAGCAGCAGAGTTTGAGTTCACTTGTCAGAAACTGCTGGTACTCGTGTTTGCCAACCAATGCGCTCCATTTTTTTTATCTAAGTTCAGGGGTTTGTGATCCGTGAGCTTGCAATCAGCCTGTTGTGTGCTGCCCTAGAAGCATGGCATCCTGCAAGGACCCTGCGTAGATGCAGCGATGCTGTAACAGGTACCTCATTCAGCACAAGATGGGAGCTTTCTTCCCCAAACCTTCTGCCAGAGAAGGGTGTGTGGGTCATGCTCCACCCAGGAACAAGCTCAGACCTGGCTGGGATGGGCCACTGCAGTGCCGTAGGAGATGTGGAGGTGTCACAGGCTGTGCTTAGAAGAGCCTTGCAGCAGGATGAAGTCAGTTACCAAAGCACCTGCTTGTAAGTTGGATGTTGAAATGCAAGAAAAAAGAAATTTTCTGCTCCAGTGAGCTTTTGTTTGGAGGCAAGACGTTTATCCTGAGGAAGAGGAAGCAGAAGGACTGTGTTGGCTGGTGAGAGAGCTGACTTGCAGGCAGAGCTGGAAAGGCAGGATGAGCATTTCTAGAGTTTCCTCCCATCAATTAGAAATGCAGAGGGAAAAAATAAAGTTGTTCTCCCACTAAAATTTTATCCCAGAAGAAAACAAGAGAATCATACTCTCATTGCTGTATTTCAGTCCTTCAAAATGGTTTCTGTACTGATTAAATATTTCAGGTGAAGTTGCTGGTTCTAGACAGTATTAGCATCTTATGATTCGGGTGTGCTCTAAGATAAGTATGTTGTTAATACTTTATATCTGGCTTTGTTATGTTCTATAAGTATTGGACAGCTATGGCATTCCAAACTCTCTAAAAACAGGTGTTCCTCTATCTGTATGAGAGTGTTAGGAGTGGGATGCATCCCATCTCACTCCAGCTGTCTGGAGTGAAAATTTCTGTGCCTGAGCTAGGGAGCCTGTCTCCCTTTACAGTCATTTGGACAAATAAATCCCATTCTAGATGTCTGAGTTCCATTGGTGTAATTTACTTTTTAGATTTCACATAAGCAAGACTGAAGTTGTTTATTTTTGGTATTCCACGCTTCCCCTTTTTGAGCTCTACCAATTGGTAAACCCTCCCTCCCACCACAAACTTGGTTCTCCAGTATGCTGTTATTTGCAAGAAAAGATTTGTACTGATTTAGTTTATAAATATACTAACAGCACTTTAGATGTACTAGCTGAAATATATTTACCGTATTTCTAATTCTTAAAGAGCTCAAATATTTGTTTGTATTGATGTATGAGTGAAAACTATAGATCTTTTTTCCATTCTAATTCCCCATACTTTAGCGGAGAAAAGGGAAGCAGTTATGCTTCTTAACTTCTGGAACTTTTATGCCTCTACTTTCAGCACAACCTGCAGTGTAGATGTTGTCAGCTCCTTTGCAATCTTTGTGACAAAGGCAGTTTTTAATGAGACATTTGCTTGAAGAATGTGAAGTAGTTGTGTGAATGTTGTTAAGTCTGAGGAAATGCACAGGAAATACTGTGATAGGATTTGTTTGCAAATGTGGCACTAGATTGGCAGAAGATGACCTCCTGTTAGAGGTATCATTGTTTTCTCTTATTCTTGATCTTCTCCTGTACTTCCCAAGCATTCAGAAACCATGAGTCAAGCATCAGAAGGACACCATGGAAAGGAATGGAAAATAACTGACTTGGCATGCTTTTCCTTCGTGCTTTCACAGTTGATTTGGCAAGCTTTTTTTGTAATGAGGGCCACAAACTCACTTTCTGTTCTTAATGAATAGCCTTAATTCTTAAACATTCACATGACTCTGGTAGCTGGAGCTTTAGGAATCATATCATCATACAGTCATTACAGTCATAGTATATTTGTGGGAGCTAGCAGCTGGGATATGGATCTGGACCTGACTGAAAGCATAGAAGTAAACCTTCTTTTTCTCTAGATACTTTGGGCTAAGCAAGCTGTAGACTTCTTCCCTTGCTACTTCCTTGGGGGACGTCTCTGGGTCAGGGATGCAGCATCGTCTCCTTGATGGTCACATGCGCTGCTGCTGCCTCCAAGTTCAGCTCTTCGTGTGAGTTTCTCCTGCAGTGTCCTCCCCCACCCTGGTTTTAGACGATCTCTTTTCTTGGCTGCACAATCAAAAAGTCCAGAGCTTCCTTCCTCTATCATGGGATCTCAGGCAGCCCAGGAAAGGCAGAAGTACCACTTCCCTGACCATTCTGTGATTCCAGTTTGAAATGTATGCACATTAAGGGGTGATCTCTGAGCAGTGGTGGGACTTGTAGTCATAATTTCTTGTGTGCCACGGTGACTATTTACATTTTGCAAAAAAGTCTCCCTACAGAATTAATTTTTTAGTATTGGGGAAATATGGGCAGCTTTTTATAGTTTGATAATAATTTATCAGCCTCTCTCCTGCAGTCCTTTGCTGGCTGGCTGCTCTAAAAGCACACAATCAACAAGAGAGCAGTGAACAGAAATATTTTCAAGAGCAGATGGGATGTACCTTCAAAAACCAGGATTGTCCCAGTGAAACTGGGACATCTGGCAACCCTAAAAAAACCCAAACTAGATGAAATAAAAATTATGAGATGGAGGAGCAGAAAAATATGTCTTTGCATTGATTAGCAGGCAAAGTAATTAATCTCCTTCAACTCCCCTTTTGGTCCTCGGTGTAAACCAAGGAGAAATAGGGATATTATTGCTTTGCCAAGCGTTAATTCCTGTATAGTGATTGTCAAGCAGTGTTGTCAGACTTAAAAGGGATATTTCACATCCTTTCCTCCCTCTTTCCTGTTGCCCCCAATAGCAGTCTTCATGGCATTTATAAACAAAACCTGTCCCTTTCTATCTTTGTCGCTGGGCCTAATTCAAAGTTTTCCCATTGTCTTTCAGGCAGTTTGGATCAAACTCAAGCCCAGATTTGCTGAGTGTGTTACTGTGCAAGACACCAGCCTGGCCACAGTCCAGTTTGGAACTTACTTTCTGTCCTGGCTTTATAACAAGTCAACGTATATTGGTCTTCTCAAAACACCAGACAGACAAAGTAGCATTATCTCAATGGTTTCACGTGCATAATCTAGTCCCACAGTAGGTTTTGGGGTAGAAAGTTCGCCAAAATGCTGAATGTGAAAGACAAGGACAGGTGATCTGTCAGTTTAAGAAATTAATGTATCTTGCTATAAAAATGTTCTAGAAGTCCAAATGAACTATAAAATTACGTTCCTTGCATTGCAACAATTTAGAAATTATTTCTATTTAATTAGAAGATAGTATGTGCTTATAGCATTTATGCAGCATCTACTGCAGTGGGATCCTGGCCCCTGTTGGGGTGGGGAAAAAATTGTGCCGTGTTACAGTTGATAAAATCTGTGGAAATGTTAAACCGTACTGCTTTTGTACTGTTTCTTCAGCAGATAGCACAATATATCCATGGTGGAAACTTGTAGTTTCAGCAAAGTAAAAAATTATATGGTAAAGAGGTGTTTGGCCAGTGAGTGCAGGTGTTTTTAATGGCAGTGAGACAATGTAAAAAGAAATGTTTTTCTAAGCATTTGGCAAGACAACCCAAAAAATCAAAACTCCCTAATGTCCAGCATGGGTGTGTTTCCCGGTATGATTGTATGATGGTTAGTTACTACCAACAGTCCTCTCACACACGCCTACTCATTTTCTGAATCATTGTGTTACTTACAATGCCCATTTTGGACAATTGAACATATAATCAAATTTCCTGTTTCTCTGTGTTTCTATTTTTAATTTGTTACAATACAACAGTTTAATGCTTTCTCACGTTCGTGCCATTGCTGTGTCTGACAGGCATTTCTCAATTTTTATTATTTATTTATTTATTTATTTACAAGTTGCTTTTCTAAATAACATCTTTTACTTTCGCTAAAGCTAAAAACCTAAAATGCGCCCTTCTCCTGAAACTCAAACGTTGGTATGTATTAGTTCATAGTTTGATCTTTGGGTGAATGGCATGCATGGGTACATCCTCATGTACACAGCCAATTTGTCAAAGATGCCCCTCAATGACAGCCGTACCACTGGGGCTGAGTATGTTACAGTACGCTACAGGCTTGGGGTGGAGTGGCTCGAAAGCTGCCCAGCAGAAAAAGACGTGGGGGCGTTGGTGGACAGCCGGCTGAATATGAGCCGGCAGTGTACCCAGGTGGCCAAGAAGGCCAACGGCATCCTGGCCTGTATCAGGAATAGCGTGGTGAGCAGGACTCGGGAAGTGATCATCCCCCTGTACTCGGCACTGGTGAGACCCCACCTCCAGTACTCTGTTCAGTTCTGGGCCCCTCGCTACAAGAAAGACACTGAGGTGCTGGAGTGTGTCCAGAGAAGGGCAATGAAGCTGGTGAGGGGTCTGGGGGACAAGTCCTATGAGGAATGACTGAGGGAACTGGGGCTGTTTAGCCTGGAGAAGAGGAGGCTGAGGGGAGACCTTACCACTCTCTACAAGTACCTGAAAGGAGGTTGTAGAGAGGTGGGGGCTGACCTTTTCTCCCTAGTGACAAATGACAGGATGAGAGGAAATGCATTCAAGTTATGCAGGGTGAGGTTTAGACTGGATATTAGGATAAATATTTTCACTCAAAGGGTTATCCAGCATTGGAAGAGGCGGTGGATTCGCCATCCCTGGAGGAGTTTAATAAAAGGGTAGACGTGGTACTCGGGGACATGGTTTAGAAGTGGTTATGTCAGGTTAGGTTAATGACAGGATGATCTTAAAGGTCCCTTCCAACCTCAACAATTCTATGATTCTATGTGAGGGAGGGATTTGACCTTCTGGGAAGACAGTCACAGATGATGCTGGTAGACACGAGGAAGAAAAGGGAGAAAACAGATGGCTCCCATTTGCCCACTGCATATTTACTGAAACTTCTCTGAAGTTTTAGTGTTGCATAGGCAAGTTTTTAGGCATAGGCAGACAAATATAATTGCTTAGGAAAAATATTCAGACCATCAGGGTTGCTTAAACTGACCAATCCCATATGCACAAGAAATGTGAAAGCGGGGGGTTTGCTGATATTTCACAGCACAGACTGAACTTGTTTGATCAAATTAAGAGCATTTGCTTAAGCTTTTTAACATTCTTTCTATCCCACCCCAGATTACTTGCTTTGATGAAGAATACCCAGTGCATTGGGACTCTTTTTAAGATATTTCCTCAGATAAAAGAGACAGAGCTTTTTATGAGCTTCTCAATTCATTCTAGAGTGAAAATGACCTCTGCTGGTGGGAATTTGCACGTCTGTTCAATTAATCACATACTATCCAGGTCTTTTCATAAACATTTGTGTCCAAATGCTGTTACTCTATTCTCTCAGTGTATTTTATTGCAGCGATCTTCTAAGGGGAACTGGAATATTTCAGAGATTCTGTATGGTAGGAGATTGTCAGCTATCTTCAGTACCAAAAAGATATAGGCCCAAGGAATATGAGGGAGGATGTCAAAAATGCTGAAATACGAAAAGAAAAGACAGAGTGACCCCAAAATATTTGTTCTTATATAGAGCATTTTGACTGTGGCAGCCATTCCTACAGCAACCTCTCTTTAAAAATAATGAACAGAATCCTAGCGAGGGTAAAATTAGATCACATAAGTGACTGTAGAATCATTTTATTCCTTTCTGTATGGAAGATGGATTTGATTGTCATTCTGCACTGATTAATAGAGTCTGTCTTTCTGAACTTTCTATAGGATCCAAAAGGTTTATGATCTGAATCATGCTTATATAATATGTAATTTTCTATCTCCCTTTCTAGCGCCTCCCATAAAGGGCACTTAGTGAGTGATAACAATCAACAAACTTTGCATAGACAGTGTATTAATCTGCATGCAAGCATGGAGAAATAGAAAACTATGGCCATATAGATTTTCTAGATTATGGCAGTTTTGAAAACATTCCCTAAAGTCACAGTACCTTTTTCTAGACACCAGCTTACTCTTTTCTACACCAATGTCTGCACACTTTTGTTATTGACAAAGATCTGAATGTAATGAAGAAAAAAGCAGGGGGATACCCACTTTTTGTAGTTGCTGAGCAATGTTTGCCAGTTTTAACACAGTAGCAGAGTGGGAAAATAGGATGTGAAAACACTGAAGTGTCTTTCTAAACGTGCTTGTTTAAAAACAACTTCAGAAAAAAAACCCCACATTAAAAAACAAAATCCCAGCTTCTGAAAGCTTCATTCTCATAAGAATCTCAATTTCAACATAAACCTATTTTTCACTGGGGAAAGAAAGTTCTTCGGAAATTTTCCAACCAGATGTCTCTAGGGAGTGTGCTGTCACAGGACAGGGCAGGCACTGTCATTTAGATGCTGTGTTCCCAAATTGCCTTTAGCACTCTGACTTGGAGTCTCCTGTGTGACAAAAAGAGCCCAGAATGAGCTCTTTGTACTTTGGGTTGCAAAAGAACACATATTAGTTTTTTTCCCCATCCAGATTTGTTCTTCGTCATGTTTCTGGCTACCTTCACAGAGAATGCTGGAAAAATATACTTTCAGCACTTTCTTCTAATTTGGTACACTCCTCATACGCACCCATAAAAAAAAGCAGACACATGCACACACGCAAATAGCTCCTTATTAATGACTGTCCTGTTGAAAAATGTTCTCTTTTTTTTTTCGTCTAGTATTCTAGAAATAGCTCTAAGAGGAATAGTTTCACTTCAGTGTCAGAGGTCATCAACCAAACTTTTAGATTTTATTTGTACAGAAGTCATCTGTGGCTTTAAATCTCCGAGGAAGAAGCTGAGCTAGTTGATATTTTTGTTTTGTGGTTTTGGGTTTTTTGGTTTTTTTTTTTACAGGAGATGGGGAAGGAAAATTTAAAATATTATTGCAGAAAAGTTGATGGAAAATCTACCGCTGAAGGGCTGAGTCCAGCTTGCTTAATTTCAATAAGTCAGCAAACAAGTGGAAACTGTCCTTAATTCTAATTCTTAATTCTAAACTTGAGCCAGTTGCTGTATATTCAGTGGGTCGCACTGAGATAAGGAGGGAAACTTGGCCATTGGGGTGTTTGTGCAAATCCACTCTGTCTACCAAAAATATAACCTCAGATTTGTCAGTGCAATCCCACATCCTTTGCAGTGGGCAAATCCCCCCAGTAATGAATAAGGAACATTATAACACCAGGTCTTTGGGATAGTCCCCTCCTGTGGCTGCTATGGAGCTGAAGTGACAAGTATGTGCCTTTCATGCTCTATCGAGGGCCACAACAAAGTATATCCACTCTGAAGGCCCAGCCAAGGCTTTCTTTATAGAAAGTGAAAGACTATATGGGGACGAGGATGTGAACGTGCTGTGATTTCCCACCAAATGCAGAACATTTGCCTGCAAACCTGAGGAACAGCTTACCGCCGCTTGGCAATCATATTCATCATGTTGCGTCTCTCAGAAACCTATAAAATTTGTTCCTGAAAGACAGACGTGTCTTAACAGGACATGACTCTCCTCAAAGTAATTTGAGATTGAGGGAGGAGCAGGGAAAGGAATTGGAGATAAAGATGGTTAGAACATTTTTTGACATTTTCCTCAATAAATATGTTGGTCTGCCAAAATGAGAACATTTTATAAAAATAGTTCATTTTGACCAGCTCTTGACCTGAAACTGTTTAGGATAGCCTTTCTTCTGGACTTGTTCAAAATGTTCCTTATAGCGTTTTCGTCACAAGACTTCTTTTCTTTCCAGTCTGAAAGGGTTTTTTTTACATAGAAATAGTGTTTATGAAAACACGTATTTTCAAATTAAGTGATAACAGTAAAATTAGTTGGTTTGTTGTTGCTGAAGTAGAAGCATATAATGGGTTTGAAAGAGTTTGTAAAATTTCAGTTGGTACTTTCTGGGAAAAAAGGGGGAAATATTACATAAGAATGATGGAAAGATCAGAAATCTAAATAAAATCAAAGGATTTTTTATATGGGGAAAGTTTAGAGAGAGAACTGAGAATACCGTTTAACCCAACAGTTACATACTGGAGGGTGAGATGACGTCTTTGCAACACAGTTTCTGAGTCCTGATGAAAACCATCATGAAAGGAATTTTTTGTATGTTCAATAAATTGTGTTCTGGGTAATGATAAATTGCATCATACTGACTGTCGCAAAGACATTGAAATACAGTGTCTGACTTGGTTAGAAAGTTGTGGAAAAGAAGCCAGTTTATTTCTGTTGGCCTCTAATTTGATTTTTCTCACTTCATCTCTGTGGTATAATGGTCCACTGAATGCTCTGAAATAAGGAGGACAAGTAGACATAAATCGCTGATCCAGGCTGGCTGATGTTTTTCCACTTAAAGAGGCTGGGATTTCACTAGGGAAAATAAATTTTGGGAGTGTGAGTTTGCTATGTGAACACTACACCACACAACTTTGTGTTTAGAGACATCCCTGCCAGGCTCTGCTGGGCATCTTGCTGCATCTTTCAGCAATATCAACAAGTGCTGTTAAACTTGTTTATCTCTGGTAAAATGCCATGCAATAGTGCAAACTACCTAGCGCTGTACACCAGGAGTTTGATGGAGCTCAGTGGAGCTCTGTTGTGCTTATATTATTTCCAGTTTTGTACATCTGTCCTCAAGCGTGAGAAAGGAGGGATAGTGAATGGACTGAAGTTAGACGTGAAATCAGTGATTTGCCTTTTGGACTTCCTCACTGATCAGGTGGGAAGCCAAAATGTGTAGGAGAAGATTGGGAGAAAGAAAGGGGGAGGATAAATTACACTTAAGGAAATCATGAGTTTTTTATGTCTATTCACGCATGATAAATACCTCCCCTTCAGGAGCTCTTACAGAGATTCAGATTGGATTCCTAGGTTTTTCCTTGATCTTTCTTTTTCCAGTCTCAGTAATGGTTTAGTTAACCTACTTGACTACAGTTTCGTGATCTGGCTGTTTCATGAATCCCATCCAGTATGAACTTTGAATTTTCAATACACTTGAAGGGTGACATTATAAAGACTTTTCTGGTGAGAATTCCTGGACAAAGGACTGCTCGAGGGCATCCTTTCCCTCACGAGTGTTGCAGAGGTTTCATCCCTGGTGAGGACTGACTTTAGATGGCCACAGCGAATCTATAATATTAATGTGTTAAGTGCTACACATACCTTAATATACATGTGCCAGGTTGCTAGAATGCTTATTTGACAAGGGGTGCAGTGTAGAGACAGAGCAGTCAAATTATTTGCCCAGAATAGCCGGTGGAAGTCAGTGGCTGAGCCAAGGTGAGGATATGAGATTTGCGCCAGGTGATATCCATGCTAGGTGGTCTGCTCAGTATCTGTGGTGTACTGGGGCTATTGGAAGTGTCTGTGCCCCCAACTGAAATGCTGCAATCCTGCAGCAGTTGCGTGTTTGTGGGAATATTGTGCTGTCCAGAGTAGCTTTGCAAGGTTGGATTTGTTGTTTGTCAGGCTGTTTATTTGGGGTTTTTTCTCAAGTCTGATGAGAGCAGCTTTGCAGGCTTTGGCTGTGTTGTTATTTTCATTAGTTTTCAAGTGCTGAGTTTGTTTTTGTTAGCTTGCCTGTTTGTTTTAAAAGTCTTGTTTGTTCTTGGGATTGATGTTTGAGAGTGCTTTGTGCCATTTCCATGAGTAGTGGAGGCACCAGGAATTTTTATTGCTCTGATGAACTCTGCGGTCGCCACCATGCCGGGGCACCTTACTGACAATAGGGCAGGCTGGTTTCTTGCAGACATCTGGACCTTCACACCTGTAGAAGGTGGCGTGGACTGACCACGTTAAGGCAGTCCAGGTTTTGATGTTGCTGGGACCTCTTCCAAGCCTGTGTCTGCCTCACCCCACAGGACTGCCCAGAGTGTTTTGCATTCACGTACGACCCTGTGCCCAGACAAGTTGGCTTGTGGCATCAACAGGGCAGCAGCCCTCACAACAGGTCTCTCTGGCTGCGCCACGTCAACTTCCCACACCACTTTAAGAAAAAGCTCAACAATACAAAACTTCCTGAACACATCTATTCTTGGAAACACTTACGTGACACAGAGTAGACAAAGCGCATTTGAAAAGCAGGTTTCTTTTTGGCGTGAATGGGTGATGATTATGAAAATATCAGCCAAGGTTAGGCAAATGTTTGTCCTCTCTCCTTTAGGAATGGGAAAGCTGCAAGAGATTTTCAGAGCTGTTGAGCTGAGATGGTAGAGCTGTTGGAGAGTCTCACCCATCCATCCCCTGGCTTCTGAAGGAACATTAGAGCATGCTCTGCCGTACCCATGCTGGCCTAGGTAAGCCTGTTTACTTTCCCTTATTCTTTATCAAAGCTGCATTTGTGTTGTAAGCCTACCCCAGACGAGCACTGCTGGCAGAAGAGCGATGCCAAGAGAAGTAACCTGGGAGGACAAAATTCCTTTTCTGGTGTTCCACTGTGTGCAAATGCATTTGATAGAGAGGGAAGGTGTTTCTAATGCAGCAGGACTGTGTCTCATATTACTTCATGTGCAAGGGACAATGCCATTTCCAGTGGGTAAAGCTTAAAGCTTATGTCGCTGAGTAATTAAATATACAGTGCCTAATGATACCACTATCTAAGATACTGAGCCATGTAGTTTTACTGGTCCGTATAAAGTCAGATTAAGTTATTGACTTATCGACTATATTCTTTGTTTTCTCAGACATAGTGATAGGATTAGCAATTGTTTAAATGACATCTCTGTTTGACTAAAGGACATAAAATCTGGTCTACAGCACAAAAGATTACATATACTTACAGTCCCTCACTCCCCCACCC
>VZSZ01000358.1:533966-588746 GCA_013398815.1 Ibidorhyncha struthersii
CAGTATGCAAAGCATGCTCTTATCAACACAGAAAAGTAAAATGTTTGCCCTCAGGGTTTCCTGTGCCAGGTCACAGATGGGGGAAATTAATGTTTGTGATGGCTAGCAGAGTCTAGTGTGGATGAAGCCTGAATCAAATTCTCAGTGGGTAATTTTCAACTGACTTTTGTGGTCTCAGAACTAGACCTGAAGTGACTGTAAGTTAAATCAAGAGTAATTTTGGGCAAAACCTGTCTACTTCCATATGAAAGAAAAATCAGTTGAAACTTTGCACTGAAGAGAAAAAGAGGGGTTTAGCTGCACTTGAACTCTTGTCAGAGCAATTCTGGTGAACCTGTAGTATCTCTGATCTGAGACAGGAATCACAGAATCATTTAAGTTGGAAAAGACGTTTAAGATCAGGTCAGCCTTATTTCATTTCTTTCCTTATATGCTGACGCATACCAAGCACACCAGCTTCTGACTGAAGTCAGCCAGGCTGCTTGTGAACTAAACCTAAAGCTATCCCAATCTGTTCTAAAATCATGGCAAAATCGGGTGTGACTAGCTGCAAGCAAGCAGAATCAGTTTCTGCTTCTTCACATTAGGACGTTACAGGAGACGCTAGTGAAGAACTTACCCATCCCATAGTCAATACTGGCTTTTTGAACTGTTATCATCAAATAAGTCGTCTGAGCTCATATGTGAGGGTGGAGTTAGGGATATGAAGGTTGGTGAGAACCAGATTCCACTTGAACTGTATTGTTATAAATAGCAACGGATGTAAAAAATAGTTTGCACTGATGCTGTACTTTGAAAAGAGCCCTGTAAGAATGACAAGGGCCATTTCGCTTAACTATTGCTATATCCTTTATGACTTAGAGATCCTAGTTTTATCAAGAAGAAAATAAATGTTCTAAATTCCAGTTCTGCAAATTTAGCCTTGTCCATAAGTGTCAGGGTGAGTTATTCCTGGCTCTGACAATGCTAAAAATAAAAATAGCAGGCCATTTACCTCTTCTGGGATATCTGTCTGTAACTCCCTTGAAACCAGTGGAAATAGCAGGATATCTACCATTTATAGATTCAGCGTTACCATATAGAATTTGCAGTCGTGCTGATGTGAGGAGGAAGGGAATGCTGCTTTTCCCATCCCTATTGTGGTTCTGCAGGATTAATAGAGTTAAAGCAACAAAAAGTTTTTTACTAAAACAAACAGAGGGCTGAACACGCAGAGGGAACTGACCTATTGATTGGAGGAAGGAGCCCAAACTTATTTTCAGACATTAAAGAAAATAGTGCTTTTCATAGATTATTCATTCCAAGTCATTTTGTCGTTCACGAGACTTACCATCCCGCCTGCCTCACTACATCTTTTCTGGCCGGTGCGCTAATGTCTAAAGAAATGCCAAGAAAACTGTTTCCTAATGAATTTTGTTGCAGAGGAAGGAAAGGATCCTACAGAGCAGGAGGCTGGGACTAAAAGTAAATGAAATGCTAAGCTCTGTTTTCAAGGAGACCTACGTACAGTCAGGGTTTGCATTTGCTTTGGCCTGACAAGACCAGCTGGCACCGGTGTTTTCTATGCTTTCCTGTTGTTGCTGCGGGGTGCATCTGGAGAAGAACTAAGAGCAGCCCATGGGCAGCACCTCCCCGTTCTGCACCGCTGCAAGGGGAGGCTGAGGACTGGGAATCCCTGGAGAGCTGTTGGAGGCATGCGGAGAGAGCCACTGGTCCAGGTATTTGCTCCCATTTCAAGTCTCACCCTCTTCGCTCTCCCTTCTTGACCTGCTTTGTGGGCTGGTGCAGAGAGGGAGGAGGGAAGAGTAGACCCAGCGATTTATTTCATTTCCGAATGCTCCAAAAAGGGAGGAAAAGACTGAAGTGTGTGAATATAAAGTCCAGTGGTGCTTACAAAGGCACCACGAGGCTGGGGCAGCGTTCCTGTGTCTAACACTTGCCCTGTTCCCTGTCACTCTCCTCAGCAGCACATTCAGTGAAGGACCTGGCAGATTCTGTCCTGTCAGTAGTTAACTTAGTGTTAGGGCTGCTGGAAACACCTGAAATAATTTTCAGGGTACGTGGAAGTCTTGGTCTGGTGATGTTGCTGTGTGCCTCTAAAACCCGCCTCAAGGGTGCTTATTTGTGTGCCATTCCAGTGTCTGAGGGGAAGTTCAAGGAGAGTGCTGAGGTGGGACAGCAGAGCACAGAGGTAACAACCCTTTTTCAAAACTCCCCGTTCCTTGAAGATAGAGTTTGCTCAGGGGGATGATGGCAGTGGGCTTGAGCTCCCCGTGAGCAGTGTTAAAAAATGCATTCAGGGTCAGGTGTGGCGCCAGCTGCAAACACATCTGAGGCTGATGCTTCTCTCTCTCGCAGACACCAGCAGGAAACAAATCCACTGATGTGAGAGGGATTATGCTGGTGCAAAGCTACTACTTTTCATACTCTTTGGTGGGCAACAGAAGGGTTGGTGGTCCTAATTTTTCAACGGAGGGTGGTGGTGTAAGGACAGAGGGAGATCTGGATGCACTTCCCTTATCTAGGAAGATAAGCACCTAGACGGTGCTGGTGCCCTGTCACAAGCTGTGGGCCACTCTCCTGAAGTGGGGAACCAAGAAGACTATCTTGGAATTATGTAGTTGCCCTGGCCCTCTCAGGGATGGGGCCTAGTCCAGTGCTAAGGGAGGAAACAATGTCTTTGTCAAATGTCTGATCTACTGTTCCAGTTAATCCATGCCTAAGATCCTTTGGAATGGAAACCCTCAATTCATTCATGCAGACTACCTTTTGGGGATCCAGTTCTTTTTTCACTCAAACCAATGGCAATTTGGCCATTTCTATCCATAGAAGCAGGGTCATAACATTTGTATTCCACGTCAGTTGAAATAAAAATGATGTGTGACTATATATCTGGTGGAGCTTAAAGCAATAAAAAAGAATTACTGACAATCTATCAATCTAATAGACAAACAATCATCTGCAATTTGTTTTAGGGAAACAAGACAATTTCCCTCTTCACTATTAACTGTACTGTGCTGGTTCCCGCTAGGTCTGCTTAGGGGACTGTTCGTCTTGCTCATTTAAGTGGATTTGGTATAAAATTAAGGTACTTTATATAGTACTTCTGCAGAATGAAGAGGTCACTGAACTAGATAAAAACTGTTGCATAAAAACCTAGTGATTGTAAAACTTAACCACTTCCTATTCCATTCCAGTGTTTGTGGAAATCACTTACTCCAGATTACCAACATATTGATTCATTTCTAGTACCCTGGGGGAAAAAGCTGCAAAGCTAAATGATCACCATACCCATCCGTTAGCTATTTCACACTAGGTAGCACAAGAAACAGCATTTGTGCTGCAGATGTGTGCGATTCTGCCTCTTCCTTCTTCATCTGAAATGCAACATCCCTTACCCTTGTTCTCTTGGTACCACGTGCAGACCCAAAGCTGGTGGCTGTTTTACTTGTGATCAGTCAGGAGGAAGAACGTGGGACACTCTGTGGCCAGAATACCAAGTTGGGTGTCCTTCACTGCTCCTGGTTGTTTGCAATGCAAATGGGAGGCTTTGTCTCACATAGTGCCATATCCATGGTAACCAAATGAAGACAAGTTTGCATTACTTCCTTAGTAAAGTGTAATCCTTTCCCTGGTACATGTGCCAAAGAGGCATACAGAGTTAAAGGGACAGCAATATATTTCTTGGAAACAGAAAAAAACAAAGCCACTTCTGGCTTTCTTTTTTTTTTCTTTTCCTGTTTCAGTTATCACTGCCCTCACTCCTCCACCCTCTCACTCTCGTCCTTTTTCTAGAGTTCCCATTGTTAAAAACTAAACTAGTCCTGATTTCTGCTTTGCCTTTACCCAGAGGCTAAGCAAACAGCCGTCTGTCCAAACTGTCAACTTAAACACCACTTCTTGGCAAACAGCCTTTCCTTGCCCTTCCTGTTATCTTTGAAATAAAAAAAAAAGTAATGGGGGTGGAAAGCCACGCCAAGAACACCAGTTCTTGTCCTCCGGTTTTTGAGTCTTTGGGTCTGTGGTAGAGCAGAGGCACAGATGCACCAGCCTGAAACTATTCCATTAGATTAACAGCTGGATCAAGCCATACAGGTTGGAGCTTATCAATTTTTTTCTTTGTAGTGGTTAAAAATTTTAGAAAGCCTTTTTTTTTTCCTCTTCTGATCTGTTGGATATGGTGTGGGAAATAATTTTTTTTTTCTGGTTTTAATTCCACTTAAAAGAGCTTAATTCCAGATTCAAGGAGCTTTGATTTTTTCATAGCTTCATAGGCTGTCTCTTTTGTCCAGTCAGGATATGTTTTTTAGCAAAAGGACCAGACTCAAACTGAGTGTACCACAAAATTATTGTTGCTGTTACTATTTTCACTGTTGTTGTTTTGTTTCTATGCTTGTGACAACCTGTGCACTGAATTTATGCACTTTCCCTTATGTATCTGGGAGGCTTAAAATACAACTCTTTCTCTCCCTCTTCAGCACAGTCTTATGCTGTTTCAAATGGAAACATCTTTAGCTATTCTTATTTAGTGTTATCTGTTATGTTTCTTCTCAATTAAGAGTGAGCTGACATTGTGATTAAAACGCGACATGATGATACCATCAGCTTCCAATTTGGTTATTCACAGTGGGCAACGCTGATTGCCTCAACCAGCCCCAGGACTTATACTTTGAAAAGAGCAGAACAAGTTGATATTGTGGCCTCCAAGCAGGGATTTTACCAAGGGCTTCACACAGGCAGAAACCTACCCACATTTATGTTTACCAACATATGAGAAGGCTCGAAGTGTTATTACAAGCTTTCACTACCTGGCATGCTTCCAGAAAAGCTTCGTTCCCTGGAGTCACTTCAGTTGTGAGTTTTCACATGGATGTTCCAGGGGTGCTTTGAATATCAAACCAAGTGTCCTTCATTTCTTTAAATGCAAATGGCAAGCAAGATGAAGAGACAAAATAAATCAGTATCTTCCTACTGTAGCTAGGATTTCAGTGTGCTTAACCACTCACAGGTTGATGGGCAGGGGAAGGGGACCTCTATTTAGCTGCCCAAAGTCAGGGACTAAAGTTGTAGACTGAAAAGGTTTTTGTTATCTCCTTTTGCTTCTAGTAAGATAGAGAGGAAACAAAAGTCCCAAGTCTTCAAGAAGTGGTTTGGCTCGGTAAATGGCAACTGAAAAGAGCGAATACTATAGACAATAAATTATGATTGTTCCTGCTTGAAGGCACTGTGCTAGCTGCATCTTTCTTCTTGCTTACGGGAACAGACATGGGTAGATAGATACCATGAGCCTTCTCCTTGATGGAGTTGCCATAAAAGTATAGCTAAGCCAGGATGCAAAACACAACCGTATCACATAAATGACTCTGCAGAACAGTATGAAAAATCTTCTTGTTGTTTTCCTCCCATTTTTTTCTTTTTCTAGTGGTTACCTAAATGCAGCAATTGATTCAGAAACTATACATACATGAATTCATAGAGCTGATAATAGCAGAACATCTCATCCTATTTATGGGATCTGAAAAAAACATTTTTCTCCATTCTGTACTGTGAAAACATACTTAGTGTTTTGTAAAACAGCCTGGTCACCATAAATATGCTCAAAAAAATTTCTGTATGGAACTGTCTTGGGAATTTAACAGCCATCTTAAGTCAAAGTATCTGAGATTTGATGCTGCCTCCTAATTCATATCCGTATAACTACAAGTTTAGTTGCATATTTCTCAGTATTAAAGTTAACCGTGCGCTGCCTACTCAACTGTTGGTGCACCTGGATATGGAGATGTTTGCATTCATAAATGTCTAAAGAAAATGGATAAATATTAACCAAGTGTGACTGGGTAATCGCTTGACAAATGGAAAGGGAAGACTAATATTAACAGCGCTATCCAGTAGGTATCGTACAGTGTGAGGAATATGGTGCGAAGCCGATGAAGTTCAAGATCCTGTTTCAGTGAAACAAACACACTTTACTGTAGTTGGTGGCAAGGAGAATGGTTCTGTTAAATGCTGGCAACCGAAGTGAGACAAATCTGTCTGGGAACCTGCCATAAACTGTTTACGTGTTTTTCAATTTTTAGAAACTTATCGTTTCTTGCATTCTGTAGTAAAGAGCTGGTATAAATTTCTCGCTGATGCAGAGTCCTCAATTTCTACCTTGAAACCTCCTTGGAGGGGAGGGGGAGAGGAAAAAAAAAAAAAAGATATTTCCAAGATGTTCTCAGTGTGTTATCAAATGAACAAAACACACAGAACATGGAAACCAGCCAGTCATTCATTCCATCGACAGATTTGCAGAGCTAAATTTGCTTCTGGAGAGCAGTTAGAAATTAAAACACACAGATGATGAGTGGTGCTGGCACCCAAACTGTGATCAAGAGGACACTCTTGTCTGAAAAGATGTACCCTATCAGATTAATCATTATGTGTTAATTAATTTGAAATCAAAAGGATGTCTTCTGCTGTCTATGCACAGGAAATTAATGGTGATAGCACTAATTAAATGTAATGGAAGTTACCTCTGTACTTCCCACATCTGGGGCCAAACTCTTTATTGCCCTTCATGTCGTGTCATTTACAGTTCAGTCCCATTGTAGCATCTTACCCTCGTTATGCCCTGCTGTAAATGGCTGTGCAAGTCGTCAGGCAATGGAGAATCAGGCCGGTGGATTACTCAGCTGGGAAATGAGCTAATTTCAATTAAACTAGCTCTAAACTTTGACTTCTAACCCTGAGGAGGTGTGTCACTGCATCTCCTCTGCTGTGAGTCATCCTAACATGAAAAAATGGTCCTTCTGCCTCACTCACCCCCTTTACTCCCCAAAAACACTACTGTCCTTTCTTTGACATCCTTCTGCTGCCCAGGCACTTCTCCTGGCAACTTTTCTGTACAGATGGGAGGGTCCATTTCCTTGCAGTTTTTTTCTTTGACTAAATGAAGTGACAGGTATTTTTTCACCCTTCGTGTGTAACTGCAATGCTCTGACTGAAAGGACTTTGAGAGGCCACAACAAGCAGATGAGACTCTGGACTCCCTCTGCCAAAAGATTCAGAAACGCAGGTCATGCTGTATATCCCATCGTCTGCACAAAGGAGATTGCTACCTTGTTCCTTCAGGCTTTTACTCATGGCTTTTTATTAGTCTCAAGGATTCCTAAAAGGGAATAATAGGAAAAAAAATCAGTGAGTGTACCAACCCAATGACAAATGACTAACTAGAACTAAAAATCTAAGTGATTTCAAAGAATGCCAAATAGCCTGGTTTATTTGTCCCAGGAACATTCACAAAAGGAACAGGAAAGCAATTTTTTCCCTCCCCAATCACTGGTAGTTAGCTTTGTAAAATCTTTTGTCTGTGGTGTTGCATCTTGGCTGTTATATGTGACTATAGCGGACCTAGACATTGCTCCTTTGGGTTTTCAAGGCAGGAGAGTCATAAAAGCACTTCTTTTAGCTGCGGTTCGCCTTGGTGGACAGGCTTTTTACTTAGGAAGTGGTGACAGTGTCCCATGCGATGCAGATCAAACGTCTCAGCATAGCTAAGTGGAGACGTCTCAGCATAGCTAAGTGGAGACTTCAGTGGCTGCTGAGCCGTGCCTTCCTTGAACCAGTGCTCTCAGGGTCAGACTAAAAGCCTCTCAAATTCATTAAATAAAGCAACAATTAATAGGTGTTCCCTTTCACCACTGCATCCACCGATACCAAACTGCTTAACAGCTGCTTTTGTGGGGCTTAATCCATTTTTCTCTCTGAATGTCTTTGACATAGCCTGGCTTCTATCTGTCATCACATGCACCCCCTTCTCACCCCTTCTCATCACCTCAGGAACAACCCCGCCTTGGTGTGATTAATAACTGCATTGATGACTGTGAGAACATTGCCTTACTGGTTTGCTGGAGCAGTTTTCACAGTCTGAGGGGCAGCACCTGGACAGCTATGTCAGGGGCATCATACCAAGCTCACCTTTGGTTGCAAATGCATCTGAAAATATGTGAAAAAGTTCATTTCTGAAAGATAGGAATTGATAGGGAGCAAGATACCCCAATGCTAGTCATGTCAGAGGACTTTAAATTTTCTGTTACAATGGCACTGAAAAGAAGAAAAAGAGCACATTATTACATTGATCAATGTACAAGTTCCTGCCAGCCCAAAATCTTATAGTTCAAATGAATATCATTGGAAAGAGGCAATATTTTTATATTTGCATTAGGCACAGAAAACTGACGTCCAAAAGAAAGAGGAGACTTACCTGCCCAAGAAGAAACCCATGTTTCCATAATACCACCCCAAGGGATTTAGCCTCAAAAAAAAGGATCCCATTATATGATGGACAACAGACATCTCTATTGATTGATAGGCTCTAAAACTGCTGCTGGTGCTTTAAAATAAGTAAGGGCAGGAGATCTTTTTCTTGAGTTTTTCAGACTTGCTTTGTGAGATGGCATGAACTCCAGGCCAATGGATCAGCCATAGCTTTGAGATGGACAAGGACAGGATTCTATTGTGCAGCAGGGCATCGTGGATGCACCTAGATGAAGACTCTCCACTATCAAAAGTGGTAAACCATCACTGCTTGATTAGACCAGAAAAAAGGATTGTGCAGATTCTCAGCATCCCGTGGTGACTGAGGGCAATGTCAAGGGTAATTTTGTGTACTAGTGTGCTCATACTGGTGACGAGCATTCATGCTTTGCTCTTAGCCACTAACTCCATCTTCATTTTTATTCTCAATCTTTTGTTCTTGCCCACAGAGGTTCTGGTGGAATCTGTGCACCTGTTTGTATTTCCTATTGAAATGTTAAATTTGCACAAATCCATTGTTTCCCCCGGCCAGTTTGTAAGTGTCAAGTAACTTAATCGATAGTCAATGTAACACTTGTGGTTGCGGTTTGCCTCCTTTCTCTTTGTTGGATGGGGAAAAAATCACCATGTGTTGCAAAATGTGATCTTTTTCATCAAAACTTCACCTTTGTTCTACTGTTCTCACTTCTGCCTGGGTAAACGTGCCACTTGTCAGGGTATGTCACCTAACACCTAGGATCGTATCACTTGCCGTCCCAGAGTTTTGTGTTTAGTCCAAGGCTGGGCTCCTTCTTCAGTCAGTGAAGAAAAGCACCTCCAAACTCCAAAGAGCTCCTTGTCTCTTCCTCCTAATGCAGGTGAACTGCTGTGGAGGTGACTTACTCTTTGCATTGATCGTAAGGGAACCTAAAAGACTGGTTTAGAGAAAACATGCTGGTTTACTTTATCTTCAGTGCACCAGTAATGAGCTTTCAGAGTTATAGCTAGGCAGAGGTTGATAGTCTTAAAACAACTCTGTTGCTCTGTAATGTAACAAAAAACAGAGTAACATTACAAATCCATATATACTGTATTCTACACATCAACATTAGATCTCTAAAGACTTGAGTGTAAAGACTTCTGATTGTTGCAGTCTTTCCACGTCTTTTCACTGTGTTAATGAGAGTTGCACCACTGAATCTTGATAATCCAACAAAAATGCCTCCTGCTTTATTTTATGTCTGACTGAGCCATCTTGCAGATCAGAACTTCCCTCCATCCTCTGTCACAGAGAGCAAGGCGGTTCCTTAAACTGATGGTCTCAGTGGCTTCAGTTGATCCTAGGTTGGATATTAGGAAAAAATTTTTCACTGAAAGGGTTATCCAACATTGGAATAGGCTGCCCAGGGAGGTGGTGGATTCGCCATCCCTGGAGGTGTTTAAAAAAAGGGTAGACGTGGTACTTGGGGATATGGTTTAGAAGTGATTTTGTCAGGTTAGGTTAATGGTTGGACTCGATGATCTTAAAGGTCACTTCCAACCTCAACCATTCTATGATTTTATGAAGGAAAAGAAGCCTGCCCGTAGCATTTTTCAGCAATGAGTTGATTACTTCTGAGCCATCTTTGCTGACCTTTAGGTTGAAGAACTGAACGGAAAGGCAGGAGAGCTGGGATCTGTACCTGGCTCTGCTGGAGGCTTCCTGCGTGGCCTTGGGCAAACAAGGTTGATGGCTTGTGCTGTGCTTACCTGTTTGGTAAACAGGATGCAATAATCCTCCCTCCGCACAAGAGTGGACTTTCTCTCCCATTCCAAGCCATGCAGGAACTGTGCATCGGGATGTATTCATGCAGAATCAGAAAAGCTAGTTTTCCATCTTCATTAGGACCGTTAGATACTTGCAGAGTATGGGTGACTGGCAGATAATAGAAACAAATTAATAATTCAGGATTTTACTTTGCTTTCCAAATTTGGTTTAAAAAAACCCTCAGATTTACTAATGGAAATTACTAGACCCTTCTCCCGATATTTCTCATATATTCCAGGATTTGCCAGAAATGAAGCTGTACAACGAGGTGGTTTATAGCTATAAACTGATCTGGCAATACGTTACCTAAGGGCTTTACTTTTTTATTTTTAGAAGACTATAGAAGAAAATATTCATCACTGGTTGAATTCTTATGTTTTGTAAGTTTGGCTCACATTATTACTTAATTATTCATTGCATGGTTTCTCCAATAGGACACACGATGTCTGCAATATTGAAGTTTCCTGTAGGAAAACTGTGACCCCTGAAAATTCAGAACAAACTGTTTTGCATTTTCTGATTTCAACCAAAGAATGAGCTTTTTATTTTGTTGAACTGCATCAAAATACTCTTTCACAACTCTTCAGTCTGAACTGATGTGTATTGCTTACGACCCAGTGCCTCATGACAAATGTATCTCAGCGCTCTGTTTGGTTCCTCGGTATTCTTTGAAGGACAGCTTTTACTATCATGTGTCTGGATAGCTTTCTGATCAAACTGTCTGCTACATCATGGGAATTTCACAGTGCTGGATGTCCCAAGGGAGATGTAGCCTGCCTCATGGCTATGATTTATGGCACAAACTATGGTTACACGTACCTACAACTCCATGAGGTAATGTGTTATCATAGGGAAATATAGTTTGACCTTGAGCTTACTTAAACGTGAATATATTTTGTTCACCAAAATTCTGACTTTTTAAACTTTTTGTCCTTTTTTGGGATAAAAATAAAGTCTGAAGAAGTGGTATTTCCCATGAACTCTTCAGTCTGACTTCATGCATTCACTGCTTAAGCCAATGCAGCTGAAGCGCATTTGGTTGGAGGCAGGGTTGTGCCAGAGAAACAAACAAAAAAAAAGACACAGCCTTAGGAATGATGTTTGGAGGCATGGTGAGGAGGAAAAAATCAGAGTAATCTTATGTAACAGTCGTAGCAGCATTTTCCAGTGGCAGGGTAAGGCCAAGTCAGCCAAACTCATACATTGCAGGGCTGGCAATTATTACTGGTGTCATTAACAATTACCATTTCACCATGCAGACACAGATCAGCTGAGAGCTATCACACAGCTGCCTCTTATGTGGTGCACGGAAAAAGCTTTTGCTTCCATTCCTTTCACTCCTGCCCCGGATAAGCTGATTTAATTAGATTCTTAGTAAAATTTAAGTTCAGAAGTGACAGACTTTACTCATGCAGAATGCTAAAATTTCACGGTCTTTGCCTTAAGTGCAAATACAAGATTTGAATCTTAACACTTAACAGAGGTGATGTACATTGAGGAGAAAGTAGGTGATGTTCGCAGGCAGCCTATGGCTCTATTTTTCTACCAGCCATCCCCTCTCAGCTCGTCCATGCCCTGAGCGCCCTGTGCTGTGCCTGTCCATCCACCTGCCTCTCTGACTTCATCTCTTCTCAGGAAAGAGCAGCTGTTCTTTGGGGGTGTTTCATTTATTTGTCTTTTTTTCATGGGTTTTTTTTTTTTAATCTTACAGTCTATCTACAAGTGGGGATAAACCCCAAGGCCAAGAGTGGGCAGGTAAGAGAGAACATAATTTGTCATTTCTAATAAGGACTGTTTCACTACAAAATATCAAACACCACAGACCTCTGAGGGTGTGGGCTATTGGGAAAAGCTGATATTCATGGATAAGCTGTGTATTTTTCCCTCTGTTTGGAGTCATAATGAGAAGACTCTCACATGAGGTCTTCAACAAAAAAGTCTTGGGTTCAAGCTTTTCCATTGGCATAATTTTATTTTCTTCTGTTGAAGCAGTGGAGGTTTCTAGGATGGGTTTGCACAGTGATCAGAAGTTATGGTACAAGAGTTTCAGGTGACTGAAATTCTGCCTGACCTGAATGCAGAACTTCTTGCTTGTTCTCACCTACTTTTCTGATCTGCTGAATGTAGCAAATTCAGAGATATTTATCTTTTTTTTTTTTTAGGAAAGGAGCCAGAAGCACAAATCACCTCGGAGCTCTTCACATATTCCTGAAAATGTCCACCTTTTCACTGCTTTTTGGAAGCCCATAATATTATTTATCAGTGCTTCCATAGCTACACTTTTTGATTATTGGGCTCACAAGTACGAGATGCAGTTCAACAATATGCGATTTAATCTTGTCTCCTGTTAATCAGAGGCTAAAATGCCTTATCTTCCCTCAAGTATCAGAGGCCACATTTTGCTTAGCAAAATATATTATTCATAAGCAAAGATATACTTAGATGTGCAGTAAACAGAGCACCAATTAGCACCACAGTTGGTTTACAAAGTATTTTTTGTTTGTTTGTTTGTTTTCATAAGGTTTTCTGACAGATTTCTAAAGGGCATTATTTCCCCCAAAGTATCTTCCAGTTTGGTAATGAGATTCAGTGTTTCTTGTGTCAGGAACAAAATACTTACACAGATCAGGAAATGTAAATACCACACCCTCCCCATTACTATATCTGTGACCTCTTAAATACGGAGAAAACAATCTCTAATAAAATGTCAAGCCCTCTAATGAGGAACTTCTCATGACAGTCTTCTCATTAGAGAAAGAATTGGAGACACTAACCGTGAGTGAAATGGCCCACCTTGCACTACGTGCAAAGTTTGTCTAAGTCATGAGGTAGACATGGGCTCCTGAGCAGTTTACTGTCACTTGGATGGCTTAGCCTTGGTAGCAGTACATTAGCTTGTTCTTGACCCACAGCAATACAGGATAATTCAACGTCCTTTAACCTACAGCAAAAGATAGTTAAGGTTTATCTGGTTTGAGAGTACAGCCACACCAGCTACTGCCTCTCGCCCAACTTGCAGTAACCTATCAAGCTCTGCCCATTTGATGATGAGTCTCAGCTGTTGATTTTTTGGTGACTTACTAGTTCTTACATCTCCTACAAACACCGAGTTTCCCATCATTAAATTATTTACTTAACACCCTGCCCAGTTTTTCTCAGTGCTAGGTTTTTAATTTGGCAGCGCTTGTGTTCATTTGGTCCCAACAATATGAACTATTGAGGAAATGACAGCAGCAGCCAGTTTGTGGTATAATGTTTTGTTGCAGAGAGGAGTTCCTACGTGCTGCTAGGGAAAAGTTGTATTAACTCTCACTTTCAGATCTTTTTTTTTACATTCACAAGCATTTTTATAGCGATTCTACAGCTTCTGTTGGCACGTGAGTAGGAAATGGTATACAAGTTGCTGATTCTTATTCAAACTATGCTCCGTTTGCTGCTAGAAAGTCTGGTTTATGTTACTGCAGCAAATTACAGGATGTCAGTAACCTTTATGTTCTCGATTTGGATGGATATCCTTGCACTGAGTAAGCCAGAAGGAGCTTGTGTTAGAATTTATGAGCGGAAGAATAATCCAATAGAGAACGTAAAAGGATGTTTTCTCCTTCTTTATTGACACAATTTTGTTAAATAGAAAAGAAAACTTTAAAAACTAGACAAAAAATATTAATCTTGCGGAATGCAGAAAGAAATCTACTGTGCTCTTAGGCAAATGCTACCCCAACTTTCAGAAGATCAAATGTATTATTTCAGTATAAGGAGGGGAAGTGACAACTACAGGCACTGTGTATTTGCATCTGACTTACTCCCATGTCATCATCATGAAATGATGAAATGTGCACCTTACAGCTCATAGTTACAGCACACTTGGAGTCTAGTGAACAATGTTAGCAGTTCTTGAACAAATATTTTCTCCTCCAGAAACTCTTGCGATTGTCCTGCAACTGTCTCCGTCCTCTCAAACACTTTTAGAGCATAATGCAAATCCCAGAGAAATCAATAGTTAAATACTTTCAACATCCCAGTTACTTACACCTGAAAAACTGTTATACACAAAAAAGTTGTGCCAGCATGTGCTGGAATGAAAATTTAAAATAATATATTTTAATTGCATTTTGCTACTAAAAAGGCAGGGATTGAAAGTTACTTTCATAATATTTGCTGTATGTATATCTTCATTGGCTCTGGAGCAGACAGTGGAACCCAATTCATAGTGCTTACTTTTAAATAGCCAGGGCTTAGAGTGTACAGCTACTGGTTTATGAAATATGAAGGCACCTATGTTCTCTTTCTTTTTGACATGTATTGCAGTTATTTATGACTAATATATACTGTGAGTTGTGCTTTCCACAATGGTATTGTTCTGCAACTTTGCCACTCAAGCTAAAACGTTTACTTATATCATGCAGTCAGTCTTTTGGTCATTTTTCTAGTGTGACGCATTTCTGTTTTGAGGGGAAAAAAGGTAAGAAAACAAATTATTTTTATTTCTTCTTGTTTGCAGTTTCCTTGTCAGTACCAGAAATGGTACAAAAGACTGTGCAAACCTACAGGAGGTAGGTGTCAGACACCATAGAGATCTGGTATAAATTCTTTTTTCTTCCTTTTCTTTACAACACAAGGAGGAGTTTTAGGCTTTTGTGTTAGTTCAAAAATCTACCTACCCCTCAAGGCCTGTTTAAGATGTGAGCTGATGGATAACCTGTGATGATAAAAATAAAATTATCAAGGCAATGCTTCCACTGTATATAAACATTTGCTACTGACCTTAATAGGTATGTGTAGGTTAGGTTAATCTTGGGTGTAACAAAAACATGTCATCTTGCCTATTGATAAAGACTACTATGCCACAGGACATTCCTTTTGCAGTGAGCAGGCTCTGAAAAGCGGTTATTTCTCTGCCGATTAGTGGGTACAAACATAACGAGAAGCAAAGCACAGAATTGTTCTCAGGTGCCACTCCTGCTGCTGCAACTCGTTGTGCCTTGTCTCTCCAAAACTTTGTTAAGAGCAATTATATCTTTTGAAGTAGGTGGCTAGAGAAACCATGCTCCCTAAAGGTTCCCCAAAGATTCACCATCTGTCAAAAGTGAGCCATTCTGCCACCTTTATAATTAGCATTTACTGTACCTCACACCTACGTTCTCACACCTACTGTAACATACTGTTCTTGAGAATAAGCGTATTGCCACTCTCTTCTGCTGACTCTTCTTCTAAGGCATTGCTATTATATCGTTATAAACCAAGGCAAAACGCAAATGTTTACTCTAAGAAAAAATCATAATGACATCCCAGAGGACCACATGAGTACACACATTTCATTGTTGCTTTTTTCCAACCAGGTCCCTGCAAGAGTTTTCAGAAAGTCCGGTTATGTCAAGATGCGACAGTCTCAGCTCTCCCCACTCGCTCACTGGTGCACCCCAGAGGTTAGTTATTTCCATGTATTTCCAGCTCGGAATACAAGGAATTAGCCCTTTTAGAGATCAACAAACGTGAGTAAAACTTTGAAAAAGCAGTTGAAGGTTTTAGTTTGTAAAAAGCATCTCCTCATTTATTTTAACGAGATCAAAGCGACCATTTTAATAACAAATGTCTGATCTCAACTGCATTTTGCACCAGTAAGAAAAGAAACCTACCTGAAACTGCAGTGCGCTTTGAATCCACTGGAAGGTAAAAGGCTGTGAGATCTCCTGGCAGCTGCATCATGCCTTGTCTGTATTGTGTCTAGAGAGAAGTGAGCCTGCAGAGCTGTGAACCTATACTTTTTATTAATGTTCCTTTTGCTAAGCTATCTAGATCCCATGCCACCAAATTCCTCTTGGGGGAGGAATGTGTGCTAATCTCTTAGCAGTGTGACCAATAATGACTACTTTCACTTGAGCAGGGGTCTCCACAAGCGGGCAGAAGAAAGAAAGAGAATTATTTAACAAAAACAAGACCATATGATAGTTAATGCAAGGGAAAAGTAGTACCAAGACAGTGGTGTAAATAATCCTGATGTTTTCATCACAGCATCACTGAATGGCTGGCACTCTGGGAAAAGGATCCAGTGGAGATACTTCTTGATTTGGGGTTTGGTACAGAAGAACCTGATGTCTGCACTAAAATTCCTCCTCGGTTCCTCAGTGGTGGTTCCGTAGCAAAAGGGATCAACATCCGAGTGTTTTTGGAAGCTCAGAAGCAGCGGATGGACACTGAGAGACCAAACTTATATGGTAAGGAGAGACATTTTGAGAAGAGGACGAATTTTAGCCAGGAAGTAAAATAAATAGCAGAGGAGACTGAAAAGATAGGGAAGAAAGGCTTACAAAACAAAATTCATGAAAAAGGGACATATATTCAGGAGACATTGAAGATCACCTTTGAAGTGAAGTACACCTTTGTGGCAATGATACTTCCTAATGTGACTGAAATACAGTCCTCAGCTGTGGACTCTGATTTATGTGCTGGAGCTAACAGCTTATGGCATTTTAACACATAACTGCCCATCCCCTCACTGTAAGGCCTACCCCACCACCAGAGATTGTCACTGGTGTCGCAGAGTCTGCATAATTGAACACGGGTCCATTGCCCCATCTGCTTCACTGACACTACATACCCACCATCACTGGTGGTGTAAGCCAATAAACAGGATTTTGAATTCAACCAGGCCAGATGTGGGCTCGCATTCCCTTTTCCCCTTTGTGAAAGCAGGACCCCTTTCACAGGGAAATGTGGCAAGCAGACGATAAGGTCTTAACTTCCTATGACCAGAGCTGCCAGAGCTTGTGCATCAGACCCCAAAATCCCTAAATAAAGCCTAAGAGTTTTGTGGTTCAAGTATGCCCTAGGATGTAGATGAGGATTGTATTTTAAGTACAATAAAATCACACCATTTAAGGCACACAGTCTTGATTTTTATTCCTTTAGATGGTTTTAGTTCTCATGTTGTGTATTTTGCAGTTGAGAAATGCATACAAAGTCCTTACCCTAAAGATATATCTGCATTAAAATAGCATTGTTAATTCGCTGGTATATCACCCAACTGAAAAGTCCAATTTGGCCATCATTTCCCCTCATGTTTGCTGCACAGGATAGCCAGATGGCTCTTGAAATCTTCTGTTTACTTAAGATGCTCAGCGAAGCAGGATCTTTCACATAGCCCATGTATTCCCGTTTAGAATTACACCAAGGAAGCAGTATGGATGGAATGAGAATTGAAACAGAAATGTCAGAGCATTGTGAAAAATGTGTTTTTCTCTCTCTCTCTTTTTTTATAGCAAGCCCCATGCACACATTTCAATATTTACAGCAAACTGACACATCAAACAGGTTTCTCAGCTCTCACTTTCTTTCTCTCTCTGTAACTCTTCTGAGAGGGAGAGAGGGATTGGAGATAATCAGTAGGAACGGATGGTGGATGGAGACCTCAGGGAAGAAGGTAGAGAAGTAGAAGGTAGTGAGAGAAGAGAAGAGAAGAGAAAGAGCCTCTGAAGGAAGGAGATTGCACAGTGAAGGCAGGCAGTGGTAAGCCAAGGTGTGAATGTAATGACTCGTCCTGCAGTCATCCTCAATGGGAGCACTCTTAGTACATGTTAATGGCTTATCTGTACGGGGGAGTTGCTGTGAAGTAAGATAAGATTTGAATTTCTGTTTTGGTGGGTGTGATGTCCATCAAAACATATTATCTTGCTTTTGACAGTTTGGGAGGGGGTTTTCACACCATCTGCTTAGACCTCCTAAGTATGTGCCAGGGCTGGGAACGTTTAATCGAGAGAGGTGGGATTCATCCTTCAGAGATGCTTACCTCTTCTCTTTTCACTGACTATGTGTTTCCGTATAAGTGATGATTAACCTCAGCCTGGTTCATTGCACCAAATTATAGGCATTTAGCTGAAGCACAGTCTCAAAGAATTTAATCACTGTAGAGTCTTTTTATCTCCATAGCAAGTGGAGAGAGTCAGGCAGCTCCTGCGGGTGATCATCCAGCCACCACTTAAAGCACCTCTCAGAAGAAGCCAGTCTGTCTCAGTGACCATGTGGGTAATCTTGCACAAGTACCTTTCTACAGCTGGTGTTCCAGGAGAGGACTTACAGTTAAAAAGGGTTGTACTGGGTTTAGCGTACAAACGCCTGAGGAATATCCTCAAATAGCATTTGTTTGCAAACTGTTTTTTTTCCAATCTTGCCATCCTTAGGTTGTCTAATGATTTTGCAGTGAGGTATAGCAAGAAGGTGGAGTGGCAAATTCATGTTTATTAGATCTTAAAATGGATTGCATCTCTGGAGTGGGATCTAATCTATCTGCCTTCAGTACCAGTACTGCACCTAAATTTTCAGGCATCTAATGAGCCAGCTCTTCTAAAACAGAAGCCTACGTTCCCTGTAACGGCAATGAGGAGAATAGGTGCTTTTGGAGGCCTCCAGAAGAAGACCCAGAAAAAGACCCCTCTCTGTAAATTAAGTAGAAGGTTCAGGTCTAGAGATGTTCCACAGCATTTACCTCTCCATGAACAATGTAGGGAACTCCAGACTCCTTACTGTTGGAGGACTGTTTCACCAGGGCATTGAAATGAAAGTGCCAAAGGGAGGCAGACCATGTGCCACCTCTAAAGATTTCAAGACTGTATTGAATCACTGTTCCCAGAGACTTGCTGGATGAATTCAGTTATTTTCAGCCTGGTTGGTTTATTATCACTGAAGTATTTCAATGCAAATACAGTCTGAATCCCTCTCATTTGTCTCTAGCCATGAAAAAGGAAGAAATTGTTTAATCTGAGTCAGTGAATGCCTGAGAGGTTATCTCATTGTCAGTTTACTTTCTCCTGTTCCCTGACTCAGCAGAGAAAGTTAATTGATTTAGTATGACGTGTTATCCCAAGAAAGTGAGAGATAAGGAGAAAGATTATAGGTACAATATGGAAGACAAGAAACCTGGAGAAAAAAAGGAGAGGGAGGTGAGAGACCAAGGACTTCCATAGCAGAGTGATGCCTCTCCACTTTCATATTTCATTCATTTCCTAGCGCAGACCTTTTCTGTTTCTATCTGGCTCTTCCCTGATTGTGACAAATATAGTTTTATAGGCCTCCTTCACTGCTGATTAGACCTTTTACATTACGTGTGGATTGTTATAGAGTTAGTTACTAATTGTCCCCTCACTTGGTGCTGTTTCCCCAGTATTGTCAGAGGGAGTTTTCAAAAGATTCCATTCATAAAAATAAGGTGTATTCAAAAATGTCGGTCACCCTTTCAGTTTCTCAGATGGATTCAAAAGAAAAGCTTACCCCTATCATTTGCCTGTGGTGAAAATTTTCCTGACCTCATTAGAAGTGATATTTTACTTTCTAACTAAAGAAATAAAGTCACTTGAAAATCAGAAATTATGTTAAGTGAAAAGTAATTCTATTTCTGAATATGTTGATCCCAAAACTCTTTGAAAACTCCAAGTTTCTGAACATCTTATTTCAGAAAAGTTGAAATGTTTCAATCTGATGCTTAATAATAATGAACAAACACCACCATGTTTCAGTACCACCTATCCATACTGCCATATCTAAACCTTCCTGGGGTCTGTGCTTTTGTTTCTGGGGAATTTTCACTCCCGTTTCTGTCTGTCTTAGCTGCTGCAAGCCTCTGCACTGGAGCTGTAGTTCACATCTCCCTCTCCTCTGTGAGATGAGTATATTAGGTAGACACCACTTCACATGGTAAGTGGTTGTCCTGTGACCACCACAGGTCAGCTAGGAGAGAGGTGCACACATCCTTGGAGATATATATCAGCCAGTAAATCCACCCCTAGAAGAGAAATAAAATGTAAATTGCTAAATACCTTCTCTGAAGTACAGCTTCAATTCAAGCAAAGGCAGCATTGCCAAGACTCATGATGAAGCAATCTAAAAAAAGGAAAATATTTTAATATATGACACAGTAGACAATGGTGAAATTTCATTTTTACTTTTCCTGAGAAAGACTGAGCAATTTCAGATGTCTCGATTTTCCCACTGATTTTTTTGATTTTTTTCCAAATTCTGCCATTTGCTGTGAAAAAATGTTGTTGATTGAAAATTTCTTGCTGGCTCTGGAAATGTTCTGTGTTCCTTCATTCCGCTGTGGGCCCGCTGAAGACTTTCCAAATGTTTCATGTAGATAACTACGTCAGCCTATGTAATACCAGATTTAAGGAAGGAGGAACAAAACTGTGGGCTTTCCCTCCTAAATTATAAAACGATTGATCATGAAGTCATTAGAAGCCCTGTAAAAGATACAGATTCTATTGAAGACTCCTTGATCTTGTATACAGTACAGCCATTTGCTGTTTCGGCTGAAGTTTTTAGTGAAAATGAATGCCTGGTTTTGTCCTTTAATATCTCATCTGTGCTACAGATTGAGACTATTTTACAGCAGGCTGCAGGGACTAAAGAGATCTTATCAGCCTCTTGCCTGTTTGAGGCGTGATCCTTGGGGAGCACCCCTAGAAACTGAAGGGACTGCTTGCCTGGAGAGAAATAGTCCATGAAGCAAGGCTCACCCTGACATAATTTATGACCTGTGTATTTATTACATTGCACATGACTAAGGGGATTTTTTATGTTGTTAATTTATCATTTATCTTGTTGTTTGATTTGTTCTTTAGGTGTCCCAAGCTCTTTGAAATTATTTACAAAAGCTAAGCAGTGTGTAAAAACTATTTCAAATTGCAGTAAGTTTGGTTCTGGTTCGAATCAAAAGGAGGACTGGGCTGCTGTGTTACTGTCAGTCAAAGGACATTAACACTTGTCATTTTTATGGCCTGATGTAGTGCGAGATGAAATACTGAGGGTAAAATGTGCTTTACATGGAGAGGATGTGGTAGCGCAGCAGATGTACAAAACCAAAAATTATTTACTCTGACATCCCAAACTTATGCAAATGGAAACTATTCCACACTGTGTAATGTGTGTACTGATAGATCAAATAACTCCTTTAAACATCAGGTGAAACTTTTGACCTTGTCTTAAAACGTGGCAGCAATGGCAATGTTTTCCTCCAATGTTAAAAATCAGGCAATGTCTGGGGCAAAGAAGAAAAGGAATGTTCTTGAGGTACAGTAACTATCAGGAACTATACGTCATGGGCTGGTCCTCAATGCAAAGGACCAACTCAGATCCATGTTAAATATCCCCCTGTTGTCTAATTGTCAATGAAGCAGCATGCAGGCTGCATGCAGTAAATTTGGCTGCTCTCTAAGAGATATGGCAGCCAAGAAAGTTAGCATTTTGCTGTCTACTGTCCTCAATGAATCTCTCAAGGAAGAAGGAGTCCTGGTGACATATTCATTGCCTCAGGATAGGTACAGACACAACGTGCAGGCAAATGTGTTGTGTTTCTTTGTGTAAATAACTTCATAGTGTTGTAGTGATGGAAATCTCTAGGATGCCTTAGAGAAAACATCCGCTTCTCTGTAGATGTTATGCCATGGAAAAAATGACCTGGAAATTACAGGAGGTTAGTACAATGAAAAAAATCTGGGAACCTTTATACAACATCAGCTGTGAGTTTCTGGGGGATAAGTGTTTTGCTTTGTGCTGCTATGAAAATGAGAATACAGCTTCCGTGATCAGTTTTTATCAGTTAATGGCTATATGTGTTTTACAGTTATCCTGGACAGCTGCCAGCTGTAAACATTTGAGATCACATTTTAATAACTTTATTCACATGAATTTTAATAAGTCCTCAAAAATGGCAGCCAAGTCTGGCCCAGCCAACCAGAGAATTTCAGGCTGGATTCTGTAACATTTAATCACACAGAGCAGCATTCAGCTGCGCTTGACCCAACGAATTCAACATTGCGTAAGTGTTTGTCTAATATAAAGAACTACGCAATGATGTCTGTATGTTGCCTGAATGGATCTTCTGGAAGCAAATGGAAAAATTTAGCCACTTTTGAATGCGGTACTTAGTATGTTTCTTGGCAATGACAAGTTTGAACAATCATTGTACCTTATTATTTCAAATTATAATTTTTAATAACCATGTTGCCTTCCATTCTGTCAAACTTAAGAACGTTTTCGACAGCTGGAGGTACTTGACCACGTAACCAGTGCCCTCTCATCTTTGCTGACCGATGTCAACACCCAACAGATCAAAGCACAGGACGCTGGCAGGGATGAGACTGGTGTCTTGGATGCTGTGAAGAGCAGACCTGCGGTCACAGGAGCAAAGTGGAAAAGAATCAGTCAGCTCCTGAAAAGGGCTTCTCGGCAGACAACGCTGCTGAAACAGGGCTTGCTGGCACCTGGGGAAGCCAGCTTGCCCAGCAGGAAAGACCAACCCTGTTCTTGTGCAGATATTGCTGAGAGGGTCACAGTCCAGGCAGGCTTTTCTGCATGTGTTACATTGGGCTGTCTGACCCAGCACCAAACCCCAAGGGGCAAAGGTGCCTCAGCATATGCCGCATCCCAGTGTCCACCGACTCCACTGGGGAAAGCCTGGGCTTCATTGCACCCCGTTGCAAAACAGCCCCACCTTTCTCCTGCATGTGAGGTGACTGCCAAAGACAGGTCAAGAGAGGATCCACCTTCGCTTGTGGCCCACATGCTCAAAAAAGTGGCCAACCTAAACTGCAAGCTGCCAGAGTCATTTGAAATGGAAGAGGTGAGGTGGATTTTTGTGTGTTGTGCTAGCAATCTATCTCTACCCGTATTTATGGTATAAGTGTGGATTCTTTTTGTCAGGATGGAAGCTAGAGTAAATTACTTCAACAAACACCACAGAGCAGCATCATGGGGAAAACCGGTAGGATTTACACTACTCATTGGGGTTTTGATTATTTTAAATTGTCTTTGTGTTGGGATATTGTCAAAGAACTTGGCACTGAAGTTACTGAGGTAGGATTCATTCAACCAGTATGATAGTGTAAGATGCCAAAGTGTTTTATGCAGTGCTAGGTTTGGGTTTTTTTATAGAAGGAAGTGCAGGAACAGTAATACATATGGTAAAAGATATTTTTACAGATCCAGTCATTAACCAGGGTTGGAGTTTTTTTTCTATCTTTTTTTTTCCCCCTAAGCTCATTTTTTGGTGTTGTCTTTCAGAAAGTTGCATCACAAAATTAGCCTTGGTTTTATAGCACTGTTTGAAATATTTTATCACTCTAAGCTGAGCATCCTAAAACCAGAATAACTCAGAACAGCAGCTTGGTCTCATATCCAGTTTGCAAAGTCCATGATACTCAGCTATCTGTATGTTTTAGCAGCAGAGGGTTGTCAGCAGGGGTTCAACATGAAGTAGCAGAGACCAGGAACCTTTCTTACATCTAGAGTTGTTGTGTGAACAGTATTTTTTCTGGCCATACTACTGCAGAAAAATGGCAATGGTAGGATACTCTTCAGTCATACAGACTCCACTGGGCTGCCAACAGGAATACTCTTCCCTTTCCAGCCATCCTTCAAGAATGAGGAAAAGGATGGAGTCTAAAAATTAGGCTCTACTGTAAGAATCAAAGAAAGGAGGAGAAATGGAATGGTTGGCGGCGCCCTGAAAACATATGGAGCATACGAGGGAGGGAGGGAAGGAGCAAGGGAAGGAAAAGAAGGAAAGAAGGGAGCAGTGAATGGCTGGAAAAGGTGGGAGGCTTAAAAATTTTTCCAGTTTCTAAAGCATTGGAGACAGTCCAGTTAAGGTGGTGGCATTATTTTTGAGGAAAGGATATTTATCTTTTTAAGTCCTTTCAAAGGTGTATTTTTGTGTGAAAGGTTTGGTGCAGCCTTCGTGTCAGCAGACCTGACTCAAGAATCAGAGCATGAGCCTGATTATCAGCTCCAGTGGGGGAGAGGGTCTCTTTCAGAGATCTCCAGCACAGCAAATTTATAGTCCCAAAGCAGTCCATATGTCTTTGTAAAGCACTTAGCACGCTGGACTTGCAGCTCTGTGACTAGAGGCTCACACAAAAATTAGGATATTGACAGAACAGTAAATGCAGGTGACTGTAAACTCCCCAGTTTGATGTCTAAGACAGTTTGGTCAATGCTGCATGTTCAAATTAGACAGGGTATATACTGTTTAACTTCTGACTATTCTCTACCCCATCATTAAATTAAGGCTGTAAAAACTGTGTACTGGCTGAAACCATAAGGCCACCTAAATCATTAGTCTGGCAATGGCCAGTAGCAGATGTATGAGGAACAGAGTAAGAGTCACATATAGAGCAATCCTTTTGTATTCTTCTAGCCTTTGACAATGAAGGGCTTAGAGATCTTTTGAGCTACAGACTGCATGGAGGACACACCTAACGTGTATGTTCATGTGTTATTGTTCATGTTAGTTAGTTAGTGTTTGTGCTCATGTGTTCATGTATCTAATAAATCCCCTTTTCTATAAACTCTTTTTCTGAAGGAGCTTATGCAGCATCATGACATAATGTTTCCCTTGATACTATGAAAAAGTCAAACGGGTCTTCATTCCTGGAGGAAAAAAATTCTGACCTTACATACACACTTTGGCAAGAATTTGCCTCCATATGGTTATATTTCCTTGAGTGTCTTCTACTAAGTCATATTTTTTTTCTAGGGACATTTCTCTGAGGCTGTTCAAACAAGATTGTTAGTGTAGTATGTTGGGAACTTTTATGTATTGATTACTTTGAGCAAGGCTTGGAAAGGTTCTGAGACTAGAGCCTAGTTTATTACAAGAACAAATATTTTTAAAAGGAGACAACGAAAAAGGAACCATCTGAAAGATTTCATGTTTTCACTTTGCAATGTCCAGAATTCTTTTGGGTTTTGTTCCTACCTCCCTCCCCCATAATAAGGCATACACTCATAATCATTACCATCAACAATAAATTTTCCTCCTCTCTTCCTTTTCTTTTCAGATTCAGAGTTTTGAGGATGAAACTCCATGTGGAAATGCTCCTGACACCACTTTAGGTGAGTGTTAAGAAACAGACAATTTGCCAGTTTTTAAAACACTGTTCCCTTGTAGCTGCTTCTAAAGCTTATCCTAACAATATGTTTTCCCTCTCTGCTCCCATCACCTCTGGCATTTGGATGCATTATTCTAGACATGGCAGTCTAGATTATATGACTCAACAAATCATAGGGCAGTAAAATATACTCAGCTTGTCAGGGAGATGCGAGTGCACATGAAGAGGGTATCTAACAGCACGGCTTTGAGTGCATGGGGTCCCTGTCTGATGTTTTGAGTAGACCTCTCCACTCTTCCAAGCGACACCAAAGCTTCGCTCCTGCTGGATGAATTATTTGCCAGATTCAGACAAGCCCTTATCTGCCAACTCCCAGAAGCCTAGGAGAGCAGTTAGGAGACTGGAGATAAGTGGCTCTGCAACCACTCTGTACACTACTCAACCAGGACCGTGCAACCAGAATATCCTGGTGGCAGCATGGCCTCTGCCCCATCATCTGAGTCTCCTGTATCACGTAGGCTGTCATCACATGAGCTGACATAGCACTGAATTATATGTTAGAAAATAAATTATTTGAGGAGTCTATGAAAGGATTAAAAGCAAAGCTGTTAGACCAGATGTTATGCTGTCATTTGGGGCAATCTGAGTTTGGATCCTGAGAAGCGTTTGCTGGCAGGGGTGGCGGTATTGGAGAAACGGCTGTTCAGCCTTCAGAGCAGGGAGCGCTTGGCCTTGCTCTCTAGTGACCCTTTCCAACCAGTGCTTAGAGCAGGACTGGCAGTTGTCTGGTTTGGTTTTGTTTTGTTTTGTTTAAATGGGACAGAAATTTAATGTGAAAGAACTAATAAGTAGCAAGAAGCACAGAGAGCAAGGGACAAAGGTGAAAGTTTGGTGAGCCCTCACCTTTTGAGGACAACTGGATTTGCAGGAGTGACATCATGAGCCTGTTGAAGACAGCAACTTAAGTACCAATGGCTTCAGTGAGGCCAGCATTTTCATCAGTGTCTGGGTTTTTCTTGGTAAATGCTAGACATGAGTAAAGGCAATGGAGTATAGGATGAATTCCTCAGTCCTGGAGGATTTATTTTTGATTTCAGATTATCTATAAGCATACCTTTGCTATTTTGCTGGCGTGTTTTTAAGTGTGTAATAGATTGCATACCTATGGCATTCAACTGCTGTTGCCACATCTTCTGGCAGGGTTGTACGTGTCCAGTCCATCAAGGTGTGACTCCATTGACTTTTGGGGCCTAATGTCAGGTCCTTGTTGCTATTCAGACTGTATGATTTGTCCTCTGAGTTACATGAGGTCTTGTTGATTTTGTTTTCTGATGCATGTCTTGATCTTCACGAACAAAGACGGGCCCCCATACCAGTTGTCTTGCTCATAGCAGTATCTATACAAAGAACAGCAATTCCCCAGGATTGGTGCAGTGAAAAACACCATTTGGACAAACATTCAGTGAGAAATTAAAAAAAGAGAATGTGGACATACCCGAGTGAGGAAAAAATTCAAAAGATAGTAACATACCCACAAATGCTTTTTTCCTTTCTTTGTCCACCTCTAAAAAATGACTGTGCTATTTAATGATGAAGGGCATTAGCTAAAGGATTTAGCAGATTGTATAGATATATCAATCACAATGCAAGGGGAAAAAATAACTGTATGCCCTGAATAATCTTTTAAGACACAGGAATAAGCATTTATTTAGCAGTAATTTAATGACAGCAAATGCAGAAAGTAATTATTTGGTTTTAATTCTGGTAAGAGTGTCATCTAGTTAAGCGATCAATCAAAATCATACAAGTAAACTCCACTTATGTAAGATTTATGCCTTTGCAGCAGCATAATACTATTTTAGAGTTTTGTCTAAACACTGGAATCTCTCTCTTTTTTTTTCTCTGTTGTTTTAGTGTCATTAATGCTTGGCCTAAGTTTAAAGTGGAGATTTCCAGCTTTTTTTACAGGCTTCTTTCATATTCTTTCTCTGTTTCCCACTGCTTTTAAATGGCGTACCCCTCCATACCCATGGGAGTTTTATTGTGACTTCAACTTGCTGTGCATCATGGAAACAGTCTAAAAATTGCCAGTTATGAACGTAATATTGTTAGTAGTGAATAATACCTAGCTCTTAAGAAGGTTCCTACCAAATTCAGCAGAATGTGGCTCAGACCCACAAGCAGTGGTCCTCAAAGTAGGAGCGGGTGGAAAATTGAGTCTATCAGGAGCCTACACAAGGAAAACCTCAGCTCCCAGGAGAGCATGCCTGAATTTAGATTTGGCCTCCAAATTCCCTGGGGCACGGGCTGCCTATTTTTCAAGGCTCATGCAGTGCCTGATACCATAAAGGTCCACCCTCATTTGGTTGTGGGCTCTGTTGGAAAGGGTGAGAGTGATGACAACGATGTGAGAGCCTGACATGTCCCTGCTGAAAGAGGAGCTCACCTGAGCAGGAAAGTGCGGGGTGGCCACTGTGAGAAGAAATAGAGATAGATAGGAACAGACTACTTTGCCTACATGGAGCATATTAGAGACGGGTGACTTATGGAAGTACTTTTCCCAGTGGTATTGTCCCTTGGCTCTGTAGCCTGGCCTCAATTTTAGTCCAATTGCTTAATTTTCTACACTCCCCATGAAAGCCAATTCCCTGGCTGCTGTGTGTCTTCTTTATATTTCTCCATAATGTAGATTCTGGCTGTTTAACTGCAGTAGGCTTTATGATAAGGCTTTTTTTCCCTCTCTCTTGGCAGAATGCTGAGACTTAATTTTAAAAGACGCTCAAACCCCCCAAACATCCCTGAATGACTTACAGGGAAAGCAGAGTGTTTTCTAGCTCTGTTTTAAAAAATATTACAATCTTTTTTATTAGGCAATTTTATCATTGTTATAAATAAGTAATTGTACTGGGGAGAAGGGATAATCCTTATTTAATTAAATTCATCTATACTCCCAGGTTGGCAGCAACCAGACATATGTGAGACTAATACCCACAGCCTGCCTGTATGCATGTGCAATTAAAAATTCACTCTACAGTAGCACTGGCAGTTTAGTGTTGCTTTTGGCATTTACAAATTCTTTTATTTTGTGACTTTTTTTTTACCATACACATATGCTGGAGCAGATGTTGCTTATTTGTTGTTTATTCAAATCTGTAGGCTCTGGCAGCTAACTCCATTGTTCTGTAATGAAGCTTTATTCACTGTCCTGTATTAGGACCCAGCAAATGCATGACAGGCAGAGTTAGCTCTCAGCAGGAACTACAGTTATTGTCCTTACTTATTGGCTGTTTATATTCTAAAGCTCACAGTTGAGAAAGCTGGCTGGGCAGGGTAAGGGGCTGGGGATGCTGTGTGCAGAGGAAAATTACTTGACTCCACTCACTGTGTCTTTGCCCTGATGAGGTGCAGGCTTGCATGTAAACTCATCTGTTGCAGGGATTTCATATTCAGCATTTGAAAAATAGAGCTGTTCTCCCCCCTTCCACTCCCCTCTTCAGCCTTGTTTTCCCCCCCACCCCTGCTGCTCCTTCCTTTTTCAATTAGCCTTTGTAAAGCACTGGGTTTAACTAAAGGATGTTTCAATGTTGCTCGCCCCCATTAACTCAGCACGTGCCTGAAAATTCATTAGCAGACACGTCTATTAGGGAGGCATCGGAAGTCAGTGTGCATTGTAGTCACCCGCTCCCCCTTGCTCCTTATTTACTTCCCTCTCCCTCTGTGGGGTGGCCACGCACCCGAAAGGCAGGAATTCCGGCACGGTGCTGACCCAAGCGGACACACTGCTCCCGGGCACTCGAGTGCCAATAGAAAGGCATTAGCCTGCTGGAAAAGCCCTTGGTAGCCCAAGAGGCAATCAATCAGGGAAGTAACCACCTCCATCTGGCTCCCTGTGACATGGTAGCTCGCTACTGAAGTGCTTGTGATTCATCTTGTCCCAACGAGTGGTGCCAGGGATCGCATACACCCAGTTTTTGCGGCAGCTGGGAACGTCCTAGCTTCCCCACATGCTGAGCTAACACATTAGCTCCTGTGACTTATCAAGTAGCAATTCTTTCAATTATCACACCTTCACTCCTCCTACTCACCAACTCCTCTGGTGGTTTGGCACCATGGGAATATTCGCAGAATGCAATTGGTATTTCTTTTATTTGACTGAGTGCCAAAAACGTGAATCCTGTTTATTATCCATTATCCATTGTAATGTCTGCCTCCAACTGAAGGAGCAACGTCTTCAAAACTGCAAGAAGAAAACACGTATGCTTCAAAAAGTCCAGGATTTTCTGTGTACCTTTCTCTATTTTCAGTATAGAGAACAGCTATTTAGCATTTCTTATTTGCTGTAGTGCCTACATCACACTGTTTTTCTTCACGTATAACACAATGACTTTAAGTTTTAAGTTCAAATTAAAGGAAAGGGAAAGGCAAAGAGACAGCCAAAGGGAAGAATTACTAAACTTGCAATCAAAATCAGGAGCTGAACTTAAAAATGTCATATACCTACTCTTGTGTTAATACTGCCCATCGTTTATGTTAGAATTTGGCATTGGTTAATGATCACATACAGTCTCCAAATAGGAGTTCTCTCTTCATAGAACATGATAAATAATAGATCCATAATAGATAGATCCCACTTTGCAACAGTTTTCTCTTCTGCAAGTGACCTGCACAAAGGAAACATCTGCCGCCTTTAGCTGCTTTGGGCTGCCTCCACTTGTTTCATGATGCCTCAGCCCATATTTTCCCCATCTTCTGCACATGAGCCATGTAAAGGCCTTCTTACTCTTTCCAGTTACTTACATAAGGGACCTGTAAGTGAGAATAAGAGGAATCTGTACCATTTTAATGCATTTTGTAGCCTGAAGAAGTCTGGGGGGGGAAGTCCTACCCAGAAAGAAGCAGAAACTGCCAGGAAGCAGAGAGAGAAAAAAAAGCAAAGTGAAAAGCAAAGTTGTGAAATGATGAGTCTTCAAACCTTCCTGCGTCTTCTCCTTGTCCAGAAGCATCCTGAGTTGTCTGGTTCCCTCAGGGAAGTCCTCCTAGAAAGGCAATTTACTTCTGCAGCTCTTGAGAATACCCTGGCTGCTCCGTTTTGCCACAGTCCTCCTTGATGTATCTCACACACATGTGTATGTCTAAGTTCAGCAATGGCTATAAAGCTGGAGACTCAGGAGGTGGTGATACCACATTCACCAGTACAGAAACTAGATGGGCAGCAAAGAAAGGAAGACTGGCAGACTTTTGAAATGGCTTCTGGGAGGTTGTGCCGCCCATCAGTGGCGTCAGGACACCCTGTCTGCAGTCCTCAGGTCTAGGCAGCCATCCCAGGAGCTTTGGGGGGTTGTATGACTTTTAGTGAGTACATTCCTAAAAGTCATTGCACATTTATAATGTTTTGTTGCACGTATGTGTCATATTTTAGGTCCTACTGCAGCAGGCTGATTCATCCTAGTGGGAAAGGATATGCACACACAACATACTTAAGGCAGATGGCCCAGTGATAGTTATAAAACCTGTTGTTGTTTAAATCTTAGGGGGAAAGACATCATAAAATACCTTAGGTATATAGGAGGACAACCAAATACTTTGACAACAAAATACTTAAGAGACATTGGTTTAGATTAACAGTGATAGCCTTTTAAACTAAGAAACTTCTGAAACGAAATCTAGTTGTGCTAAAGTTATGCTGAGATCTTGAAATGTTTTTTTTCTAGTAATTCCTCCTCTGCCTTTTCTTCCCATGCCCTCAACAGAGCATAGGAAGATCAGAGCTTTGCCTGTGCAGTCATGGACCTCCATGTTGCTATACTCATTTGTTCCAGTTGACAGCCTGACCGTTTGAACCTTGCTGCAAAATTCAAAATCCCAACCCCACGTCCAGCTCAGGCTTCAAGGCAGCTTTGTGAGAACGCACGTACTTTTTCTGATAGCACCACATTCCTTTGCCACGGATGCTATGAGAGGGTTGATTCCCCTCACTGTCAGTGACGCCTGTGAGAAGGGGACCTGGGAGTGTTTTCATGCTCTGGAGAACTCCGATTTCTTTATGGATGAGAAATATGTTTCCTATTCCATGGATCTACATACTTGTCAACTACTGACTGATACTTAGCATTTCCCCTCATGAAAATGAGCAAAGAGAGACAGGCTTACTAAGCCTGACGCTCTTAGACCCCCTGAACACAGTTTAATGGCTATTACCATGGAAATAGAGCTATTGTAATTGGGTGTTGACATCTACAAAGTAACGTCCAAAAGCCAGATACCCGTTCTGGCCTCCCAGTTGCTTTGGGCACTGCTGACCAGATGCAAGTTGCACAACCTAGCAAAAAAATAGGGACTTTTCACTCATTTTTCTCAAAGGTGCCTGTAAAGGTTGCTGGAAGCCATCCTCCCTTTTGTGAGGTGCTCTCAGTTGCAGAGAGCCCTACGAGGCTTCCTGCGATCGCTTATTTTTTATTCATTATCTCTGTGCAGCTGCTACTGGGAGAAGTTGTGATGTAACGTGATCTACAGTGTAGGCTGATGACATTCAGCTCTACCTCTCATTTTCATCAGAAGCAGACACAACCATCACCCGTCTCTCCCGACATTTGGCAGCAGCACGAATCTGAATTAATGACAGTTGGCTGAAGCTCAGTTGAAATAAGATGGAAGTGATACTGACTCTCAAGGAAAAGTAGGAGGAGGACCTGGCAAAGTTTGAAGCTGTTTCATCAGCTGAGGGAAGATAAAAGACCATTGTCAAAGTGACTGCAGTTTCAGGTTTTGACTAGATTCATCACTACTCCTAACCTCCCAGACTGCAGAAACATCATTTATCACAGAGAACTGCCTACAGTGTTCTCTCTTTTCCTGTCAAATTCAGCTCTTAGATTACTCATTTATACTTTTATCGTTTCTAGGGCAGTGTGTTCTTGTGTAGGACAGGCAGGAGACGACGGGAGGCTCTGATGGGAAGGCAGAGGCCTTGCCCCCAAGCGTGGCAGTTTGCAGGGGTGCGTCCACCGCTCTCAGCAACAGCGTGGGGGATTCACGACGTTGATCTCTATTACCAGACCTGACACGACCTCTGTTCTCAGCTATTTTAAATACTTTCTGTAGCTCCAGCCTTTAATAGAAAGGGGGTTTCCAGAGTCATGGACCAAATTGTACCAGGGATATTCTTGAAAGGGGAAAAGGTGGAGACTTCTGGATGGTGAACCTCTGCCACCAATGCCCACAGACGTCAGTTCTGACCCTCTCTAGAGAGGCACAGGGTGGTTCATTAGTGCAGGAAATAACATCCTTTTCAGTGACGTACAGGGTAGAGAACGTGCTTCTTCCCTTGCCCATATTCATCTCTGATTTGGGTAGGGAGGAGGGGAAATGAACATTCAAAAAAAAGAAAGTAAAAATGGTTTCATTTTTTTTAATGAGTAGCTTAACAGAATATTACCAACTAATTCAGTTCTTCTCCAAAGCTTGCTTCTACACACGAGCTCAGGACAACCTGTAATGCGAGAGAGTGAGAGAGCGCCAACCCACCCACCCACCAGCCCCAGGCATTTCACAAAGGAGTATATTTATACCTGCTGTTGCGGCGCTGACTGTAGCGCGCAGCAGATGTACCGAAGCTAGTTTTAAATCAGCAAATATGTGCACCAGCTTTAAAGCATGACAACATGTAGTGCAGGTCCCAGTGGCTGTCTAGCCACCGCTTCGGGAGCTGACAGTGCACCCTCTCACCCTGCTTTTCAGCCAGGTTTTGCAACCTGGGCAGCGCTCCAGGCTGCTGTGCTCTGCCTGCCGACTGCGCTGTGCCACGAGCATGCTAGACGTAACCGTACCATACACTGAATCTTAAGCCAAAAAACTTGGCTGGAACTTGGTGCAAATCTGCTTTTTTCCTCGGGTGTTTTGGAGGAGGGCTGAAGCTGAGTGCTCTGACAATAGACGTAGATTTGCTACCTAGCTATTTCTGCAATGCTCTGGGCATTGTGTCTTTAATGCTCCGTGACCTGGTTCCTTCAAGTGCTTATGGCTGATATCTGGAGTGCATCTAGGCCAATGTCCTCCCAGGGGGATGTGGGCACCCAGGGCTCCGTGGGGAGCCGGGCCCTGGGCGAGGAGCGGGAGGATGCGCAGGAGGACGTGGAGCACGGTGTGTGCACTCCCAGTGCCCCTGGAGCTATGCACGTGTCTCCTGCTAACGATGGCTGTGACAGCCAGACCCCATGGATAACCACGTAAAGAACTGCAGGCTGAACATAGAGATGGAACAAAATATCGGTAGCTGTCACATGACATACGTGCCCGCTACCTTTCGGCCCCCCCAGCCCTGTGTCACCTCCTCAGCATACGTGCACTCATGTCCCACGTGAGGTCGTTGCAGTCATTGGGCTGCAGGGCTTTTTCCCCCTTGTTCACCCCCACAAAAAGAAAAGTATACCCAAAGTCCTCCACATGCCAGTGGTACCCAAAGTTATGGGGAGAAGAACGTTGCAGGCTGGGTGAGAGCTGGGGGAACTGGGTTTCGACAAGCAGAAGGTGACAGCTCAGAGGAGTCAGGTTTTGTCCACCTTGTAAGCTCTTCTGGGCACGGGCCGTTCTTTTGTTCCATTCATACGGCACCTGCCAGCGTGGTGGGGCACATCCAATAATAGGAATTGCTTTGTGCAGAGCGTTTTTAAAATATATTTTTGCCCAGTCACATTGTGTAAGATGATTGACAGGAAATTCCTCTTCAATTCAAAGGCAGCAGGGGATAGACAAATTTCATAGCTACGCTTGGTTTTGAATAAGAATAGGAGCTTTTGCTGCATCCGGTGCATTTTTGGATGTATTATTTGCTTTCAAATAATATGACTATTCTAATAAGGTGGTTTATCTCATTTCTGCTATAATGTCATTGAAAAATAAAATTTTCAGAAGGACCTGAATAAAAACTCTGGTTTCCACTAGCCGTTGGAAACACAATTTGTGGTTTATGTGCTGCTGCCATCTGGTGATTATTCTCCTGAAACGCAGCACAAAACTGAGATGCAGCTGTACAGAAAAGGGGGTCAGTGCTGCAGCCCTGCTCCGGTGACAAGCAGTTCTGGACCGATGTCTCTTACTGTGTATTGCATCTGGCTAGAAAATAAATATAAACCAGGTCTTGCTCACCTCAGCTTGCTTGTTCATCACCACTTCTGCAATGTGGTGAAGGGAAGCGGTGTTACAGAAGTTGTGCAGGGATATATATATAAAAAAAAAGACTAAGAATACACTTTTCCTTTGAGATTTCAGTGGCACTAATTGAAATTTTTACATTCATAGTCAACAGTGAGTAGTCAGTGCAGTTGCTTATGGGGGAGCTACTTCTTAGATTAAGGAAAGACAGTATGGTATGCTGAGAAGGAACTGATTTTATGGAACATTTACATAGGATTAAGTTTTTCCACACACCTGAGAACTGATATGAATAACAACGTATCTTTTCCCAAAATGCCAAAAGTTTTACAAAATAATTTCTGCTGGTGCACCAAGGTTGAGTGAGCTTCAGAATGCCCACTGTCCTGGATAACAGCACTAAAAAAAAAAAGGTTCTTTGTGGCTTACGCAGAATACATATTTTCAGTGGAGTTTCTTTAGCGCTTACTGGCCATACTGTGGAGTGTGATACTTAAAAATTAGTGGTGCCTGTCCTCTGAGTAGCAGGAGAGGGGAGTATGCTGCAGCAGCTCTCTCGTCATAGGAGTTGACCACCTGTAACTGTGCCATGCAGCTGATATATTCCTCTAGTGCACAGCCACCTCATCCTGCGACATCATTTTTTGTGATGCCATAGGCAGGTCAGTGTTGTTAAGGATAACACAGGGATTTGCCAATTTGCAGAGCAGGAGGAAATAGAGTGAAACGTCTAAATGGGAAGGATTCAGTTAACTACCCAAAATGAACCCATTTCTATTTTGAAAGTACTGTTTGAAAATGTATTTTTGAAAGTCCTTTTTTGCCATGTGAGATAGAAATTATGGATTTTTTACCTTGTGTTGGAGAATCAGATCCTTCACATCTTCCACTTGCTGCTGCTAGAGTCATAGTGCTGAGTAGCACTGGTGGGCCAAGAACTTTTAGTATTTGATGTCTGTGTTTGAGAAGAAAAAACAAAATATCCAAAAGGTAATAAAATATCTATTCAGTTCTGGCACTTCTGTGGACATGGTGTGATTTTCATTCACCCCATCTCTTACTGCATTTGACTAGTCTTGAATTTAACTATTGTCGAATGGATGTGTTTCTTAAGGCCCAATAGGTGAGATATTTGTATGTCCACATAACTCTGCATGTGGGAATATTATACATATATTTAAGCCTGAATCTAGTTTCCCTGCTGAATTTAGCCCAAGTATTTAAGATGTGATAAAGTTAATGCCTTGGGAGTTTTTTTGCAAGAGAGACTGCAAAATGCCTTTGCTTATAGAGTGAAGTGGAAAAGTCTTATTTCGAGTCCTTTAGGCTTATTTTTCTTTTACAAAATATCTGACTAAATTGTGGTTTCTGTGCATTATTTAGTCCTGTGTATGTAGCAGATAGTTTTATAAATATTTATCCACATCAATGTACAGCAACATTTAAACAGCTACAAAAATATCTAAAATTTGAACAGCATCACTAGGTTGCAATTGGCCATTCTTTTTCCTCTAACAGGATGAGCAGTCCAGCTTTTGATTTGTGAATTTAAAGTTCAAATTTGCACAAATGCTCTTGCATTTGAAGTTTTTGTGCCTATGCTTCCCCATGTACTCAAATGATGTAGAAAAACGTATATTCGTCAATGTTAATGTGATTCAAAAGGCATGCAAAAAAAATGTGCAGTTATTTACAAGCAGTACGGTAGCTCTCATGGCATCTTTTGCAGTTTGCAAGTATTCTCCAGGCTGGAAACTAGAAAGAGATTGTGTTATTTGGAGCCAAGTCCACAGAAAACCAGCTGTAGTCTTCAGAGGAACGCAGAACTGTACTCCAGTACTTTTTTTTTAACTAATTAGGGAATATTCTTTCATTAATGGTGAACCTAGGAGCCCGATAGTTTCAGAAAGTTCCTGCACTGATGGTTGCTGAAAATGGAAGCCACTGTATCTGCATGCAAATAAGGGGAGAGAAAAAGTCTCTTAATGAAATTGGATTGATCAAGTAAAGGCCTGGAAAGCTGTGGGACCTTTGGGATGTGGAAGGCATGTACTTTCTTATTCGATACAAAATGAAGCAGAAACCTGATTAGTGAGTTCCTCTAACCTATTTTTATTTAAAATTCAGGCAGAACAGAAATGGGATGCAGGAGCTAAACTCTCCCAGTTCAATTAGCACAGAAAGGCGAAGAGCCAAGGTTTTCCTCACCAAGGTCTTCAGGGGCGATTCTCAGGTTTCCTCTTTCCAGCATAGCCAGATGTATTCTCCGCACAGGGCCCAGAGTTGTAATTTTTAGTTCATAGTTGAATACTGGTCTGCGTCTCTACTTCTTCTCCAAACATACTTTACCTTTCCTTGGTGTGATGCTCTGCATGTACTTGCCGAATCTCTACAGGTTTGGGTGTCTCCACACACTAGGAGAACTGAGTAGATCTATATGAATAATGGATATTTTGGTTCCGTGGTTGAACCAAATGATCAGGGAAAAATGTGGTTTGGGTAGACTCAAAAGGAAAACATGTTTTGCTTAATGTTAGGTGATTTAACCCATTTTTTTCATCTTTCTTCTTCAAATTAAAAAATCAGGTTGCTTTCAGAAAAGCGAAAAAGCACATTTGAAAGAGATAGGCGAGAGCGTTTTTAAAATGTCAAAATAAACTATGTAAATTTTGGCCAACTTGTATCCCTCCTAAAGACAGTCTTCCAGTTGCTTAAAGATTCAGTTCGTTTAAACATAAGGAATTGTTGCTGTGAAGAAGTGGTGTCCCTACAGTGACTTTGGCCGCTGCTGAAAGGGCTTTAGATGCTAGTCCATTCTGAGACAAACCACCACCAGCATCCAGCCTGGACATTTTCAGAAACCTGGTAGATTGAGGAATTTGTCCTAGGAGATGTAACAAAGACCCGCTTTGGACCCCTGCACAGAGTCAGTGTCCTAGTAGGAACTCGGGCTATGGGTATCCTCGCTGGATATTAGAACCTGCCAAGAAAAGCTGGACTGTTACCACTGGCAAGCTATTAACATTGCTGAAAATTTCATGAAGAGGGAAACTCTATTCCTCCTCAGGACAGCACCAGGCATGGTCTAATTTGCAGTCTCACTTAATTGCTATTTGAGACGCTAAGAGGAAATGAAGTGATAGGTTGGCCCACTGCTCACCCAAAACACAGTTTCCCCGGCATGCAAATGCTGCCCACCATTACACAAACATTACTTGGCTCTGGTATGCAGACATTAAATAAAACTATATTTACATAGGTTGAAAGTGAGCTGCCTCAAATTGAAAAGGCTATCGTGTTTAATCTGGCTTCGGCACAGCCCCAGCCTGCAGTGTGACCTGCCTTCCCAACGCAGCCCTGCTCCGTGTTTCTCCTGGGAGCGCGTTGTTCAGCTTGAAGTCCTTGTGGAGGCGCTTTGGCAATCTTTTCATAGCTTTTTGCCCCACCTTGAATTGGAGGCCCATACTCATTTTTACGAAGTCTTTTTTTTTTTTTTATTTCAGACTTCCACTGAAATGGAGGGATTTTTGACTGGCTTTGAATAAGGTGTTACAGAGGCAGAGAAACATCTCATATTTTAAAAACACTTTATCTTCACCTGCCTACCTTCAGCTGGGCCTGGCATACTGGGTAGGATCTTGCAAGTCAGTGTGGGATGTAATGATTAAATTAGGCATCTGAATGTAGTTGGAAAAGAACTGCAGCTCAGACCCTCAGAGATATCGCTTTGCACTGACTATATGGGGAATTTAAACCTTTACTCCAGGAGTATTAGTTCATTACATATCTAACATGTAGGTAGGTGCAAATCAGCTGCCTATCTCAGATGAATGTGATTTCTTGGTCTGAGGACAGGAAATCACAGTAACAAGAACAGGTGAACTGCCCTGAACATGATTCTCCTTCTATTATACTTTTCTTCTACTTTATAAGTTTCTATTTTACTAACATAAAAATTGTAGAAATTGGATTTGTGCTCAGAATGGTCATTAGGTCCTATTTACCATTTTTAAATACATACACAGACAGCTTTTCAGAGTGGTTTGAGCCTTGATTTATCTACATACCTTGCATGTTTAATTCATGAGAGCCATGATAACAGAGCACACATCACACCTCTTTCCAGGGTAAGTCCAGGGAGGCACATGGAGGTCTTTCTGTAGACTAACTGTAGTGATATTGATTTGGTCTGCAGACATCTCATCCAGTCTTTAATGTCCCACCTTGTGTCTAAAGATCAGCCTGGAGTCCATCATCATATGTTTTGCATAGTTCTCCAGCTAGTGCAGGAATATAAATGGGGGTGGGAAAGTTGCGTGGTTGCAATACACAAACACAATTGACTGTGTTCTTAGAACAGATGCATTGCATTTATCACAATAAATGGGTCAAACTTGGCTATAGCCGCCTGGCTGTGACCAGACCAGAATTCTCACAGCACTTACTCTTCTGTTAAAAGTTACAGGTTTTTTCCCTACATGTAATTTCTAGTAGCGTGCCAGCTACTTTCGTATCCTGCATGACTGAGGAGAAACACAGGCACCTTAAACCACTAGGTAATCTGCTGATAATGTAGTCTTCTAACTCTACAAACTTTAAAGCTTGAAGGTCAGTTGTTATGATTGGAGGATACAATTGAGTATTTGAGGCTCAAACAATTTGAGGCTCAAACTGGTTGGAACTACAGCAGATGAAACCTTTCAGATTTTCAAAATTTTCTTAAGCCTTTCTTTCTTCATTTTTGTGTATGGAAAACTACAGGCCAGACTGACACACTGGAAGCAACAGCTGGCAAAGATGCAAAGGGTAATTGAAGCAGCTTTAAAAGAAGTTTAGAGAATCTGTAGAGCAGTCTCCCTTGGGGAGAAGCTGAACCATGATGTCTTTTGTGGGAAACTGCAAGGATGAGTTTTGAGACCACCCACAAAACAAGCGATTTTCAGCAACATCACTGCAGATTTTGTAATGTCTGAGATGGGAACCACATATTTCTCATCCAAAATTAGGAAAGTGTCTGACTGATGTGTTGCTGATGATACCAGAAATGACAATGCAAGTAATTCATTTAAAAACCATAAAATTATATCTGTTTTTGATTTTACAGCTGCTGCCTACAAGTAGATTGTGTGATTTTCATTAATTGATGCCCAAGATACAATTAATGAAGCCCATAGTCTGTTAATGTGTGAAAACATAATTTGTAGGCTTTTTTTTTTTTTACATTTTCCAGTTCACACAAAAGAGACTTAATAACTCAGATCTCAGAACCATTAGGTGAATTGTCACATTTTCATGGATGTAACCAGAAGATAAAAGGTCTCAGGATTCAGAAGCCGTTATGTGTGTAAGGAACAAGAGAGGAAGCGCATCCAGATAGTCTCAGTCTCCATCCCTTCCTTCCCTCAGCAGACTCCCTGCTTCCTTCCCTCAGCCTGCTCCCCCAACTCCACCTCTATTTTGGTGCCAGCTATCTGAGAATGAGGGTATAATCAAAGGATTTTACTCTCAATCATTTGTAGTTTTAAAGAGGGTTGGATTTTAAATCAGATAGCTAATAGTGTATAATTTAATAGCTAAAGTTGGAATAAAAATTGATTTAGCCAGATTATGTGGCTGCTAGACTAGAAACCTTCTCTGGAGTAAATCTGGAATATCTGGCTCTTGCCTTTATGTCTTGCCGTGCAACCCTACTCCATCTCTGCTTGTTACTGTGATTTCTTGTCCTCAGACCAAAAAGCAAAAAAGACAATACACGGTGCCTTAAAGTAGAGACAAACTGGTCTAGGGAGAGGCTAGGGCAGCCCCCTTTCCCTGCAGGAATCACCCAGCTGAAGCCATCGAAACCGTGTAGGTATGAGTAACAATTGGTCTGAGCCAATTCTAACAATCAAAAGTCAATATTTTTACCAAAGAAAAACAAGTGGCTGGCTGCTTTATAGGTTATTTACATTGAGTATGTTGCGTGAATATATCAAAGTCTGAAATCTGCAGGTGATGTTTACACTGGTGAATAAGTCAAGGCTTAGCAACATCAGTAGTAGCTATGCTGAGCACATTTTGTTATGTTTTTTTGGTTGTAACAATATTGCACATTTCTGGCCAGGATCAAAAATATTTATAGAAATGTACATTTAAAGTGCCCCTGTTCAGTTATATATTCATTTTGGCCTGGTACTGCTTTCTGCCTTTCTTCCTAATTTTTCTTATCTTTTTGTTTTTCCCAGTAGAGGTGATGGTGACAAGAACAAGCAGCTGCCAGTCAGACAGCAGTGGGTTCATGGAGGAGCTGCCAGAACCTGTGGTTTTGCAAGTAAGAAATGAGCAATAGTTGTTGGTAGGTCTATGAAAACTCTGTAACCCTGGCACAAGTAACAATAAAAAAAAATAACCATGGAATCGTGAAAGCTTCATGAAAACAGATTCATCCTCCTAAAAAACCTCAGAAAGTGAGAAGCTTTCTCAGAACCTTGTGCAACTCTTCCAACACACTAATGCAAGCTTTGTGCAAGGCATTAGAGAAGAAATCTTACAAGAATCTTTGCTTCTTTGTTTCATTTAGTATTTAAAGATGTTTAAAGATGTATTTAAAGGTGCCTTTGGGCCTGAGGGTGCCCAGGGGAAAATAGTGGTGGGCAAACCAGTGTGATAGAACAAGTATAATATTTCAATTCCTGCTCCCTTTTTTTTTTTTCCCTCTTTTTTTTTTTCTCCTTCAGAATACATCTTTGCCAGGAAAGATTAATTTTATTTCTGATCTCCACAATCAAGAAACAGCTCGGTCACATAGGACAGAGTTTCCGATGTTAAATCAAGATTTTCAACAAAAGCCAGATGATGTTGCTACGGTCTTCATCACAGCTTGCGAGAGTGTTTTGGCAGTACCTGGATCAACAAAAGCAGGCAGTGACCAGGGAGAAGAGACTCATCTGCTGTTGACTGCAGAAAACGGAGAGTATGAGGCCTGTAATGCTGAACCACAGACTTTTGTACAAGAAATGTTATGTGACATAGACAGAAAAGAGCATATAACTAGAAGAAAGCAACTGGGGAAAGAGGAGTGCATGAAAGAGCATAGTCCTTGTTTGCAGAGTGATACTCAGGGTGAAGGAGATCCTAGCTCCTCAAAATTTGATCATAATCTATATTTTAGTACAGGACACAAAAAGGTGAATGTAACCATCACCGAACCAATTGATATAGACCCTGCAGTCATCAGTGAGATCAAAATCATAAGCGAAGATGAAGGTGAGAGGTGCTTGACTGAAAAGGACGTTGGAGTTTCATGTCATGAAGGTGCCCATGGAGGTCATACAGGATGCGTTAAAGGACCATGGTGGGGTGCGGAAGTGGTCAGCAAAGATAGTACCCTGCTTGCAGTGAATGAGACGACAAACGGGCAGAAGTTCTGCAAAACAGATGGTGATTTAAAAAATACAAGATGCTCCCTCAAAATGGAGCTCCCAGAAACTCCATGGTGGGGCTCAACACCACAAAGCGGGAGCAGTGCCGCCTCAAGCTGTTCTACACAAGAGTTTCAGAAGCATCCCTCCTGCCTAGCAGAAGGGCCTGGATTACGTTCATCTGGAGATCAAGAGACTGGTAGTGTAGGGGAGATGTTAGGTACTAACAAATCAGAACAGGGAGACACTGTGCAAAATGATGAAATGGCTTCTGCTCCTCTGAAATCTGTTACTGTTCAGATGCCTTCCAGGCTGGAGTTTAATTCGAGGGTGAAATGCACAGGGCAAAATGCTCCTTGCAGTGAGACCCTTGCTAGGGAAGATCCCATGGACTTCTGTGAGAGTGATCCTCTCATACAGTCAGACTCAGGGGCTTCGAAGGATGGCATGAAGCAGACTACTGAAGCCTCCAGCCAAACTGACATCTGTGCCAGGAAATCAAGGTGGCCACCGCTGCTTCTTCCACCCCATGCTCACCTGACAAAATCAGCCTCTCTTGATACCGTGCTTTGTGGCAAATACAGGTCACGCTACGGGGGTGAAGCCTCTGGCGTCGGGGGAGTGCAGGGCAGTCACTGCTGTCACTGCTGCTGCTGCTGCCACAGCTGGTGCCCGTGGGCCTTCCCCATGGCTGCCTCTCCCCAGCCCCCTGTGGGCTGCTGCTCAAACCACGCCACCACCGACCTGCAGCTCTTGAAAACGCTGATGCTCCTACAGGACACTGCAATGTGTAACCTTGCTCCGGTGAGTTGGTTTCTTCATGTACATGGGCAGCCGGCACACTTACGAGCTAAATGTACAAGCTGCCTTTTCCTTTCCTCTCCTGCCATGCTTGCATCTTTAGTGAGACATATCTTGGGAATGTAACTGCGAAAACGTATGGGGAAAGAAGCATTCCCTTTGGACAAAAATGGCAAACCTATCTGTGTACCTTCAGTTTTGTTGGGCTGCTTCTTTTAGTGACTTATGTACATCAGTGCAGTCTTAAAATGGTTACTGCAAACTGGGTGATAAAGTTTACAGGTCAAACGAAAAGCTGAGATATGAGAATGAGTTTCAGTGAGTTCCTGTGAATCAGCTGAGTTACGGTAATGCAGTAACTTATTGGACTGCAGAAAATGCAAGGTTACATGATTTAGCATAGTCCTCTTTTACTGAGAACTCATTTAGGCTATGTTACTTAGTGTTTAATAAAGACTAACTGTGAACACCTAGATAGATACTGTAAGCCAAACTGCTCTAAATCACAGTGAATTGCCTCAAGCCATTTCACCATGGCAGAAAAAGAAGCTTGCATTAAATCTAAAGTCCCACTAAGATGAATATTTGCAATAAAAATACAGATAGTAAAAGGTCACCAGACTTTTTATTTCTTTGTTCAGAATTGCTGAGAGTTCCCAAAAGTTGTGAAAGACTCAGAGTGTGTTGGGAAAGAAAGCAAGGAAGGGAGTCAGGAGTGGCTTTTGCGTCCTGAGAAAAATGTGGAAGGAGCAGCATACCTCCTGCTAGTTTGCAGCCGTTTCCATTTTTCCTCTGCTCTTTGCTCTTCCTAAGGAAATGAAACTTGAACTGTTGTAAAAATTGGGGAGGAAAATTATTAGGTAGAAGTCCCAGAAAGTCAAACTGAATTTTATGCTGCCACATCATTGAATATATAAATGTGCAATGCTTTGTCTTTGAACAGTATATTGAACAGTATAAACACCTTTTGTCCGCTATCTTGCTGTTGCCACAAGATGGCAGTGAGTCAGTACCTTATGGTGGACTGGGAAGGCTTTTCTCATTGATTGACTGCTATTTTATCTCTCTTCTAATGGGGGCTAATGGTGATTTCTCTTCCCTAGTCTGTGGACAGGGAATGTGGGAGAAACAGACTTTGCACTGTACTGTTACCCAAGATCTGTTCTTAGGGATATGGCTCTACACCCAAGTCACTGTGCAGCAAGTGAGTGAATTTACTGAATATTAGTCACTCTGCAGAGATTATGCCCGTGCCTACTTTGTACTTTGCGTTAAGGTGAGGTAGTTTCTACATCTGTTACTGAGAGAAGCTCGTTCAGTTTACATCCCATTTACCCAGGACATGTATGGAGAATGCAACTACCACGGAGCAACTGTTAGTAAATTTACTGTGTTTACATGCACCTTATCTTAAAAAAGGTCTTGCATGAGACTAGTCCTGGAACAATTAATTTCCCCCTCCGTCCCTGCTAAGTGTGAACTCTGGACAAATCTATGTGAACTTGTGCTCTGTGATATGATCAAAGAGTCAGCGCCAGGGGAACTGCCCATACCTCATACATAAGGGCCGGCACGACTTTTTACCAAGCCTACCTGCATTGTGCCTCTTGCATCTTTTGCATCGTGCTTTCCAGATTTTTCTTAGCCTTGAAGAACCAACTAGAAATTTGTCTGTGGCCCATTGACTTCTCCCTAGTGACCTGAATGACAGGAGATCTTCAAGCTCATTTGGGTCTGCTTTTTTGATGGCTAGAAGTACTCGCTCTGCTCAGATTTGGCAGTGGGTAGAAGAAATCATGATTGCTATGTGGGCGCTGCTCACTTCCACCGCCCACATTCCCATCTAGGAACAAGAAAACTGTCTGAGGATCAAGATTAAAATTTGGGGTGGGGGGCAAATGAGCAACTGGACAACACTTAATCTGAAGGTGCTCATAACACATCTGACTGCCTCAGTGGGGTGTGATTGCTGCCCTGACCCACAGCATTGAGAGCACCAGCTGTGCTCCACATGGAGCAGACACTTAGGAGAGCTCACCTCTGCTGCAGTCACAGGGCTGGCCCTATCAAACCACTATTAGTCTCTAATTAACCCTTTCTGGTGCAATCCCATGGCTGTTGGGGTTAGATTTTTTAATTTACTGCTATGGGATGGTTTCTCCCTTGGTCACATGTCAGGGGTGCACCTCACATAGCAGCTGCATTGAAATGGAGGTTGAGAATGAGGTTTCTCAAATGCATGGGTAGCATCTTTTGCCCTCTGGCTGAGGCTGATCCCACAGCAGGGTGGGCTTCCTCATGTTTCAGGCCTTGCTGGGGCTGAGGGACACATTAAAGCACACAAACATGAAATGAATCCAAAGAGTTTGAGCATTTCTATGCTTTGCAAACATGTCTCTTGTTCCCTATCAGTTACAGCGGTCAGCTGTGGAGCGCAAGTTTCTACACTGTCTTCCCAGGCCTTACAAGAGACCAAAATCTGTCAAGATGTGAACATGCCAAACACCTTCTTGAGCTCAGAGCAGTTTCAGCATAATCGAAGAGCATGCTTTCAGAAGGCAGGTGGTATTGTCTCCAAAATCAGTTGGATGATGCTGTCTACATTACTGCCCCAAACAAAGTGTGAAAAGTCAAGGAAGAGTTTTTAATATGGCTAGAAACTTAGACATTTCGATGTCGCTTGTGGGCTGCCATTGTATTAGTCCTGTGCTACAAAGTAGTAACTTGCAAATCTTCTTATAATTTTTGATGTACCATTCCTGCTCCTGATGTACCATCTCCCCTGCCTTGAGACATTCCAGGTGTAGATGGCTACATCAGGGTAGATGATCAGTCATACTAGATACCTTCTCTCAGTGAAGAGTAATGGTCATAGCTACAGCATAGTTCCTCTGACCTATTACAGATGTCTATTTTTGGATCAGAACAATTGCTCTGTTGCAGTACTTGCATGTACATCTGTTGTGGTAAATGTCTGCATTTGGTTAGATAAGTCCAATTCTACATTTCTAACTGGTAATAGGTGAGAAATTATCAGTGTAACACTTAGCAGAAACCATCAGGAAAGACACTTTTCCTTCTCATAGGACTCACATATCTTCCCTCTCTCCCTCTCTCCCTCTCTCCCTCTTTCTCCTTTTCAAAACAGCTTCTGACTTCCAGTGGACAGTAATTTAACCTATCATTAACTCATAGCAACTCATCCTGCTCAAATACAATGTCTGACAACAGTGCAATGACATCAGAATTTGGCACATTGCGTCAGATCTTTGATCAAAGTCCTTTTCCCCTCCAACGACAAAAATGAAATTCTCACTGGCTCAAGTAGTGCCAGGACTTAATCCTACATGCTTTAGGAGAAAAGGTGGTGACTGGGATGCAATGGATGCACCCAGAGCAAACTCACTTGAAGTGCCATCTGGACTTTCACAGCAGCTGCTCACAGAGTCCCTGTTGTGCGGGTAAGAGGAGGACCCATGCCGTTCGGGCTGTCAGCTTCAAATGCACTCGACATGGAAGTGCTCAAAGAAAAGTAGTAAAGTGGGGTGTCTTCTTGCTTTTCTGTGTAGTGTACCCTACATGAAATAGAAGTGATGAAGAGCTCCTGCCAGCACTTCCAGGAGCAGCTGGATGAGATTGAACAGCATCTGACTGAACAGCAGGCCCGGTTTTCCAGCGCTATGCCAGATGAAGGAAGGTAATGGCAGCCCAGCACACCTAAATCCAAAGCTAACATCAGCAACAGCCTGTGGGCATGTGCAACATGTCTGGTCACTTGTGTTACCACAGCACTTCTGGTCAGTGAGGTGCAGCTGTGGGCATCCAACAAGTGGAGGAGAAACGTACTGTGATGTAATTTTTGCTCAGAGAAAAAGTCCAGCCTCTCTGCACACTGTTCGAGGCTCTTAAATATGAGCATTTTGAAGGGGAAGATTGCTCCATAGATGCAGGCCAGATTTTTAGTGTGCAACTGCTATGTTTTAATAGCAATAGGAACACAGGAACAGACCTCAATCAGCTGGAGCTTGGTATCTGAGGACAATGATGAGTTCAGAGAAGGAGATGGGAGTGATCTCTGACAAATGAGTCACTTCAGCCCATGTACTTACTGCTTATGATCAATGGGGTGCTGATACAGGAAAAATTGAACCAGCTCATCATGGACTCAGCCCAAATTCAGAGGGATTACGGAGAAGCCTCAGGTTCACAAAAAGTTACTAGGGGCTTCCAGTCTTGAGCTGCCTGAAAGTAGGGCATTTATGCAGTCTTTGTGCTAGCGATAAATCAAAAGTGATAAACTTGCCCAGACTCACGCTGGCTCTGCAACTACAACGTGTTTAATCTTGCAACTGGGATAATCAAAGAAATGAGAGTTAGGCAGACAAGGGTGGCCATTTATTATTTTGTAAGGTATCCTGTGATGATGGGTAAAAACAAGACCGCAACAGAGGGAGATACAGGCGTTATACTGGGGCTGAAGAAGAGGAGGGTGTTCACTGCTCACTCAAGTGTGCTTTCACTGCTGTCACTACAGGGAGGAAGGCAGACACCTGCAACTCTTACGGCAAGCTGTTCGTCAGGAGGTTGCAGAGCTGGAACTTCGGCTGAATGATCAAGCTTGCCAGGTCAGGGAGGACATCCTTATGGTACGTTGCACAAGCCATTACTCTGGGTCGTGTGGGGAGAGTTTAAATTCTGTCCTGCTATTCAGTGTTGAAAGCGTTAACTCTGACATACATCTGAATAAACTTTTTAGTGCCAAGAATAGGAAGATTTTTGATAACGGACTTTGAGTTTACGCCTTTGACTTTTTCCCTTTGCCTATTCTGCTTGAGCTCAACCACCCAGGAAAAGTGCCAATACTTATAGAAGTAATTGTACTCTCCTCTGCTTTATAAAGGTCCCGTGATTTCTAGAATAAAGTGATAGGTAGTCAGCCTACAGAATTACTGATAAATGGTTACTGGTCTGGTTCTTTTCTGGACCAGCGCTCCATTTGATAAGGAAAGGTAAAGAAAATGTGATCAGAAGATTGGTTACTTGTCTTTGATTCTTCCCTGACAAACTTGTGTTAGAGGGTCAAGGCTGCAATGGCCACAGCTGAAGTCCATTTGGAGATTTTCCATTAGGCAATTAGATCTATCTTTTGGAATAAAATGTCCTTTAGGCCTTTGTCCTCCTTTTTATGGCAACATCTTCGCCAGATATTGCATGTCTTCTTCGGACCAAGCAGAAGAAGCAGGCATGCTTCATATACTCTTGTGTATCCTGCTTGATTCCTTTTATTATATTTTTATTACTGCAATATGCTTTTCCTTCTATTTTTTCTGCAGCAGCTGGACCAATTACTAGTAGAACAATCCCATCTGTTTTCTGAGCTCGGACTCTCTCATTGGAAGGGAGAAAGAAAAGCCCAGAATAAACAAGCGTTTCCAGATGCTGCTGACACTGTGCATCCTCAAAGTGGGTGCCCAAAAATGGTGCTCCCAGGAGCTCCTAGCAAAAACACGACAGCAACAGGCTCACTCTCTGCCCTGCGGTCAGGGGCACCCCCAACGCGGTTTCCTCCCAGGACAACACCTGAGCAGAATTCAGCCAGGTCTGACCCACAGGAGCTCTCCACCAGTAAAAAGGAAATAAAAGGACCTCCCCAAGCAAAAATGGACTTTAAGGCATTTTTACACAATGTAAGGAGATGTTTCGGTCTCACTCTCAAGGTTTTAAGTGGAAGGGATCGCTAACCTGCAATGTGGTTTTACTCTTTTCTGTCTCATTGCCACAGCTTAGACCAGGACCCTTTCCTGCTCAGCCGTGCGCTCATCCCAAGGGATGGAGCCTGTGTTTCAGGGCACTTTCAGTATACATAGACAACACAGGCAGACCTGCCTTGGTATTTCTCAGTAAGTTGTGGTAATGGTCTAGATGCTCCAGAAAGAACATTTAAGTACATGGATAGTATTTGCCTGGCTTGCTTGAACTTTGAACGCAACTGTTTGACTAATTAGTATACTCAACCCTCTCCCACCGTGTGAAATTAGTAATTTATGGCTTCAATTTGCAGAGACAATTATCCAGTTTTACAAGGGCAGTAAAGGCAGTGAACTGGAAGGTTTGTTGTTTTTCTGAAGAAATTCAAAGTCAGCATTTCTGACTCATCTGATCTCACAATGTAACCACAAAAAAAAAATGTTTGCCTGCATTTTTTAATATAAAATATGCCAAGAAAAATATCTTAGCTGCCTTATAATTTAATGGTCTCTTCCATCTAAGCATGTGTCCCCGTTTTTAAAGGATTGATCACTCTTTTAAATGAACAATTAGGGTTAAATTCTGCATAAACTTCATGTGAATACCATGGGAAGGAATGCTCTTTACTCTAGTCTTATACTACTTTCTTGATTTATGTTGACTTTACCATTGATATTATCAAGCAGAATCAGGTTCCTTAGCACACAGTTCAAAGAATGAGAACCATAGACAGTGAGGAACAAGGAATGGAAATATTTGCGATCATGTTTTGTCCTCTTTTGCACCCATTTCCTTTTAAGACTAGTCTTGGTCTTTCCCTCAACGTACAAAGAAAGTAACACTTTTTTCCTTTTTTTTTTTTTTTTTTCTTTTTTAAAAATTTTTTCAAAATTTTTTTTTTCCAGTTGAAGAAATCTTTCCAAAATTCTTTAGGTAATGATTCAGCAGAAGGAAAAGACTGACAGAGGACAGACTGATGGATTTTGATTTTAATAATTGTGGCCTTTTTCCTGAAATGTATGGTATATCACAGAAACAAATGAAGAAAATATTGCATTATAGAAAGTTCTGATCACACCAGTTTCATTTGCAATGAGATGACTGGCCAGAAAACCAGGCATTTTTAAAAGATGTTTCGAAGAAAGGCACTATGCATTTTGCTATTCTGTGACTGCAAAACTTACTACGTTCCTATTGGTGTAGCATAGGACTGTTCTTTGCAAGGTCATTTAAACGGAAGAGGAGAGGGCTTATTTTTGAGAAGAAACTTGAGAACTTGCAGACAGCCCAGGAGATACCATTAGTAGGTATTCTCCTTATAGCCACTTATTTTAACACAGTCCTTCAATATTAATCCTCAAGCCCAAAATACCTTGTATAGTCCTAACCAAGTTCTAGCTTTTAACTTACTACTAACTTGTCTCTGACTAATTTTGTGAGGCTTGTACCTACCGTCAGTATCAAATCAGACGCTCACTGACAGTGCATAAAATGCTAACCACCCGCTCTGTCAAACTATTACTGTGGATAGTCTCCTGGCTGTCCTCTTCCTTTTCATATTTGCTTCATATAAATCCAACTAAAACCAAATTGCGACTAGAAATGCAGGATTTTCTACATTTTAAGCCTTGAATCAGAATCCTGCTTCGGTTTTCTGGGGTGTGCTCAGAGCCTGGATTCATGCAGAAAAAGCCATGAGAAAAGACCTCTCAGGTTTGGATCACAGCAAAGAAATTCAACTGGTTCATTTTCAAAGCAGCGCAGTTTGTACTACTGCTTTCAATTTAGCACTTCCCAGACTGTGAGATGTCCTACTGGCTTGTTTGTTTAATGCTCTGGAGGGATCTTAGGTGTCATTTAGGCTTTGGTGTTGCAAATCACAGCTCTGCGAAGGTGCAAATAGAAGTAGCATTTGCACACGTTTAAGGAGAAAATGGAATCAAACATGCTGAGCAGCCTCGAGGCTCCCTGCACCTCCACGTTTCCACAGATGTTCAGGGTAATAAAATGACTGGGGGAGAGAGGTACATAACATAGGAACTGACAAGATTCTCCACAACCTGCTGGGCCATGAATTTTACTGGTTGAAACTTGCCCCTTTCTTGAGACCCCGCATGGGATTTGTACACCACTTCCACACTATCAAGTGTTTAAGAGTTTATACGTCAAGATTTGTGATTGTGACAGTATCATCAGGCAGCATGCAAACAGGACCAAAGCATCCTTCACCTAAGTTTTGGTGGAAAAAGGAACAAATTTGGCTTAGTGTTCTCTCCCTCCACTGGCTTATGAACTGCACTTTCAGATGTTATATCTCAGTTTGTGGAGGAAGGCAAATAAAGAACATGGTGAAGGATACACAATGAAGCCAGTGCTGAAGGTCTCCTGGAAGAGACGATGGCGAAGAAGCTTTCTTACACCAACCACACCAGGGCTGTGATTCCTCCTGTAAAACAAGATGTTTTTTGCAAGTGTCACTGCACCATGATGCATAAAACCTCTGTAGGGATGTGATGCTGCAACCACTGTCTGCCTGACCACATGTACAGAAAGCAGTAGGTCTGTTGGAAGGTGGCAGCTATTCTTCATTAGAAAGATCATTCAGGACCTCTGGTGCCATTTGAATTCTACCATTTGTATTCTCAACCACGACTGAAATTAACTCCTGCTAACAAAACTTTTGTGTTTGAATGGTGTCTACATTGGAATGTCCAGTCCAGTTCCTAATATCAATTTAGTTATAAAATCATTTCATGCAAGCCATGGATGGGATAGGGTTCCCCCATATGCAACACTTAGACACCCACAGATATTGTTACCATGAACTTGTTTGCATTTATAGCTGGATAACCTTTCAAGCCTTCAATGTTGTTTGAACAGTTAAGCTGTAACCTCATAGCAATAAAAAAACATACTAAGCAATGGGAACGGGAAAAATCTTCTGACTTATCCTAGAGTATAAGAAGTGATATTTCCTTTCATAACTCCTCGAAGCATGATACAAGGATGACTGGACGAAGTCTCATAATGCTAATGTTGAAGATGGGAGAGAAAAGAAAATACCCAGCAATTTTGTGGTCAGGAAAGTCTGGGGGTAGCACTGGTGAGTGTGGGAGCCAGCTGTGCACCCAATTAACCTCACAGTGTTACCAAAATTTTAAACTCTATCGTTTATTTCCCTTCAGGACAGTCATAAGCAAATATGGTGTGAATCTTAATGGTAACTCCACAGCATTAATGGAATAATAACATCTGATTGAGTATCATTAGCTAGCTAGAACCATACAAATTAGCTTGCAGGCTCATAAGGCAGTGGGTCATATCTTGGGGCAAGGGGGGCTACATTACTTGTGAAAAGCATTAGCACTAGGCAGTTTGCAAGTCTGAAATCTGAAGAAAACTGACCCCATGACACTGCAGGACTTCTGACAAAAGAAAAAAAAAGAAAAAAAAAGAAAATAAAAGAAAATAAAAAGAAAAAAGAAATGAGTGCATTTGTGCAGAAAGCTGGTTTCCTCCCTATTCCATATTTACAAAATTGAAATAGGTAGAACCACTGGCTCTGTTTCACAGGACTGTTGAAGCCCCGCAAACGTCCATGCAATATAGATCAGACCTGCTATGGAAAAGGGTAAGAAAAGGGTAAGATGCACAGGGTGTAGGTATGTTACAGCGGTCGTTCTTCTCCCTGCTCTCCAGCTCTCTTCCAGCATCTCTTGCCTGCAGAAATCTAAAACTGCCACCTGAAATCCTTGTAACTCCCTGTTAAAGGCTCAACACTTCCTTCGCCCTGGTCACAATTTCTGGAGGACAAAGGCAACCTGCAGCCTCACCAAAGCAGGAGGGAGGGAAGGGGTGGGGGGAATATAAAGTCAATAAAAAAATGGTTCCCTAACAAAGATAGAAAATTCAAAACCTAATGATTGCTTTTGCCCACCCTAGTTCAGTAGCAATTTGTGTCACTTGGATTTTACTTCTCTTGTCATTGTCTTTTGCTTTCATTGGTTTTCCCTGATGCCCCATAAATCTTTAAACCCTGAAGCTAAAAAAGGCTGCATTGTGCACCAGCTTGAATATTGATTTTGCTAGAGAGTATAAAATCTAGAGAGATAATAAGGAAATCCATCTAAGGTACCCTGCCAAGGGCTCCCATTAGTTGCTTTACCAGGCATCAATTCAATAAACCCTCGAGAGCAGCACATGAATAAACATCAGAGCCTCTCTGGCATGTTAATGCATCAGTTGCCTAATTGTCAATGCTGCCAACAGACTCCAAGAAAAGTAGTATCTTGGGAGTTCGGCCCCCTCCAACTTCAAGTCCAAAGAAGATTTGACACTGGCTTAGAAGAAGGCTGGGCTCAGGAGAGGGGGTGTGACAGCCAAATAATGTGGGCACGGCTGTTGTCACCGTGGCGCTGACCTCCGGCTGGATGCACAGCCCATCTCTACACAATCTGGGCATGGTGTGGCCGTATTGCCTCCCAGCGCATGGTGATGAAGCCCGTGGCTTTCCCTGTGCAAGACTGGAATTTGTGTCTGAAGGGAAAAAAAAAAAAAAAAGAGTGCCTCAAATTTTGGCCTCAAGCAATAGGAATAAACTGGTCCTGAGCTGCTAGATATGAGTTATGTTCTCCTCTAGGTCTGCCAGTGAGGCCTGGTGGCAAGAACTTGGGGTCTTATTCCAGGCTCTACCGTGTGTTTTCCCTGTGACCAGGGCCTTTTTTTTTTTTTTACCCCGTGGGGACCCTTATTCCTGGCACAGCTTCTTTCTGTCTTATCTAATGAGGTTTTAAATTCCTCACAGAGAAGTTATTCTCTCCTAATGTGTTCATACGGTGCCTAGCACAATGGGGGCCTAATATCAGTTGGGACCTCTACTTGCTGCTGCAATAATAATTTTATGAGCAGCCTTTCATTAAGATCCATTGCTACTTAAGAAACAGCTGCAGTGTCACTTTATAAGGCTGTTGACTGTTTTAACTCCCTCTGCTCCAGAAACAGGGTTTTGATCTTCCCTGTAGAAATGGATATGGGTAAAAGAGGCCGAAGCACGAACAAAAAGGCAATTTTTCCTATCAAATGGGAAAATTCAGTATTAGAACATCTGAGACTTCCAGGAATTAAGAGAATGTAAACCAACACTGTTCTCACCTCACTGGAGAGGTGCATTTGAATTCATCCATCTTAATTTCCTTCTTTTCCATCGTCTTTCAATGGGCACATCACTCACTCAATTAGCACAGATCACAGCTAGTAAGAGGGACACAGGTGTGTCCCATTGAGGCTATTCAACCTTAATATGGGAAACATTTATTACCATGACAAATAATGCAGAACACCTGATTTCAGCCCCCCCCTTAATTACAAAAGCAGCCTGTTAGGACCTTAGAGTTTATAGTTAATGGTAGTCACAGAAGTAGTAAGGAGGCAAGAAGCACAAGAGACTGAAAGCCAGGCGCTAAGGAGTATTTTCCCCACCCCTTCTCTTGAGGGAGTGGGGGCTCCCTGGGGCCTCACCTGAAGATGCTGATATGCGTATTCCCTGCATGTCGCTGGTAAGCTCTGGCCCTGTCACCTGCAAAAGGGTTCTACTTCTCTGTGCTGTCTACTTAGCCCGCTGCTTCCACGAAAGGGTGCAGTAAGTGCTTATTAGAGGGACTTGAGGTAAAGCAAGCATCTGTCAGTGGTGACAGGCTGCCAGAGGTCCCAAAAAGGAACAGGATGAGAGTCCTGTACTCTAGAGGGGTAGTGAAGAAAACTGTGGTGCCTGTCTCACCGTTCCTGTACTCCATCCCATTTCAATTTCACTGTATGAATTTTTGGGAAATGGCTTTATGTCAGCTCTCAATCTGTGAAGATACAGTAAGACGCACCTTTAACAAAAAGTGGAGCTTCCTTTCCAACAGGCAACTCAAGTCAAGCTATTGTAGCCCTACTGCGAAACAAGGTGTGTGGTGGTGGGGAAAGCCTGTACTTAAGTATTATCTGTTATAGATTACTCTTAAAAATCAGTATACATAGAGCTCATTTAGTCATGCGAGTAATTTTTATTAAGCAAATAGTTTGATAATTGAGTAAGCAGCCACAAGCAAATCAGCGCGGTGTGGCCGGGGAGTCTCTGCTCCGCTAATGGTGCGCACCTGGTTCCTGAAAGTTTCTGGTTTTATACTCTTCTTCTTACGGTGTAGGAGGTGTCTTAGTGGTGTACTCTGCGTCTGCGCGGTTTTGTGGTTAGGGGGTCTCAGGGATGGTGGTCGCAGGGATGAAGGCTCCATGTCTTGTTCACATCACGTACTCGTTTTCATAAGTCCCTTTCCCCTCCTCCAAAACCTGACGACTTTGCGGTTTAGCCTCTGCTGCTATCTTGCAACCTCCTACTAAGCAGTTTGTCTTTGTAGAACCATGTAACAATGTGCATAGTCTGGGGGTTTGGTGAACACACAGTACTGAGCTTATCACAATTCCCCCTCTTCTTCTGTCCCGGCAGAAAATTATGCGAACTTTGTACAAATCAAGAAGTTTGTGTATGTGAAATGTTACCCTTCAGCAATGTTCTCTCATCTTAAAACAATGAACAAACACTCATAATCTATTACATTATCTTGCTAGTGAATTTGCTTTTCAAAGGTCGTCTGGACTTTCCGGAGGTTTTTCTAAGCTACTGACAGAAAAAGAAATTATGGAGAGTAGGAAAGAGTTGCAGTCACTTGGGGGG
>VZSZ01000358.1:588759-603298 GCA_013398815.1 Ibidorhyncha struthersii
CGTGTGGGGGGGGGGGGGCTAATTACTTGAAAGCTAGGGTCTATTGTATCAGTGACACTTGTGTAATGTCCTGCATAAGGGCTCTGCTGCCCTTAATTTTTGATCTACAAGGAATAGCAATAATGAGAAAATGTTACTCTTGTTACATCAGGAGACCTGTTCCAGATCTAGGGTTGCTCTAATCGGAACAGAGCACATTGGAAGCAAGGTAGCCTGGACTCCTTGCATCCTTGTCCCACTTACCAAATAGAGAAGTGGAAGCAAGGGCACCCGAGTCATCCCAAACCAGGCCAGGCAAATGCAAGGGGTGCCTTTCTCAGGCTTGGGTTTCCTGCTGAGCTAACCCATGGAGGAGTGAGACTGCGTGTGTGTATGCATGTGTGGCTGGGGGCGGAGGGGAGCTGGAGTGAGACGTCCAGGGAAATTTGGAGCAGCTGGTGCCAAAGAAATCTCATTCTGCAAGCTGATGCAATAGCGTTGTGGTGTCAGCAGGTTGTATCCAGCTGTTGCCTAGCGAGCCCATCCTCAGGGACGGGGGCACTGGGAAGCAATTGCTGCCAAAGCATGCAGCAGCTGGGCTGACTGCCACCCAGGCAAGAGGTGAATGAAGGGCCTTGTGAGCAGCGTGAGGGAAATACTGTAGCTGTGCACGCGACAGGGGAATCTGAAAACAAGGGGCAGACACAGAGGGAAATAGAGAATGAGCAACAGTCAGGTATAATGAAAATGAGAGACCTGAAACTAGACAAAGGAGGGATGAAGCAGAGGTTAGCACATGTAATTTACCTATTTAAAGGTAGCGCAAAGGTATTGGTCCAATACTTAGAGCTCCTTCAATGAAATAATTAAGCCGACTTATCCCTCATACAGAAATGTAGGGAAATGAATTTACTTGTTGCTCTTCCCAAGGACACTTATGAGCACTTCAGGATCACAGACAAGTGAAGGGGTTAAGGACCACAGCCAGATTAAGACAAAGCACAGCAGAATGGGCAATTGAAGGCTATCCTAGTCCTTGATCTAGCCCCCAGTCACCTGTGACAGGGCTATATCTTTGACAGAAACTAGGAAATGTTTTTCAGGGAGAGCTTGGCTACTCTCTTGCAGGCTGCTCTCCTCATATGTCCCCAGCAGCCACAATGGTTGGATCAAAGACGTTAGAGTGTATGTTTCTGCCTGTCCCCATTAGCATCTATTAATGTTACAGAATCACAGGGAGACATGTTGACAGCATCTAACCCAGCATTCCACTCAGAGATACTATCCTACTGTTTCCCATTAACATGTCCTTATTGTACCCTTCTACCATGAACTTCTGCTATTACCTATGGAAATGAAGTTCAGAAATTCACTACTTGCTATGTGAACTGTCTTGTTTGATCAGTTTTAAACTGATCTACTTTTGATGAGTGGTCTCTAGCTCTAGAACTGCAGGATTAGACGCAAAAGTGGTCTGCATTCACCTTCTCCACCACTTTTCTGATTCAATAACGCTGAGGAGCCTAGCATCCTCAAACCTAAGAGTCCCAGCCCCTTTAACCTTTTCTCTCCAGGCAGTTCCTCCGTTCCCTTAATTTTTTTTCCCACCCAAAGCCAGCTGTATGCTAACAAAAGGATCCTGTTTTTTCAACTTTGTACATTTCTTCCCACATTTTTAGAAATTCCAGGGAATTTTTTCCTCTGGTCCATTTTACAAAGTCAGCTTTAGTGTAGCTATTCATTTCCACAGCCATTATCCAATCTTACTGGAAAGAGCTCAGTCTGAAGCAGTTGCCCTCTTCTACCAGAAATATCCTAGAAGAGAGCCAAAAGTCCTTAGGAATCTTGAGCAGAATCATCATAGCCTGCAAACAAGTGCTCTGCCTCGAGCTCTTTTCCCTTTTCTGAGAGAAAAGGTCAACCCTTGCTAAATCCAAGTCTTTACTCAATTATAAATATTCCTTTAGCATCACTGGAAGTGTTGTGGACAACGTACAGTCTCTTCTCCTTATCCAAATTAAAAAAAAAAAAAAACATGGAAGGAGAAGGAGACATGGTGTTGACAAAAGATATGGGACTAGAATGAAGACAGGAGGCAGAGAGAAATACACCAAGAAATGGAGAGGACTGAGGAGAAAAGCAGCAACAGGAAGGCAAAGTCAGATACAGGAAGGCAAAGTCAGATGCACGAGCGGCTGCAAACAGGAATAGTGGGAAGCCTGGGTCCCTGTGCTAGGGACTGTGCTTATGTGCAGAACAGCTATTGGGAGAGAGTATTCTGTGTTTCCTGGAAATCCACAAGGAAGGCAGGGAAGGTCACAGACTCTACTTTCCCACTTGATGCAGCTCCTAGACAGTAGACATCTATCCATGGTGAAGAAAAGTCAGGGTTGGACATCAGCAGAATGTCCAGACAGAACAAGTTTGCAGATCCTGGCTAGGACTGGCAGATGGATAAATGATTTTCTCCATGTGCTGTATGACTGTGCAGACACTTTTCCTGTTACTGTTTTCCTCTTAGTTTACAGTTTTACTCCTTCTTAACTCTTATTCTTTATTTCTGCCGTGGGAGCTCCATTGATTTTTATATCATATCCTCTCAGATTCAGTCTTTTTTTTTGTGCTCTGTATTGTAGCCAACCTGTCAGGTAAAGCTTTAGAGCCCACAAAGAGAACCTCAGAGAGTCTCAATGGCAATATTTAAGCAAGAGGATGTGTTGGCCTTCTGCTAGGCAGCTAGCAGTGTGAGATCGCAGCAAATCCAATACAAGAGGGATAACGTTAACACAGTTAAGCATGAATTTAGACATGTCATTGCTAATCCCTAGATTAACAAGAGGGAAGGAAATGTGTCAAAATAATAAAGTACCTATTAAAAAGGCTGTAGAGACAGACACTGATCCATAGTTAGCACCGATAGATGACAGAACATCGTCAGTGAAGCGTGAGCCGTCATCTGGCAACGTTCTGTTCTGCAGAAACCAGACGAGTTAGGGACTTATGTCAGACTCGCTAGGGATTTCCAGACATTGAAAAAAAGAAATAAGGAATGCAAATTTGGAAGAAAAATAAGATGATAATAATAACTTTTTAAAAATCCTCACCTTAGTTTGGGATCTCTAGGACTTTCTCCTTTGCATTAGATTCTTGCTCTCTGGGTCCACAGGGTGAAGGGACAATCCAACAGGGTGAAATTGCTGTCCCAGTCACTGAAGCCCTTTGGAGGAATCCATTAGTTACTGGTTTTAGATCATGCAAGGAAAGAGGATAAGGGTCTCCTCTGAGACAGGTAGCAACCCCAAAAAGTCTAAGACAGCTGGAGAGACTCAGAGGCTATGCGAAAGCACAGGGCTTCTCAGGCAGTAATCCCATGCTGCCGATTTAGTTTATCGACTAACAGCAAGTATGTGAAACTCTGGCTAATGTTGCTGCTTAATGTTTATTAGTGGTTATGCTTTCCAGAGTGGAAAGGAGAGTCTATAAGCTGTTCTTTAAGGATGCCCTGGGTTTAGCCTGCCATCCCCTCTGGGGGGGCTTGTGGGAGAGTTGCACCACGTCCCAGCGCAGCAGAAGGCAGACAGTGGTTGGGGCCAGTGCCTTGGCTCTGCCTGACTTCTGGACGGACTGCTTGGCATCAGCAAGAGCTCAGAAAGCATTAAATAAATAAAAAAAAAAAAAGGGATGGATGTGTGTGGTATTTTTTTAATTGCCTTATGGTTTTGAGCCTCGTTCAAGATCTTCCCTATAAGCAGGAGGTCTAGGAACTTAGCTGGATGTGTCAGTCTGTATCTTATTAGGAAAGTAATTGGCATAGAGTACTATCTGTGCTTGGGCATAAGGTCCATGGTAAAATGAAGAGGAACCTACCCACCTCTGTTTGTTATGGCTTAAGAAATACTCACTTGATATCCTCTGAAGCAGTCTCTTCCCACAATTCAGTAATAGAGCACCACCTTTCAGTGAAAGGAAAAAGGTTTTTCCAATCTCCTGTGAAATGTTCTAGAAGTTTTCTTGCTTCATCTATATTCAAATCTGACTGTACTGTTCAAAAGAAGGCTATGTGTCTATTGGTGTTTTAAGGCATATACTTGGTATCTGATTATTTTTATAGCTTGGGTTCTTAACTATACCACTCCAAGATAAACATTTGAAGGATAAAGATTAATTACTTTTAGTGTTGCTTCATATTTATTAGGCTGTAGATAATGCTTGTGAAAACAGTAATGTAAGTGAAAACAGGTGTGTAACCATTGATTAAATTAGACAAGCAAGTAGGGAAGTAGGGAATGAAATGCACATGGCTATTTTCAAGGAGAGATATTGTAAACACCACTTAAGCAGCTGGAAATCAATAACTACACAAAACTATTCCCTCTTCCCAATTTTATAAGGTAGAGGAAGCCCTAATGTTTTCAATCATGACATTGTTATTTATACCTTGCTGAGGTATAAATAAGAGGTACCTATCACCAGGCCTAAGAGGTACCTATAACCAGGCCAGCCATCACATGGATATAGCCAGTTGAATTTTCTTATCTGAGCCCTTCTGAATCCTGTAGAGGCCCAAGAAGCGTGATGTAGCACCACTTTCACATTGCCCGTTGATTCCCAATAGAGAGAGTGACTTGTCTGAAGTGAATCATTTTCAGAACTAATTAGCAAAAATAATCCTCCGTTCCCCTTCTGGCTAAAATTAAGTCCTTTTATATAAAATAAGGGATGGCTAGTACCTTTCCAGTGCTGAATTACCATGCAAGACTAGTGTAACTTTTGTGTGTATACTAATAAAAAAGACTTAGAAAGGGGAGAAATGGTTTTGCAAAAATTTCCAAAGGCCTCAGTATTCATTTTTGCTCTTAGACAGTCCCCATTAGCATCGACCTTCTTAGTCAATAGATGTGCTCTCTGCAGAAGCACAGACAGGCTCTTGACTTTTGCAGCTAAAAGGAACACACGGCTTTTTACTACCACTGCTAGCAGAAGTCACTACAGCTAAACTAGAGCAAGAAGCTACTTCCCAGTCTGTTTTGTGCAATCCCATGCACAGCTGTTTACAAAGCTCCTGGCAGCTACCAGTGTGTCAGCACACAAGAGCCAACAAAAGGCTAAGGCTGGATGCACAAAGGATCCACAGCGGACAACTTACCTCATGGGGTTAATTTCCCACATCTCTCCGTGCTGGTTAAGGAAGGGTTTTCCTAGTACCCAATGGAGCAATGCCTGTGCTGGCTGAGGAGGGGGGACAGATTCTGCTGCTTGGAAGCTGATGGCCAGTCCTGTCTGCTTATCATTTGCATTCACAAAGCCTGGCTCTGAGGTCTGTGGATAATTAAAAGTAATATTTAAAAAAAAAAAAAAAGTGTGTGTGGAGAGGAGAGAGGTGCAGTCTTCTCTTTTTGTCTGTATGGACCCCAGGGAAGGTTAGTGAAACAGGTTTGATTTCTATCCCGTGCACACCTTGTCCAGCTGATCATGAACAAAAGCTGGGTGTATTTTAGGAACAGAAGCATGGCATGTCACAGGGTCTGGATGGATGTAAGCTGTCTGGATGGATGGAGTTGTTCCACTTGACATAAATAATTAGAAATGCACTGGAACATGGACTGGACTGTGCCCACCCTTCCCTCACCACCTCTTCCTACCACCTCTCCTTTCTGCTCTAACAGGAGAGCTGTGAAAATCCCAGTCCTGAGGAGGGAGATTTGAAGGGGCAGCAGAGAGAGCAGGGAAGAAAGGAGGCTCTTTTCCTTGCTCCTGACTATACAGGTATGCATCTGCATCTTTTATTTTGGGTTGTAAGTGCATCCAGAGGTTTAAATGGAAGGTTGGATTTACTATCACCAGAGTACCTTCAGCAGGGACCCACACTGCTGCTTTCACAGAGTCTCTGTTTGGTCCTCCTTCCACTCCTGCTACATGTACAGGAGCATTCGTGACAGTGGCTGTAGAAAGCGGGCACTCTGCTCTTACTTTTCCGCAAAATCTTCATGGAGGTTTGCTTGCAGCTGGAAAGTCATGGTGTTTGGTTTAGACATGCGTCATACCTTTGATGGATGAGAGTTTATGTAATGAAAAGAGGGTTCAGTTCAACTTGTTTTCAAAACCTACTTCCTGGAAGATCTGTCCTCCTTTTCTGTCATGTTTTATGTTAATAATTTCCAGGCCCTGCTGAACAAAAATAAGTCCTCTGTGGTCTCACTGGACCGTTATAAAAGAAAGCCAGCTCTCACCTGCCTCTGCAAAATTTCCTGATATTAGAAGTTATTGTTCTGATGTTCCATCACTGATAAGTAGGAAACCTATCAAAGAATGGGCGTTTAATTAAACTACAGGCAAAGAGGCACTTGATGGTTGGACACTGTTTGAATTGAATCAGTCTTTACTAATGTAACTGAAATAGATACTGACCACTGAATATCAGCTTCACAAACGTTCCTTTCTATGACATTACCCTGGCATTATTCTTTTCATGTAACCCAAGTGGTCTCTTTTCACTATAATATTACTTTAAAAAAAAAAAAGTTTTCCCAATGCCTTGTGGGGCTAAATAATCATGGTGAAAATGAATATGTGATTGCCCTCAGAGGAAGAAAAGTTGCCTAGTTCATTCTGATGACGCCAAAACTATGTGCATAATGGAAACTGTATTGTATTAGTTGATTAATCAAACACATTTTCTGTGTATTGTGTCAATGCTCCTTATTCTAATGGCTGCCTCATTAGAAATATCTTTCTAGTAAAGTACAAAATTTGCCTTTCTGAGACAATGGAGAGTTTCATCTCCTGAGGTCCAGACTCCATCGAAGTCACTCTTCTGGGAGAGTTTCCAGATTTTATGTTGTGTTGGGAAATTAACTTTGTGCCATCTTGGCCACATTAAACCAGTGGGAGTTTTGCCTTGGACTGCAGTAGAATTAGGATTTTGTGCACTCTATAATAATTGAACTGGAAATTATAGGAGCACAATCTTCCTTCTGCCCTATTAATGAGCTTAACAACTTGCTAGGAGCAAGCTTCTGCACATAAGGAAACCGTGCAAGTATTTGCACAAATCCCACAAGAAGCAAAGCTTATATGTCTCTAAAGAATGAAATGTAATGTATCCATGCTGGGCTCAGTGTTCAGCAGCTTGCTGCCAAACCTTCAGCTGGGATCAAATCTATTGATGTTGTAGGAAGAATGGATGAATTGTTAACAGCTAATGCACTTTTTTGGTATTAGAATTGCAAGCTTGAAATGCAGGCACTGGTGTTAAGAGGAATTCTAGACTTGATTTCAGTGGAAGCAGAGCTGCTTCTGCAAATTCGAACCTGGGGGGGGTGGAGGGGCAGGTTTTTGGTTCTTTTCCCCCTTTTGTGCTGTCTCCTTTATACCATCACCTGTAATGGAAGAGATTGTCCCAGGCAGAGGACACCATCCTGCTCTGAATAGCAGGCAGTAATCCCGTTAACAATAGGAACCAAGCAAGGACCACTAACACATTTTCTTCCTCCTACCCTTCATCTTGCTCTATGGGCTAGGCTGGCAATCTGAAAGTTGAAGTATATGGCGTGAAAACAACGGCGAAAGCCCCACATGACTTCTGCCACTAGCAGCACCACTGCTATCCTCTGGGAAATCTGAGATTTTTCAGGATCTACCATGGGATGCAACATCCCCTTGTTTCCCCTCAGCTGTTAGCACAGCTACGCTCTTCAGGAGGTAGGGCCGCAAACCAGGCGGTGGTCAGACGGCTGCAAAACATCCTTTTACGCTGCAGGAGGCTGGAGTGCTCTCATTCTGACACCTTCTCTCAGCAACACAGCACAGAAATGCTTTGTAGGGATCTTTTGAGCAAGCTGTTAAGAACAAGGGTGTTCAAATAAGTGAATGTTTTGATTTTCTTTATTGATCAACAAAATATAGGTCTTTATCTTTATTATAGCTCCTTAATTACGCAAGTAAAAATGTTTTCTCAAAAAAAATACAACACAAAAACAGAATCACATATGTTGTGAATATTATAATCTATATATTTTGTAGGCACCAAAAAAAAACCCACAAAAACAACTGCTTTCTTCAAGAGCATATCCTGAGAAAACTGCCATCCTCAGCCTGCCATCATCACATGATGGCTATCGGGGCTCTGACTGAGCCAGCAGGTTGATGGGGTAAGGGCTTACATGAAACAATAGTCATGATGACACCCAGAATGAAGTGGCAAAGATGTGGCACATAGAAGACTGCTTCCTTGAACTCTCACCCTCTGCCTTCTTGAGATAACATCAATCAATCTATTACGGGTTCTTATCGACTGAATTTTTCAGGACTGTACTGAAAAAAAAAGATTCATTTTCCTTTATAAAGTAAAAAAAACCCAAACCCAAACACCAGGATACGGAAAGATATGTTCTTATCTCTTCCTGCAGAGGGGAGGTGCTCAGAAATGTCAGAGATGCAGCTCAGCTTGTCGCTGGCTGAGCAACGCTGGACAAGCCAGCATCCCTACCCAGGACCCCTCTCAAGACCTGAGCCAGCCACAAACTGGAATTTTGTCAGCACAGCAATGCGCTCTCATTGCACGGTAGGCCAGTGACTAGCAAAGTGCTCACGGTGCTTCTATAACGCAAAGAATAAAGGGTGAGTAGGATTTTTCAAGGTGCTTGCAGCAAACTGGAAATTCCCAGGGAAGTTGAGAGGAGGCAGTATTCACTTTCCCCGAATTTCTTTGAAAACCCTCCCATACAGATTGCTCCGCTCCTTGTTTCTTCGCTTCATGCCCTGGGTTGAAAGATTTGTGGTCTGGTTTCAATCAAGCCTAATTCACTCCTCTTTTAATAAAGTGTTTACTGGATAACACACGCTGAAATATCCTTTGTCAGGAAAAGTTCACAGTCATCGTCTCAGCTGTCTACATCTCTTTGCCATCCTGCTGCGAGGCACAGACAGGCCCAGGGGCAGCCCGAGCTTGCTGATGAGTCTCCGTCTCTAGTCTGAGAGACAAGCACGTGTTGTAGGCACTGGTGTTTCTCACTCCCGTGCGTGTAATTTCCCATCAGAGAAATTGTTTCCTGCCCAGGTTCTAGTAAAACAAAGCAGCCAGCATGGAGAGGGTTAGAAAGAAGAACAAACACAGTGGTGTTTTAGAAGCTGTTTAATATTTTAAGTTATATGGGCAGGTTGGCCGTGACGATATTTGAAAATACAATGCTTGGATGCACAGCTAGAAATGCTGTAATCTTGTCAAGTCCGTAGCGTTTTAGTAGAAAGACCCTGTGTGTCAATACACTGGGAAGACGCTGATTCTGCACCTAATTAACTAGAGCAAGGTGTTAGAGGGTAGAGTGAGGAATGGCATTGGGTGCTCCAGGAAAAGGAGCAACATGACAGATCTAATGCCCCTGGAAAGGGAAGGAGAGAAACTTCTCTCAGAAAGAAAGGGCAGCTTTCACCCCATCCCAGCTCCCACCTTGCTCCATGCCACATAAAAGCGATCCATTTAGGGAGAAGCACAAGTTACATGGGCCAGAGGTCATTTGTTACTGCTTTGTCCCAAGTCTCCCTGGAATATGGTTTTCCACTACCATCTGCCATTTGCTGGATTTTTACATCTGTCTTTCCCTAAAAGTAACTCCCCTTAAAGCCCCCTGACGTAAGGATCAATGAAAACGGGGGAATGGAGTCTGTAGGAGCACAAAACTTGAAAACTTTTCTCCTTTATTTAAAGCCACATATTCTTCTTTCCTTGTTTTTTCCTGGCTTACTCCTCCTGAGCAAGCAGAAAGATTTGGTTATAGACTAGATACCTCGGAAAATGTTAAATTATCTATCTAAATGAAAAAGAAAAGGTTAATCTACAATCATTTTCATGTCCACTTGGTGTGACACTTTTTTCCTTTGGCTTCACACAAGGAGCCTTGGCTTGCCAGTGACTCTTGACATAGGCACTCCCTTTGCCACTCTAAATGGGGTTATTCTCTTCCAGCCTTTTAGGTCTCCTTTGTAATCCCCCTAACCTTTGCAGGGGCAGCAGGAAAGATGTTTGCACAAGAGCCATCTGTCATGGTAGATACAAATCCCAGACTCCTATGGGCCTTAGAGACTGCTCCAGCTTTGAAGGCTTCACTCAGCAGTACAACACGCACAGATGGTTTCCCTCTTGGACCTGGGACAAACGCGCTGTCTTCCAGGACATGGCAATGATTTTCCCCAAGTAAGCCTTCTGTTTAAAATACAGGAGCAATCTAGATATTTGGGTCCGTGATAAATGCAACTTACGCTCCTTATTTGCATATTCTAATATATCCAAGGGAAAATGTAAATGTTCATAATCGTTTGTCTGAAAAGTTGGGCATATTGAGTGTAGGTTTCAATCTATTGCACTTTTAACCTCCACAACTTAAAGGGAAACCACCAAAGACTGTACATCAAGCAATCTGTTTGATAAAAAAGCAACAGTGCACATTGATCTATTGATCAAACTGCTCTGGCTGCAGAGTAACTTATGACAACATTTATAAAGTGACTAAATCAATAAATTGGTCCTTAATTCTCCATGTATAAATTTACTTTGGGCGTGCACAAGCAGGCAGCAGCTTAGCAGTTCGCATAAACCTGGACCAAACTTTCTGTACCGTGCAGTACACTTTCACAGAGAAATAAGCAGCACAGGCTGAAGCTGGGCTTAAGCACGTCACAATAGCGCGGGCCTTGAGTTTGCTTACCTGCAGAAAGTATTATCTTGGATGTAACCACATATTACTGCATAGAGAAGGCACTTGAGGCTGGATAATTAGGAGTTTTCAGATGCCCAAGACCTGTTAAAATGAAATCGCTCTTCACTTCCACCTTATCAGCCCTTCTTATTTCATCTGAAAATAGTGCCAGGGGTTGAAAGTCAAATCTGAACAAACTGTAATGTAAGCAGTTGAATACAAAACCCCACAGAACCACAGTGAAACACCTCTGTATATACCTATGATCGTATACTAGCTTTTAATGCCTTTCACAGTCTTCTGCAGTAGGTACAGAATATGCAGAGGTGACAACTACGTCATCCTTAGGACAACAGGCGCCCTGATATGGATAATCATGCTCACCCTCACCTCTTTAGAGAGAGGGTTTTGCATGGGAGCGTACTGTGATATGACTGACCTGATGGTCTCCGGTGTCTTGTTTCTCTTCTGTGCAGGACAGACTCACCTCCTTCTCAGCAGAGTCCTCCTTGCCTCTGCAGGCAGCATCAGCTGCTCTGCTCCACACCCGTGCCTGGTAGGCAGCCTCCTTTGCGTATTTGGCATTTTTTTCAGACCATAATGTTTATTCAAGAGACAGTGGTTTCTTTAAAGAGGATCAGCATAGAAATCCGTCACCGTAGAACTATTTTAATGATGGTGCAGAGCAGAAAAGGAGAAAGCACAGGCATTTTAAATGCCCCATGGAGTCTGAGGTTTGCTAGCCTCAGCCAAGCTGAGGGATCTACTTCGCACCCCAAAAATGGGATTTTTATTTAACGTAAGATTTCTATACGAACAAACAATCCCCCCATATGTTATGAATTAAGGCATAATTCTTATTATGCCTCTTCATAATTAAGGCCTTGTTCTACCACGACTTTCTCAAAAACCAACCCCCCAAACCCATCGCACCAGTCTTGTTTCGTTTATCACATATCATCTGGCCCAAACTGCAGGCTCACTTATGCCGGAATGAGCCCGGTACCAGTAATCTGTAAGGAACGGAGCTTTATCTGGCTTCCTCTTCTATAAATCCAGTGTTTTAACCGGTTCATGCTGGGCTTGCACTGCCATGAGTGAGATCTGATTTTGACCTTGAATTTGAACACATTTTAAAGTGAGTTGACTGCGAGCAAAATTACAGAAGATAAATAATCTTTACTAGTTACCACAGCACTGAAAAGCCAGCTGTGCTTGCGTTGCAAAACCAACTGTAGACCCTACTACTGACCAGCAAGCGTAACGTAAAGGGGCACCACGCGTCTTTCAAGAAATCACTCTCTCACGCTGTGAGCCAGCTTTTCAGGATAGAAAAGAGAAGTCTAACAGGAAAAAAGCATCAAAGGAAGGCCAAATTCTCACTGCCCTTTGGATATTTGAAAATTTGACCCTTGAATTACAAACCAAGACAGAAACAAATATAAAAATAACAAATGCATAGGTAGGTGATAGTTATATATGCATATATGTACGTGTGTGTCTATCTACACGTGTGTATGTGTTCATGTATTTATCTGCTTTCTATTAGACTGTCTCCTCCTATCCCATCTGTCAAAGACGCATCGCTTGTCTTCTAAAGCACTAGCCTGGAAACCTTTAGACATGTGCTTATCTTTAATTACATGAGTAGTTCCCCAAGTGCTGATGGGAATACTCTCGTACAAGGGAAGAGGGTTAAAGTGCAGATTTATTACAGACTCAGGCCATTTTCCAGGCTGTGTTTGTGAAACAACTGAGCAGGAAGGATTAGAGAGCTGGAAGGAGTCCCAACCCTCTTACAAGCAAGACAACAGTAGACACTGAAAAGATCAGATCTGGGAGTAAATCCTCCATCGTGCTGGTAATGTGACAGCCCCTCTGGAAAGACTGGGATAAATCTGCCGCTGCAGTAAAATGCTCCGTGGCACCGTGCGGTACCCGACAAATGTTAAGAGGTGACTAGGGCTGGGTGCGATCTTGCTGAGTGTGATAGGCCACTTTCCTCATGATTAAAGCTGTCCTGTAATATTCCCAAGGCATCCTTGGGATCCGGTGGCTAGAACAGGAAATTCTTTTCTCATCCTCTGGGAATTTTTCCAGCGCTATAAATGACTGGCTAACTTTTTCAACCAGGACAATGAAAACACAAAAAGGCAACCTTGAGCTGAGTTTCAAAATATATTTCTGGTTTGAGCATTTTGTTTTGTGAGCCCATTTTCAAGTGATCTCATTCTGATTTTTCTGAGTTCATAGGAAAATACAAAATAACTTGTGTTGCTAAGTATAAGCCATTTCAGTGTAGAAATAGAGGGATTTTTATGTAAAACTCACTGCAACAGAGAGGTCTTGACAACGTTGAAAGTCAAAATTATATGGAAATTGGCAACTCATAAAAAACAATTTTTTTTTATGAGCAGTTTGGGGGTTGTATGGTTTGGAGGAGTTTGGAGTTTTTCTTTTTTTCTTTTCAGTTAGAAATCTTAATCTTGCCAAAAAATTCTTAGTGTGTTTTATTCAGGAGCTTATGTTCCATTTTTTCAGGAGTGATTTAAGCATTTATGAGCTTGCTTTTAAAAATGTGTCTCTGAGACACCTAAACACACATGACTTTCATACTCTGCAAGGTAATGAATGTGCTTTTCTCTCCCAGACACCAATGGGGAAAGCTCACAGTGCTTCCAGGTGGTGCTTTTAGCGCGTTTAATGTGCTTGGCACTTTGCAGAACCGCGCCTGAAACGTAGAGGGTCCGAGGGTGCTGCACAGCTTGTTTGCAGCACTGGGAATTAGCACTTTGTCCCTTTGGGCCTCCTGCACAATATATTATTTATGAAAGAAACCTTGACTAATTTAAAGTACGCAGCACATGCTGGAGCTGTTGAATTGCAGTTGCTGAGTGGGGGAAAATAGAAGGAGGAGATAAAAACTGTGACTGCTCACAGTTGCAGTTAAAGATGTTTTAATAAAAGGGCATAGACAAAGGTTATTTTTGTTGCAAATGAATACTGAGAGAGGGGCAGTTCACAGTCCCACCACTGAGTAGAGTGTTTCTCCCAGAGGTTTCCAAACATCGGGCATGTTTTTATATTTTTCCCCTCAGTTGAAATAACAGCTCCATCCAAAGGTATGGGCTAAAATAGGAGAGACTGGTCTCTACTGGCAAACAACTGGCAGCCACAGAAGTCTCCCTGCCTGGCCCCATAAATACCGTGCTTGTATAACTAGTTGTGGCCAGATACATACACAAACACCGCAGTCATCGCTGAACCTCAGCGCCGGAGACGGTGTCCATCACTTTCAGTGCTTATGGTGCGGTTCCTCGACACGTGCCCTGCCTCCTCACTCCATTTTTATCCTCAGCTCTCCCCTGGGTCCCAGGCGGCATCAGCCTCGCTCCCTCCCCTTGCCATTTTCCTTGTGCCTCTTGACACGGCAGCCGCAGCTCGCCTTTTGGCTCTCCTTGCCGAAGCTTTCGCATCCTCCTTTGCTTCTCTGAGAGCAGCAGCCTCTGCGGCTCTTGGTCGTCTGGCAGGAAAGATGCCTTCTCCTTGAGGCGCTGCCGGTCTCCCCCAAGTCCTGTTCCCTCTCCTTCAGCCTCAGCAACTCGCCGAAGAGGAAGGAACGAGGGTTACACCCCGCTGGTGGGGCAGGGGAGCGGTGATGCTCTTCCCCAGCCCCCCGGAGGACGCCTGAGCCCGGCGTTGCCATGGCGACGGCCCCCGCTGCTCCCTAGATAAGGCGGGCGGCAGCGGCTGCAGCCCCAGCCCGAAACGGTCCCGCTCCAGCGCACCCTGACGCATCATCGCACCCCTTCGTAAGTACTCAGTCCCCACGCTTCCCTCCCGCCTGCGTGGCTTCCTGCTTTGCT
>VZSZ01000358.1:603312-622102 GCA_013398815.1 Ibidorhyncha struthersii
GGGTCTTCCTCCCTTGCCCTTTTCCTTTTTTCTTTTTTTGCCCCTTTTTTTTTTTTTTTTGCCTCTTTTTTTCCCCGCTTTTAGCAGCCACCACCAGCAAGGCAAGTCGCCCGCATCACCCGTGGGAACTAGCAGGAAAGCCCAGGGTCCCCACTCCACGGGGAGCGGGCTGGGGATGGTCCCATGAGGGGAAAGCTGGGGTGCCACCGCGCCGAGGCTGGAATGCATGGGATGGGGTCGTGGGGAGGAGAGTGCTTTAGAGAAAACTGCTTCAACTAACTGTAACTGCGGGATGGTGGTACAGGTCACAAGCAGATAATACAAGCCAGCAGAGCGGGAACTGGTATCAGGACTTCTTATCCCACTAGAAAGGGTTGGCACGTGCAAGGGTTAGTTTGACTTTGTATTTTTTATTATCTCCAAAGACAAAAACTTTGTGACCAGAACCTGTGCAAATGTATCTTACTTTTTTTTTTCCCCCCTCATCGTGAAAGTTTAACTGTTGGTATTTTTATTTTTTTTTCACAAGTTTATGGGAGGCAGTGGGAGGCAGTCCCCAGCCCAACCAGGGTTTTGAGCTAGCCCCCAGAATCTCAGCCTGTGAGAGGAAACTGCTCCTAGGCAATTCTGGGGGATTTCTGCACCCATACAATTATTAGTAGCAAAGGTTTTGGGTGCAGGAAGGCACCTGGATCAGGATTTCAAATACTTAAGTGTTTCCTAAGAAGTTTTAAATACGCTTTAAAAAAAAAATAAAGATCACACTAATCTGACAAGAATGCCTGTAGCAAGCAGCCTAGTGCCCAAATAACTGAAGAGGAAATTCTGTGGAACAGCATGAGGCTGCCTTTTTTTGCCCTGGATGATGCCACTCCAATAGAGTAACATTAAACATATAGTAAAACTTGTAAGGAAAAGTTTGGAACACAAAGCAGGAACACCCAGTCTTTCTACTTCTAGGGCATCTATTTTCTACTCTGACTGTGGTAGGCGGGTTGCCTTGCTTTATTCACAAGGTTTGCCCAGGAAGCAGTTGTAACAGGGCCAGGATAGGACCAGGGCAGGGGTGAAGGTGCATATTTGCTGGTAAAGGAGCCGAGGCTGCCTGCTGAGCGTAGGTGGAAGGCGTCAAATGCAGCCTGGTGTGGTACCATCCCCCTTGGCCCCTGAGCTGTTTCAGATGAGCTCTGTGTTGGGAAGGCGGGTGCAAGATGACTACATCCAGATGACAGTATTATTCCTTCTTTACACGGTTGTAAATGACTCGGTGCAAATAAGGGGCCTACTCACACTATAGGACCCTGCAGAGGACATGCGACAGAAGGAAGGACAGGTCTGTCTTTGCCTCTCACGTAGGTTTAGGGAGGGAACATAAGAGCAGGTAAGGATGCTGGGAGCTTGTCCTTCCTCTCACACTCATTGCAAATGGACAGAGAGGGGCAAAGCAATTAAAAATAATTTAAGAATCAAAACCTGTGAGGAGATGGTAAGTGTGCGCGTGGTGGGAAGAGAGAGATGCACCAGTCTTAAAGGGCAAACGCTGGTGCCTGAGCAGCTCTTCGGGCAGGGTAGCGAAGCACTGCCCCTGGTGCAGGCTGGACTGTGGCTGTTGCAGCCCCACTGCGGCCTCGTGTCTCCATGGGGCAACACACTGTAACATATTCCCACTTTTTCCCATTTCCAACTGTGGAGTACACCAGCAGCAGCAAGGCCAGGCTCTGCCTACAGGAATGTGGAGGAGCACATGCGCGTGCTGTCCCACCCCAGGGCCCCAGTTGCCTCTGTTTCTGCTCTTGAACTCTCCTCTCGGCTCATGGCAAAAATATGTTCTTAAGAAGTGCTCTGGGTCCAGGAGAAGATAGGTACACAGTGTCATACAGGCTTCTGTGGCAACATTATTATCAACCTACCAAAACAAATACTCAATAAATCCAGATTGCCTGCTGCCACCTGACAAGGATGCTGTCAAGAGTATTTTTATTTCTGTAGCATCCCTGTCAACATGCCAACCGCTTCTTTAATGATTACGTAGGCCCGACAAATTAGTGCATGTTTTTTTTCTTGGGGATTTTGTCAATTGTGAAAGAAAAACATTCCCACAAACAAAAAAAAGGGCGGGGGGGGGAATAAAAAACAAGAAAAATCCTTGTACTTGCGAACGACACCACATGGTCTTTTGAAGTCCTCAGAAGCACAGTTTGTGGAGACCTTACAAAGGGCCAGTTCACGAATTCTAAGTATTCAGCATACAATGTAATGACATGTATGTGTGACATGCTCCTCATGTACAACAGTGAGGACTATTGACCTCGATGCCCACTTAGCCCTTGTAAACTTTGATAACAGTTGCAGATCAGGAAATTAATTTCTCCGTCTTACAGGTAAGAATGGTCGCCTACTGGTGACTCCTTTGAGAACTGCACTGTGCCTTGAGGCTGGATACAAATATACGTAGGTACCTAATTTCCATGTAGCTGCATAGCACCTACAACCATTCAAATCCTAGGAGAAGACAAGAAATGGAGATATAACTTTTCCCTACCCAAAGCCATTTCTGTGCCTAGTTCAGGATCAAATGAAAAAAGTCCAGCTCTTTAGTTTTGTTCTCAAAGTTTATTTTTCTGTCTTATAAGGTTTTTCTTATGAGATTTAATTTCAAGTTGGTTAAAATGTCACATGACCAGATTCATATCATTTTGGTAGAAATACGTGAGAGTAGCTTTGCAGAATATTCCCTAAGCTCTAGCCCGATTATTTGAGACAAATATCTATGTTAAACCAACTGCACATTAAAATAGTAAAACAAAACTGGTTTCTTCGTCTGACTCTAGGCAAAGTATTTTTAAGTAATGGAATCATAGAACTAGTTGCACTGGTGGACTTCTTGATAAAGCCCCACAATTTAAGCAAAGAAAGAATTTTATTATTTGCATGAGCGTGTGTGCAATTTAAGACTATGTTCGTGAGCGGTAGGAGCTATACATCTCCTTTCTCAGGATAGCTTTATTTGGGCATTTTAATCAAAGATATACAGCAACTGAGAATTATAAAGAAGTTTTAGAGTGTGCTTTAAGCTACCTAGAAATCCATCAGTACAAAGGTGATGTCTAGAAAGTGAAAAGTTCAGATATTTGTCATCTGAATCGCCATCTCCTACAGAGGAGTCCTGCTGTTGTATGACAGTGAATCAGCATGAGGGCTAACCCACATGAGGCTGAAGTAGCTTTTACTCACACCTGCGCTTTTCAGTCTGCCTTATCATTCCTAGCTCTTCTCTCTCCGTAAGTACAGCCAATCCTACTGAACACCAAATGATTTACGAGGAGCGTAGGCAAAGCTAGAACTTGTCTCAGCCTTTAGGGAAGCATTGAAAGTGTCTCTATCAGCTCTGTCTTTTCCCAAAAGAGACTCCAGGTGATTCCTTTAGGCACATATCTCTGCAGGAGGAAAGGGCCAGCCGAAGTCTCAGGCTAAATGACTACTGCATCCTAATTCACATGGAAAAATCTATATCCCTTTCAGGAAGTGTCTCCTGCTGAGTGTGATTTAGAGCTCCAGCGTAACCATTACAGTTGCACAAAGGATGAATGCAGCTCATTATGTCAAGAGATATAACAGAGTGCAAGAAAAAAACCCAAACCCACCTTAGTCCATCACCTAAATAGCAAGCATTGCCCACCACGGTGACGGACAGCAGCAGAGAGGGCAAACCGGACTAGCATGAGGCTGATAGGAAAAGACTTGCACTTAACACACGAAAATCCAAGAAGGTGCTTCCATTTGTAAAGGCATATTAATGACCTCGTACAGTCCCCCTAGCAGTCTTCCTTCCCACACTAAAAGTTACTGGGGAATCTGTTTCTTTAGTGGCAGGAATTGATTTTAGTGGTTTGGGAAAGCACCATTACAATGCTCACATCCATCACCTCTCCTTTGACGGAGAGCTCTGTGTTACGCGCAGCGACGGCACGTAACAGCACTCACAGATTCACACACTGTATGCAATATTTATACATCCAAGATAGCAAAACTCATAATACACTTTGGTAATTTTTTTTTATTATTATTATTTTGTCACACAGACTGTCACAATGCGCAGTGTGGAAACACTTGTAAGAAAGGCAATGCTGGCTGCAGGGCAACCTTTAAAAAAAAAGGGGCGTGTGTCAGAAGTTAGGCTGTAAAGCCATATTTTAAGCACTGAAGATGCCAAGGGCTTGGCGTCTGTGACTATGAAAATGTGAAGACAGATCTAAGAGATTAATTTTAGAATACTATTTTTCAAACTACTGTATTAAGGAAAAATAATTAAGGAAGTCCCTCATAATCTGCATATACCAATCCTACATTAAGTCTCTTTACAAAGCTTAACTTTTGTTAGGTGAAATAACTCAATGAAAAACTTAGTGAAATCAAGCCGAAGTTAATCATATTTTATAAGGCATTTCCAGTCAGTATAATTTACTACCAATTTTACATTTAAATTTTACTATTTATCCTCAGCTTTTTTGCCTGTTCAGAAAAAAGTCCATAGTGTCTGAAATGGTACCCCTGATTTTACTGGAAACTTTCTAAACAGAATACCCTTCAGAAAAGAACATTTTCCCTACAATCAAAATATTTAGCCAGCGTGACCTAATCAAATCCAATAAAACCAAATGGCACTGAAGAAAATAACCTCCCTCAAATCACAAAGTGCAGTGTGAGCCTTCGTATGGCCAGATAATAAGTTTTTGTTTTAAATAAAATTATGACTGCTTCATTTTAAGCCATAGCTGTAGCTTACTTATACGGTGGATAAATGGAGCAACCACACCACACTAAGATGCATTCAAAGATTTCTTTATGCAGGGTTTTCCCAAGTGAAAGATTATTTTTTCTGTAAATGTAAATGAAGTCTTGAGGCAGTATAATCCTTTAGTACAGATGTGCGGTTGGGCTGGGACAGTTCTGCAGTGAACAGCCAGAAGTCGAACCCCTTATTGAGGCCTGATTCGGTAAGGTATTTAAGAATTTGTAGAATTTTACAAATTTTTGTGAATTTTGAATACTGAAGGGTATGGGAGTTAATCCCATATGTACATTATGAGTCAATGCTCCTGACCTTTATTACTGTCCGCCAGTGTTGCTCCACTTACTCTGAAGTCACTGGAGTTTAGGACATGTTTTGCCATCCCCTGAAGAATTAACTCAGTGCATGATTGCGAGTGTGACCTTTCATATTTTGTTTGGCAAATATTTATGTGACTGGGTTTTGCTTGAGGATTAATTGTCTTTAAATAGACACAAGTTTAGTCACAGAAATGAGGTTAACTCCCCTACTATTCTGTTTCTTGTTGACAAACAACCACTGCAATTTACAGGGAAATTATATAGGTAACTTCTTTACCTCCAGCAAGATAAAAACAAACTCCCACAGTACAGTCTTCTGTTCTCCTGTCCTCTTATGCACTGTTTTTTGCCTTTCACCTTTCTTTTTTATTTACCTTTTCTTCTCCACCTCCCCTTCCTTCCTGTGTTTTTACCAAATTCCTCCTGTCTTTCTTCTACTATTCCTGTTTTTTTCCTCTTCCTTGTTGCCTTCTTCCTCCCTATAAAGAAGCCACAGTCTGCTTTTATTCCCCAAAAATGGAGAACAGATGTTGTGAGTAAGATGCTACCACAGCTGTCGCTGGCTGAGACACCCAGATCACTCAGACTTCACCTTCAGGTTGAAGGCTTTTTCCTTTAATATTGCTCTGTCATTCTGATGTGTTTCTGCTAAGCAACCATAGAAGTGATCAGCAGTAAAAAGATGGTCTCATTTCCTTCTTTCCATGACGGCATCGGGGATGGTCCCAGGGTGAGCCAGTCAGGGATCAAATCCCAGCTTGGGGCATGCTGGGAGAGCTCAGGTAGGAGGCTGGTCTCCAGGACCCCCTGCAGTTGTGAGTAAGGGGGTTTAAACCAGCCAAAACAGCAATCCAGTGAGATCTATAGTGCACGGGTGCTTAAACAGCTTTGTGAAACGTGTTCCCATGCTCTTACCAAGGTGAGGAGTAAGTCTACTTCATGCTGGTTTGGGGGTCTGTGGGCACTGGCTGTCTCTCAGACCCCTCGATCTTCAGGGGTGTCCAAGCGCTCTTAGAGGATGCGGACTTGTACGACTAACTCAACAGCATTCGTAATTAAAGTTAGATTGTGTGATAAACACTATTTACGATCCTTAGTTTACAGCTGATGATTAAAAAAAATGGAGAAGAAAACCAGAATAAAACATGCTATTTCCTAGCGTTTACTTTGTGTATGTGATAGCACTTTCTGTATGATCAAAGTCAGTATTCTTCTGTAGAGCCAACATTTTTCCCGTGCTAGTGTGGGTAGCTTACAGCAAGGTAAGTGGAAAAACAGGATATTGACTATGTAACCAAGGCAGTGAATAAATGCATCTCTTGGCACGCGTGAGCAAAATCAGGCCAGCAGACTGCATGACAGAGAGCAGCTGGGAGACAAGAACTTCTCATGATCTGGCTAGCAAGCGGATACATAACACCGATATGTCTGCTTTGTGTCATGCTGCTGCTTTTTTTTTTTTTTTTTTTTTGGTGTGTAGTAGCTTCAAAGGGGGAGAAAAGCCCATTTCAATGATGTCAACAGAATGTGTTCAGCCACTTGATATCCCAGAAGACAGACTGGACAAGCGAGATTCGCACTGTAACCATTTAGGTAAGTGTTATTAGATGATGTCACTGCAGTAATTAGGTGTTGTCTTCACATCATTAGGTCCTGTCCGGTGCCCGTTTTTCCCCTCCAGCAACACAACTGAGCCCTCACGAAACCTGATAGATTACACCTTCTGCTAACACTTCTGATGCCAGATGGAAAGGCAAAGAGCAGTTTTCCTGCATATAAATATCAGCCGAAGATCTAGAGTGAAGTTAATTAAAGAGGAGAAAGGAAAAAGTCATTATTCTTTCCCCTGGTAGAAAAAGTAGAGCAGTTTCTTCGTTTACACCACAATAAATGGAAAGTTAGGATATAGCTGAGCCTTCCCTGAACACTTTTTCCATATGCATTTTCCGTAAAAGATTTCAAACACCCCCTTTGCCTCCACTGGGGCAGCTTTCTAAATGCTTTTTCTCCTTCATCGTCAATCTGTTTCCTCTCTTGAACCATTTTCATACATAACTTTTTCACTGAGAGTACCAGAGGCATCTTTGCTCCGCCACACTCCTAAATACCAGACTTCATACTTGATAGATGTGCTTTTTGCATATTCATGGTCTTTGCCTGTGCTTCAAATGCTATTACTTCACTCCTGCCTTGTAAAATTGTCATGAAGATTTAGCAACCCAGAAACAAAAACCTATTTGCTTGTTGTTACCCTTGTGATGACAACAACAGAACACAAATGCAATTTCACTTGCTTGTCAAAAAAAGTGTCTCACCACAGGCAAACATAATTTTTAAACTTTGTTTATCTGGCCTGAAAGAAAGTATCCTAGTTCTGCCTCTACCACACAACATTTCTAGCCACAGGCACCACTTTTACAACTGCTGCATACCAAACATAATTGTTGCGTAAAATTGCTTATTTAAATAAGTACAGAACATGTCCCATTCTACAGTCAGGAAACTGAGGCAGTGGGAGGTTAAATGAGCTCATTAGGACCATACAGGAAGCCTGTGAGGGCTGGAAAAAGACCCCACATCTTCCAGGGATTTCACCCTGACGTTGTCCTTCCCATGTCTACCCGCAGGCTGACAGACGTACAGCTGCCTCCAATAATGTGAGAAAGCTTGGAACGAGGTCCTGTTGAACCCAGTTCTGCAGTCAGGGGTTGGGTGGGGGTAGTGGACCCTGCTGAAGCCAAATAAGCAACTTTTAAGAAATCAAAGCATTGGTTTGCGTGATGATAGTAATGACGGGCTAGAGTCAATATTTCCCGCTTGCTTAAGCACGCAGAAATGCAGATCCTTGCAGAAAAACCGTGCTGACCATCTGAGTCATCTGAGTTCAGGCTTACTTTAAGGGAAAACCAAAAATCCAGGGTAATGTTATGTAAATCAAAAGTGAATACTGACTGCTCAGTGGCTCTGGAAATAAAACCAGCTCTTGAAGGGAACAATATACTGGCTCAGTTTACCAATACCTCAGGTTAACACACACACCCCCCATAAGTCTTTCCTTTGCAAAAGTGCCCTTGTAACTCTTGAAGACAGCTGGCACAGTTAGCCCGGGACGGAACGGGGATGGCCATGGGACCTCTGCAGTCCATGGTGCAGCCTTCCCTCTGCCATGTAACGCACAACTGCCCACAGCTCTCTCCCTCTGTTTTAGGTCTACCACCTACAACACAGGAGGACCACCTAAGTCACTTGGCTCCCACACAGTATCGCACAGAGGCCTCTTGTACTGACTATTTAAGAGATGTTTCTCCACAGGCATTTTAATCTACTTGGATGAAGGAAGTGTTATTAGAGCTTTTCTTTTTGCCGTCGGGTTTATTATTTCCTCTCAGTTCCAGTTTCTATTCTTTTTTATTTCTTTCATTCCCCACCACCCCCTGCCCCCTCCCCGCAGAGGATCTTTCAGAGCAGCTGATTAAGAGCTGTGACCTCAAAAAGAAACCAAGAAAAGGTAAAACCATCCAGGCTTCTCAAAACACTGACCAAGAGCAAAAAAAGCCAAGGAGAAAAGATACACCGGCTTTACACACCCCACCACCCCTGACAGGTGAGCAATACATCTCTTGACTTCAAAATCCCAATTCAGCTGAGTGGACTGAATCTGGGGAAAGGTCCAGAGATGCCTCATTCACTTATATCCCTTTGGTGGAGGGCAAGAAAGCAGCTCTATGCCAGGTGCACCTGGGAAGGCAGGCGAACAAGAGAGGCTGACTTTCTCGAAGGCATTCCCTGTTAGATGAAAGTTTTTTTTCACAGGGTCTGGGAATATCAAGGTGGGTGGGTGCAAGCTCCTGAAAAAAATGCTTCTTTGGGGTTCATAGTCTTACTGCCTTACATGATAAATGACGTGTATTTATCTCTAGCTGCTGAGCCATGCTAGATGTCCCAATTTGATCTGGTCCAAAATCAAAAAGAATCCAGTTCAGCCCCTGCACTGTCTTCTGAAACTCTTACCCAGTGCTCAGGGGGAGGCTGAATGGGGATAAGTCTGGGAGGAGACCAGAGAGGCGCACAAGCCGGCTGTGGGTTGCTCCTCCTGGAAATTGCAGGGCTCTTGTATTTATGGGGACCCTGGCAAAGGGTGGGTGTTTTGGGAAGCCAGAAACCACCACAGCAACAAAGGGGCTCCTTGTAGGATGCTCCCTGCTGCTGCTCATCTACAGAACTCTGAAGTTCAAGAGCCAAATGCCACCAACTTGGGGAAGGAAAGAATGAACAAGAGACTGCCACTGAAACCTGACGGTCTCCCAAGACCAGCAGTTGGAATAAATGTTTGTCACTTCTCTCTGTTAATGAGCACTCCTTGTTGTCCTCTCGAGAGCTGTGCTCTTGTATCCCCTGCATTGAGTTGTTCTTCCCATGCTGCGCATACACAGAGGAGTTAGCCAGTAACTACTTGCATGGTCCCCTGCGTACCCACAACACTTCACCAAGTCGAAAACAAGCAGCTGGGATTTTCTAGTATTTGTAATCCAGATGTTGAACTCCGCACGTTTGACTCTGTTAGGCTCTCACATGTATCTGTGCCTCAGCAATTCTCTCTTAGAGAAGAGTGGCTCAGAGGCTGAAGAGGTGTGTTTTGTGCCCACAGTAGCCATATCATAAAAAAAATAGAACTTCACTAGTTGAAATAGGCCATTTCTTGGTGGTCACATTGTCTGCAAGCAGAGGCTTGAATATCTGTATGATTAAACTACTTTGATAAGATGTCTAAGCTTCTGGAATAGGAAATTGCACTCACATATACCCCATGATTTCTGATGGACTGCAGCTCAATCCATTAAGTACAAACAGAAACCAGGTGGCCTGATAGCATCACTGTCTACAGCTTATGGGATACAATTGACCTGGAGAAAATGTATACCATTGCAAAACCTGAAGAGTAGGTACACCGCACAGAACAGATCACCCACTCGTGCAGCCTTACTTCAGAGTAGTCATTGGAAAAGTTACACAGGTGCAAATTTCTTTGATGTGAACAAGGCTGAAGTGGCATTTTATTTTTTTTTTTTCTTGCCTGCAGGCATACTTTCAGACTTTTCTGATAATCTGCTGAAAAGATATGGTATCACAGAGAAGCCACAGAGAGAAAGAGTGAGTCCAGGCTCTCAGATCACTGAACTGGAGCAGAAAAAGCCCAGGAGAAAAGATACGCCTGCAATACACATCCCACCCTTGATAATAGGTAAGAAAATTAGGTAAACGTGTTCCAAAGAGGAGGCAAAATGTGGCTACCACCAGAGATATGTTTGGGAGGAGGCTGGAAGGGCTGGAAGGAGATTGTTCTGCCCAGTGTACTTAGCGCCTGCTAAAGTGGACCTATTTGGTCAAAGTATATAATAGCAGTGGTGGCTCATGGAAAGTCTTTTCTGTATTCCCTACTCATGTTTTGGCGATAGAAGGGAAGGGGATTAAGAAAAGACATTAAGTCACTTGATTCTCTTGCAAACATGATCCTACTTCTGTGAATTCCAGCTACTGCCCTGCTTTTCAATTTGAGCATATGCACATTTTTAGGTCAGCAGCACTAACACAGCTCATGCTGCCTCAAACAACCTGGAGCAAAGCTGTCCTGATTAACCTCCTATTAGCTCCACAGTCCCTAACATGCACTGAGGAAACCAAGCCGTGATGAACTTCTCATTAACAGCACCTTAAAGACAGTTCTGTGCTTCTGGCATAATACGTGATGCAGTAGCTAATTTGCTCGGTGACCATATGAAGTCCGCCAGCCATGTTTTGGTCCTAAGACCTTTTGTTTGTTGTGTGTCCCACATTCCTCTATCACAGAAGAGCCTCATCAATATTTCTGAAGGTCTTTGAAGATGTAAAGTACTGTGTAAATGTTAATTACTAGTGCTAGCTAGGGATGCAGGAACTAGTGCAAGTTTGTATGCTATGCACTAGCCCTTTCCAGGGATTGAACAAAAAATGAATGAACTAATGAACAAATGAATCAACAAAAAAAAAAAAAAACAACACCCAAACAAACACCAGATCCAAAACTAGTGCCAAAACTGAGAAACACTCTCCCCTTAGGAACCTCTTTTATGAACCAGTTCTGCTGTGGGTCGGCACTACTGAGCAGTGAGGCACACTAAATGAAGATGTCCTGAGACAGATAGTTTGGCCCTGAGTGACTAAGCAAGAGCTCAGTGCATCAAGCACCTGAGTTTCAGGTACATTTTCAATGGAATTTCCTGTACACCTCATAATTATAAGATGTGCAGATGGCTTCATCAATCCAAATAGGCACCTGTATTTGTGAATAGGCGCCTTTCTTTGTGAATCTGAGCCTTCATAACTGACTTAAATGTGTAAGAATTTTTTTTCATTTAATCAGTATGAGGCTCCCAAAAGCAGAGACGAGTATGACTAAGTTTGCAGGATCATGGCAGCAAGCATGGTGAATAGCAGTGCCTTGGATATTGATCTGCCTATGGAAAATACATTTCTTATTTGCTAACTGAACTCAAGCATCCCAATGGCTTGCGGCATCAGAGCTGCTGTGAGTCACTGGAAACCTGGTCCAATCATTTGCTGGGGGGAAAAGAAATCTATCATACAACTTCTGAGCGCAACTGCAAATGCTCCACTTTGAGGTATTTAATATAGAGCACTGATAATGAACTGCTTATATAATTGCTGGAGCAAATTACCCAGCAAATTACCCAAAATTTCACATGAAAAATAAATTAGGTGGGAAAAAATCATAGTCTTTCAGGGGTCGATTCAGATACAGAAGCAGAGGCAAAATTTATCAAACCATTGGTAATAAATAGTAGTCCTGTGTATCATACCTGAAGCCTACACTTCCCGTGGACCTTGGAGGAGAGATGAGAAATTATTTTGGTCAGTTCAAAAACACTCCCAAGAAAAGTTGCCTTTGGCCATTTGTAGCACCTTTGAAGATGCTGTGTCCCCTTTGCACTTCAGGGTATACACAGAGGAGGAGAATCTTAAAGTGAAACGCGTTGGATAGAAATGAAAGATGAAACGAGGGACAGTGAAGCCGAGAGGCTTCACTCTTGTTTGGTTTAAATGTCATTGCTAGCTAAGAGGATGCAGCAAGGGGGAATGATTTCCTTGACCTGCCTCAAAAACACTCTGGTTGACTCAGCATCTAGTCGCTTACAACTTCTTGTTTCGACCCTAGCTTTGACTAGCTCAGGTAGGGACTTAAGAGAGAAATAAGAATCATTGTAATGGTCTTCACCTCCTGCCTCCCATGAAGACTTCCTCTTTAACTTTTAATAATTTTCAAAGTGAAAAAGAAGCTAATGCAAGTTATATGGTAACAGAAACACGTTACAAACCCCAAATGATTTGGTAATGAAAAAACTCAAAAGGGAAGAGCCCAAAAAAAGAAAAGAAAAATGCAGTGACCTTCAAACGGGTGACAAAATTAAAACTATGTGTGTTTGCTGTTGGGGAATGATAGAAACTAATGCATTTTTAGCTGTTTGCAATTATACCTTCAATGACACTTTCTTGCCTACTGGTGAAGCTACCTTCCAGCACTCAGCATGGATCCAGAGCAGCTGGCCAGATGCTGCCTCTCCCTGCAGACAGCTTTTCCAGATCCTGTATTCTGGGTCCATTTTCCAACAATTGACCAACTGTGGCAGATTTGTGCCTGAATCAGGGGCAAAGCAGCCTATGTGTCTGAATGTCTGAATTTCGTTCCTCCCTACTCTAAGGATGCACATTTTCTTTTGAAGATACATACCAACATACAGTGTTCTGCTGGTTGAAATTCGCCAGTGGTGGCTCCGTGACTTGCTATGAAAAAGTGACTCATTGTGGCTAAGCGCTGGTCCAATATTTACTACTTATTTACTTTCAGGGTTATCCCATCGGGTAGCAGACAGAGCACAAACAAACGGAGCTCTTGCGGAACTACTGTGTGAAATAGAAACTGAATTATAGACTCGGAGACCTGAGAAGCCCTGGCAGGTCTACGTGCGCTAAATAAATATAGTCAGGCCTTTCTGTCCCTGTCTCCCTGTTATTGGCATTGCTGCAGTAAGCAACACACTCAGTGCCGCATCTGTCCCCTGCAACATGCTAATGAGGATTGTCCCTGTTTCTAACATTTCCCCTTCAGATCCCTCCCAAATGCCACTTCCAGATGCCAATTCAAAAAGCTCCCCTTAATTGTTTGTAGTAACAGAGCTTAATTACTAGATTATCTTTTTAAGCAGCTGTCCACACAAATACCTCTGTTGTAAATGTAGACAAAAATGGCAGCTGTGTTATCTCTCTCCGTTTTGACCAGCTGGTTATGAGCACTCTAGGATGGTCCTTCTCCTTCTTGGGTGACCAGAGAGGTTTTCTATCGCAAATAAAAGCAAATCATACAGACCATACAAAGTGATGAAAATTAATGTATCTACTGCATGGCACGTGATCCAAGCGAGAAGTAGAATCAGTTTTACACCTTGCAAACACCCAAGGGTGCTGTTAAATTAAGATCAGAACGTTGCTGTCTGCAGGAACCCATGGCTACTTGTTGTCTGCTTAAGGAGACTATGGAAATCAGTCCTTAGCCAGCATAAATGTCTAAGCCTCGGCATCACAAATCCCTCCCCTACATGGGTCTGACTTCCAAATGTATTCAACCTTCAAGCTCTTACTGAAGCGGTGCAAATAACAGTGTGCCATATGCGTACAAATGAGCCATGAGCAGAGGTCCCCCGCAGTGGCCTGCTCTCTTTCAGTCAGCCAACACCTTGGCTTTCTGAAGGGATTAGACCAGAAGACAAAATATAATGACAATTCTAATATTTTTTTTTCCTCTCACATGACAGTAAATTATCTGAATCTGATCCAAAGCCTGTACTCAGCTCTGGGACACTCTATTGCCATCCCCACTTAGCAATATATTCAATTTACTGAAGTATTTCTGAGAGTTCTTCAGGCCTGTGGGTTTGAGCAAGAATGTAAATACATGTGCAAACATGGGAATGCGGTTCCTGAAATGTGGCTGCTTAGGGTTTCTTAATCAGATTGGAGATAACTAGTAAACCCACAATTTCAAACCCTCATTCTCCCTCATGCACTAGAAAACTAGTTAAGGCAGCTGCTTTAGGATAACATCCACTCCCCAGTGAAAAATCTCTGAGTGATGCAGGAGAAGTACAGCAGTTTAATGTCACCTCTTGCCCTTTTCCAGTGCAAGGGATGTGACTGTAGCGGCCCAGTCCTCTCCCAACCCAGCTGCAGGGGTTGTCCATAGGCAGTCAGGGGGAACTGGCGACATTTTGGTGGTTTTCTGATTTACAACCCAAGAGGAGTGGCTTAGATCTAGGTGGCACCTGGCAAATGGTTGATTTAAGCCAACTTCTGCTTCTGCCTATGTTTGAGCTTCCTAACAGAAGCTCTCATATCTCTGTGAGCCTTTGAGGTCCTAGTCTCTAGCTAAATATTGCAAGTAGTAGCAATTTCTGCTGGGAAAATTGGCTACATTGTATTTCTCCGCTGTTTTCTTTAGTCAGATCTCTTGGCAGATATTAACAGAACAACCTCCCAATCCTTAAAACAGATCTGCAGCATGAGCTGCATTTCATAATACACACAGCTGGGAAAACAGAGTCAGGGAGGCTAAGTGATTTACTTAAACAGTAAACAGAGAAGGACTGGCTTACAAATGTTCCTCAATTCCTAGTCCTGCTCATTCCTTTAAACCCAGAACTTCCAAACAGCATTCAGTAAAGCACACGTTCCCCACAAGTGATCAGTGGCATTATATCAAAGAAAAAAAATGCTTTCCCTGTGTTATAGAAATGATTCTAGCTAAGACATCCCATTTGTGGCCTCTGTTTTGCATTAAAAGGCTGATTTTAAAGGCACATAGTTGTCCTTGAAGTTGCTGGTGGTCCACAGTCTGGAAAGTTAATGACCTGCAGCTCTAGGCTACGTCCTCCTCTGAGCTTTGAATCCTGAACTCTGCTGGAAACCTTTAGAGCTCATCAGTCACCAAAGTGATGCATCATCTTGCTATGGGTTGTGGTAGGCGTCTGGCACGCTACTGATGTGGGTCCAGCTAAGAGCTGGGGACCTCGGCTTGGCTGCTACCTTCCAGCTGTCTCTAGCATCTGCTCTAAAAGGGCTAGTTTATATGCTATAATCAAGCCATCAGAATTACATAAACATACTTTTCCTTCATCACTTCGTAATTCAAATAAGAGACACGATTATAAAGCACAGCGCAGCTTTATTTAGCTTACATTCCTGATTTCTTATTCCTGAGTTTACCCAAAACATAGGTTAGCTCTCATCAAATGATCCATTGTGGCTTCACACTTTAAGCATTTTTTAGCTATGTTTTCCTTGTTCCTCAAGTGCTCCTTGAAGAAAAAGTAACAATTAAAAAAACTCCAGCTTTCCCTAACCACCTCCCCACCCCCCCAATCACAAAGACAACAGGAGAAAAAATAAAGTCGGTATTTGCCTAAGCTGTCTATATGGATAGAAGTCTGAGTGGGGAACATTTACATCCATCTCCACAAAATGGCATCATTCTTTGCAGTTAACAATGGTGGTTACTCAATTGCTGCTTGAACAAATTAAGACCTTTGTGTTTCAAAATAATATTCACTCATGCCTTTCAGTTTATCTCATGGTCCCGCTGAAACCAACTAGTTCACAAGACCTGCATGTAAATGAAGCAGGAGCTAACCTAAATGAAGGGCAGTATAGGTTAATATTTTCATTAATTCATCACCTCTTGAAAAGACTCCAAAGTTGGAGAAAATCTTCCTGTGTGGTATTCCTCTATTTTCAGAGCTCCTCAAGACTGAAAGCCTTCTCTGTGAGAAGGCTTTCAACGCAGAAAGAAGCAAAACAAGTTGGTTTGACAGAACAGCTCAGCTGGTTAGCACAGACTGAGAGCAAACAGCAGGAGACCAAATTAGGGAGAAATTTCATTGATCTCCACACAATGGAAACCCTCATCCTGTTTTTAGACTATGTCAACCTCCACACCAAGGAATGTGGGCATAAAATATATCTTACAGGTCAGTGGGAACAGGCAAAACCAACACAATGTATTAAAATAGGGATCAAGAACATTTTCTGTCTGTCTAGCACATTGTTCTCTCTTCACTCAATTAATTTAATTTCTAATAAAGAGCGCAGTTACAGTAATTGTGTTATCTTGGTATCACATAAAAGACTCAGGATCCGTAGGGGGTGGACTTACTGTTTTAAGTATGAGAGAAAAAGAGAGAAGCGGGGAGAGGCAGATATTTGTGGAAGGTGTGATCCACACCGTATCTATGTAATACAGAAGGACTTTGGAAGAAGGCAACACTTACACATGGCATACCTACAGCTGATGAAAATGTTCCTGGAATCCCCATGGTGTCCTCAAACTGTGAAATCCAGTTCCTTTCAATATCATGCCATGTTGTTCTTCGCTGCTTTTGTGATAGGGATGAAGCTTTATTTTTCTTCTAGGATGGTAAGGCTTCAAAGCCTGCTAAAATCCCAAACTTCAGTAACTCGTATACTGGCTCAAAGCCTTAAGTAACATACCTGACTATTTTAACATTGATCTTAATCTGGTTGCTTTTGCAATGTATTGACACTATATAACTTCAGTGGGAATGGCACTTGGCATGTGGGTATTCTAACATTTGTCTCTTTTGGCATCTGCATTTCCAAATTCGAAGTAATATTGCTGTATACATATAGAAAACAAGCATGCATACACACATTCGCATAAACTGAATGAGTCACAAAGATTAATTGCAGTATTTATTTCATCATGAAGATCTTTCCCTTTTTTAGCTTCCCAAAGAGGTTCCCAAATGAAACTTCAGTGTCTCTTTTCACAGGTAGCAGAAATTCGCTGGATTTATGAGTGCCTAATTAATTTAGCTAAAAATACAGTGATTCAATGCTAGCTCACTAAATATCAGGAGACTGATGTGCCAAAAATAATTGAGGAGTAACTCCCATGATGTTGGAAAACTACATTACGATCAAGAAATTAGAGAGGACTGAAAGATTCTTCTTATTCTGATATTTTCTAAAGAAGTAATATTTTAAATCAATTCCTTTTCTCTCTCTCGCTCCTTGTTTTGTTTTGTTTTGTTTTGTTTTTTGTCTTTCTGTTTTTAAGGCACTAAGCTGCTTACAGAAGAAAAGCAAACAGTGATTATGGAAGATGAAGAAAAGGATGGAGACACAATCCCCAGTTAAGATTACAGTGATATTTCCAATAATGCAGTGTAAATAATTCTGGGTCATTCAAAGTGGCAGCACATAGAAAAAACAGTCCTTTCGTTTTTATAAATAATCATTTTCTCAAGCATGCACTTGAATTCAAATTCTCTTCAAGTGCTTATCTGCATCTCATGAAATCCCAGCAAGCATCATAGGAGATGATGACAGAAATTTCACTTACATGTGGAGTTGGAAGGATTCTCTTGGTTTACTAAAAGCAGCTTCCCAGGATCTTTGTTGATGAGGAATCCACCTCAGATGAGATCTAGCTTTGTGCAGCATAGTGGTAAGGGTTAACACAAAGGACACCACCAATCCACTGTACCTGGCACTAGATACAGAACTGTAAAGCATCAATTAATGATTCAAACTGCATTTTTCTCCTGACAATTCACCTCATGCGTCCAGCTTTCCTCTGCTGGAATAACACTGACTGCAGTGCAAATTCCAGTGTGCAGAGCTGATGGCATAGATGGAGAGAGTGGGAGGGCAAGAGTCAACTCTAGAGTCCCTGAAATGTAAAGCAAACACTTCCTCTGCCTTATCTGCTCATGGCTTGTATTTGTGAGGAGAAAAGGGTAGATTTACTGCTGTACAAAACCTTACAGCTAAGGGCTGTCAACACTGACACATCAAAGAGGACTGAGGGCACAGCTCAGAAGAGAAACTTACGGGAAGTGCCAGCGCCTGCCTGTTACACCAGGGTAGAATACACATTATTTTTTTCTTTCAAAGGTTTTATTCCTGGGTTGGTGAAAGATAAACTAGTTGGATAGTTGACCCTTTTACTCCACATTTTTTCCTTTGACATCTGCTTTTTAAACCGAGTCCTAGCCCCCTAGGAGGGGCTGTAAAGGTTAAAAATCACAGCAGGAGAGTAAAACCTGTGCAAAAGGAATAGCATTACTCAATGGCGTACACATACTGCAAGGTGGAACAGCACCATGCTTTTTTTTTAATAGTTTCCCACATTGATTCAATCAAGAATTGTTTTCACAGCCAGCTACAGACTTCAGCGTTTGTGCAAACAGAGATCGGTAATTGTAGAATATTATACAAAATAGGTAGAACTGGGTAGTTTTGTGCTTACCTTAATAGCTCTGTGCGCTAGACGGAGCAGCGCTGCCGGCTGGACCCTTAGGGACCTTAGCAGAGAGGTTAAAGATTATCTAGCCTGGCACACTGAATTTAGTTCTATTTTTAACACCCTTAGGCAGACAGCTGAGGAGCACACTAGTTTGGACTTTATCTGTCACAGTGACTGACCCAGCATCTTTCATGACAATGCAGTCAATTCACAGATATTCAGCTTCAAGATGTAATCAACGAGCTTATAATAAATAATGGTGTATTAAAGTGTACAAGAGGACAGCTATATTATTAATGGGAT
>VZSZ01000359.1:10601-22162 GCA_013398815.1 Ibidorhyncha struthersii
GGACTCTGTCAACCAGGCTCCTAAACAGGCCAATGTCTGCCTTCTGGAAGTCCAAGGTGGCAGTTCTATTATCCCCCCTCCTTACTTCTCCAAGAATTGAAAACTCTTTCTAATTTCATGACCAATATGCCCAAGACAGCCTCCAAACTTCACATCACCCAATAGTCCTTCTCTGTTCATGAACAACAGGTGTAGCAGGGCGCCTTCCCTAGTTGGCTCACTCACCAGCTGTGTCAGGAAGTTATTTTCCACACCCTCCAGGAACCTCCTAGACTCTTTCCTCTCTGCTGTATTGTATTTCCAGCAGACACCTAGTAAGTTGAAGTCCCCTATGAGAACAAGTGGTAGTGACTGTGAGACCTCTCCCAGCTGCTTATAGAATATTTTGTCTGCCTCTTGATCCTGGTTGGGCAGTCTATAACAGACTCCTGCCATTATATCTGCCTTGTTGGCCTTCCCCCTGATTCTTACCTATAAACACTCAACCCTATTGTCACCATTATTAAGCTCTAGACAATCAAAACACTCTAACAAACAGGGCCACTTCACCGCCTCTCCTACCTGGCCTATCCCTTCTGACGACTTTATAGCCATCCATTGCAGCACTCCAGTTATGTGTATCATCCCACCATGTTTCTGTGATGGTGACTACATCATAGTTTTCCAGCTGCACAATGGCTTCCAGCTCCTCCTGAAGATACTTATGAATTAAGTGGCACATCCCCTATAGGAAAGCAGTTCCCATTGGACAGGCACTATTTTTTGTTAGTCCTTAGAAGCGCTGAGGGGGCCTGAGAGCTGAAAGGAGAAAAACAAACCTAATCCTGACATGACACCAGACCCATGTATGCAGGTGCCTACTCATGCTTGTTGGGGAAGAGCAGGTTGCAGATGCCAGGCTGCTCAGCCACATGTGAAAACTGCAGCGAAAGCTGTGCCAGGCTCTGTGGCTGCTACAGAGACTGGTGTGGAACAGGTTGGTCAGAGCTCAGCAGGGTAGCATGAAGGGAGCAGGGTCCCAGGGGAAAACCAGGACTCTTCTGCTTCTCTCACATGTGCACTTGCTGACCTTGGGCCAGCCATCTTGCTGCCTAAGTTTTTATAAAATAGGAATAAGGATATTTAGCATGCTTGAAAGATGGAAATAGAAGGAGATCCCACTGACTGCAACGTTGAACAACCAGTTGCTTTTCAGCTGCATGTAGAGGAGGAAGACGAAAGCAGCAGAGAGCTTGGGGTTGTTAAAAATAAATCAATGACAGCAGGGTCCAGGACAGGCTGTCTTCAGTCAAGTTTGGATATTGGTTACATATCCTCTAAGCTACATTTTCAAACCACAACAAAATTCTGTTCTGCAACAGGGGCTTGAAAACCTGTTTGTCAACTAATAAGTAGCTTACATACTGAGTAAGTATGTCTCAGGGGCTCAACCCAGCTGTTCTTGCTTAGCCAGCACCTCCCAGGAGTTCTGCTCAGGCATGAAGCATAAGAGAAGGCCTCAAGCTCAACAACCACATTGACATTTGCAACAAAAAAATTTAAGCAGTTAATAATCAGTTTTATTCAACTTTAGTAAGCTATTTCTGAGTGCTCAGTGCAGTTACCATATCTGTACCAAACCCAAAATTTTACATCTCCATTAGCCTAATTAAACTAATCAAATGGAGTTAAATATACTCAGTTACCACTGAGCACAGCTGTTAAAAGCCCCTCTGTTAGACTCTGACCTCTCTTATTAGTAAGATGGTTAAGGATAGAGATAGAGTCTGCAATTCTTAGTATAACCAAGAGCTAAAGGGAATGATTGCTGTGATTTAATTAAATGGTGAGATGCAATGCCCAAGTTTGCATAGCGGAGGCTGCCAGACAGAAGCAAGACCCAGCTGCAGGGAGCTACTAACAGGCACCTGTGGAGAAGCCATCCTCCCAGCACAAGCAGTAAATAACTGCGAGGCTACATGTATTTCCCTCCTTTTAAGGGAAAAGTTAGCCATTCCCACTTATGTTTTACAATTTGAGTTTTATTATTAACCATTACATTATTAGCAGATTGCATTAAAAAATATCCAATCAGTTGTGTTTTAGCTGTCTGCAGTGAGTAGCTCCACTCCACTGACTTCAGCTTAGTTTCTCGTAGGATTGCAGCCGCACCTATGTGCAAGTAGCATTTATAGTCACGTAATCTCTCTCTCTGCCAGTATGGGACTGAAGAGTCAACATCTCCCTTGGGAGAAAAGCAGTGTTACAAACCAGGGGTATCCTCCCACTTCTTTGGAAAACTAGCACTCTATTTCCACTGCAAGAAGGTCCTGGGCTATGTTTCCATTTGAATTTCATGCTTGCAGCACTCAGGGTGGGTTAGGCTGCACAGAGTCCCCTTGCCTCTCTTCTGTGATCTTATTTTCTTCCAGTGACCATCAGCAAAGTTAGAAAGTGCTTTGAACTGTGATATACTCGGAGAGGTTTGTAAATGCATGATGGTTCCACAGCACTTAGGTTTTAGGAACTGTATGACCTGAATTTCTTAAAAACATGGTTTCTGAAAATACCTTAAATTGTCAACATTAATGTTTTTGGTTCTTCCTACAGTATCCACCCAAAACTGATAGGCTTTACTCAAGACAAGGAAGAAATCTTGCAACCTGATAAACGCAGGCAGACTCTCAAGCCTTACAGTCTCTTTTTGAAACCAACAGCATTAGCATAGCCAGAGGGGTCTGTAAACGTGGATCGAATTGCAGATGCCTCCACATCCTGCTCAGGACTAGTGCCATGCACTGGGTGCTGGGCCATTGTCTTGTTATTTTCCTGACAGTAGGAATGCAATATTAAGACAACAGTTTCTGTGCAAGAATTATTAAGAAAAAAAAAAAGAAAAAAACAAAAATCAAAGTGATAAAATAGTCCTCATTCCACCCAAAAAATCAGCCACACAAATCCTGATTGGCGGTGGTGAGTGCATGGAACAAGTTTTTCCTTTTTGGGGAAGAAGAGACTGAAGAGGGAGGGACAAGTGGGAAGGATGAAAGGGCAGTAAAAAGGAACAAATTTCAGTGTGCCATTATATTCTTTGATCATTTTCTCCCTGACAGGCAAATCTGCAAAGCATTGAAGATCAATATGTGACAGAGAGTCAGCCAGAAAGGGAGGAGCAGAGGGAGATGCCACTTGATCTGGCATGCCAGAGGATCTTTAAATAGAAAAGCTTTCAGGGAACTCAGGGCAGGCACTTAATGTACAAAAACTAATTACAGTCATACCCATCTGAAACACCCCCACACACACACCTTTCCACGCATTTTATCTGCAACAATCAGGAAAGGGAAGGGAGGAAAAGGCACTAAACTCAGTGCTGGGCCCCAATCTTGCCATCCTCCCTGGGACTGGTGCTGTGAGAGGAAGGTGCCAGCTTCCCCTGAGGCTGTGAGTCCCTGGGGGAGGCAATACCTGTTAGTCAACTCCTCCACTTCCTCTGGGGCCACAGTCATCGCCTCCTCTTCTTCCTCATCCTCTATGAAGGACAAGGTCTCAGACGCCCTGTCACACTCAGTGCCGTGATACCCCTCTACGCCCTTCCCAGCTCAGGCTGGTGCTGGTGTTTTTTACCCCTGTCCTCCCCAGGGTTGTTTGAAGCAACTGTCATGCCCAGCAGCTCTCACTTCTGACTCGGGGCAGTCTTTAAATAGAAGGCAGTGAAGGTACAGCACCAAGTCGCTGCCAATCCTACCCTGGGCTCTAGGGTGCCAGGACACGTGGCAAAACTTGACAACCATCTATCCGGCTGCTCGGGCCATTCATCTGCCCTCGCTGCTGCTGAGGTATTTTTACAACAAAGAGAGCAGAGTAGGGCAGGGAGGAAGGAGCTGGGGCCCCAGCGGACCTTCCCAAACCAGCTCTAATGAATTTGTGGTGGACGGCACACAGAAAGCAGAAGGAGAGGTTTTTTGTGCCTTCACAAAGGGGTGCATTTAGCATGTTCAAAAGCAAGTTCCAACCCTGAGCCCACCAGGAGACTCAGAGTGCCTCAAGGTGAGACTTATTTGAGCAAGAGAGGTCAAATACAATTACTAGTGGATGAGCCTAGGACACGAGCCTTTAATAATTAATACCATACTGTAAGAGGTATCAGACGCACTGTAGTTTTTAACAACACGCAGGGAATATATTTGAACCCCCAAATTTCTCAATGTGTTAAATTACAGGACATTTCAACTTTCTTCTTCCAGTGGACTTGAACCAATTTTAATTTAAATCAAAGACAAACTCTGTAGGGTTTAGGTTAAGCCATGCTTGCCCTTTATTATTCTGCATTTCACACAAAATGCAGTGCTTTTTACAGATAAAATGGGAGCTGTCATGCCCCACTCACAAAAGAGGGGAAGTGACTCAGATTCGCAAATCCCCAACAGTGTGGACTAAGGTGAGACAACTCTCAAGGTCCATACAAAAACATTTATTAGATTCCCACAGTGATTTATACGTGTCTTAACTAGGTTCACNACCACAGTGATTAATATATGTCTTAACTAGGTCCACGATAATTGGTTAGGTGTACAACAAATTATGGTAAACGGTAAAACAAAGTATGGCAAGTGGTAAAGTACGCCTTGCGTTACTTAGCAGCAGATATACAACAAATTATACCATGAATTATGGCGAATGGTAAGGTATGCCTTGCGTTGCGTACTTAACTTTAAAAGAAAAAGAGAAAAGAAAAAGAAACAGAGGGATAGAGAAAAAGAGAGAGAGATAAAGAGATCACTGGTCCTGGTTCCAGCGTTGGTCCAGCCAACGGGGCTCTCTGGTTCGTAGAAGCGCTCCTCTGTGGATCTCCAGGGGAAAAAAGTCTTTTCTAGGGGCACTTATTTTCCCCTTTTATGTTCATGGTATCAGTATGACCCACCCTGCTGTTACAGTGCCCAGGTTTCTCTCCCCCCAAGGTGACGTGTAGAATGATTTGGGTGGAGAGATGAGTCCTATAGTCATGTATGTTTAGCATGATCTCGATAATCTTCATTAGCATATGCAGGGTGTGAGCTTTAATATGCATTTCGTGGATAATGAGGCAAAGGTCATTCATGGGACACAATTGTCCCGAACACAGAGAAACTAACAAGCTTTACAAGTTGAGCAGAAAGCCCTGTCTTCACAAGACTTCCTCCCCACAGGCGCATCCTGTGCTGTCCAGAGGAGTTTTCTCTCCTGGGTCACACAAGAGATAAGCAGGTGTTAGCCTTGTCAGTTCTTTGAGCATAAAGCCAACATTGTCCAGGACTACAGCCATATCTCAACGTCCTTGTGAGTGTTTGAGACATTCCTCAATGAGGCTCAGAGGGCCTCCCCCGTCTTTCGTCTCTCACCGTTTGTTTCAGGGAATTTACAAGTCGTCTCTTACAGGAGTATGTACAAGCCAAAGTAATGACATTTTTTAAAAAAATATTTTTTCAAAGAAAGAGAGAAGCACTAAAACTCTGATTCTAAATAAAGAACTTCCAAGTTATTTTAGGTATAAAACATTCTACAACAAACTCTTCCTAGTGTCATAAGTACAGATACACCCAAGCAGGTATTTCTGAATACAAGCTCTCACTGCAATGCTAAATTAAAATTCTACTGAAAAATTCACTTTAAGTAAAATATTTCCTAAACAGCAGTACAGATAAAACCTGTCTGCTCTCCTGATCTACCCACTAAGGTACATAATTTACAAGGTCAAAACATAATTTCTCGAAGAAGTGTACTTGAAACAGATACTAAGCTTAAACTCCAGATTTTATCATGAGCACAAAGACAGTGTACACAGCACAATGAAAATTTTTAAGGTAGAGGACTTAGCATTCTTCACACATGGAAGACCATTACAGTCTTGTAGAAATGCTTATATACTAATCATACACATATTGCACAAGTTTTGATTCAGTCTTCAACACAGCAAGAGGAAGGTGAGTACCAGTATCCCTTTAAATTATTTCCAGACCTAGCGCTCTCCCTTCTGTACTTCTCGCCACTTAATTTGACCTGTAAGCTGACCATATAGTAGCATATTCTTTCATGCTCTTCCTACAAGCATCATACTCTATATAATCAATGAGAGAAAGATTTATATCAAAACACAAAAGGATTAGAGAAAACAAGAACAAAACAGAGATAACAAAACTAAACACTACAAAATACATGTGAGATTCCCCAGAGCATAAAGAGTCCATTAGATCGAGTGACATAAAATTAACACCAAATATACTGTGAACTGAGTCCAGTGACCTAAGTTAAAGTATTGGTTCCAAATAAGCATTTGGGATGGCATTCACAAACATTAACTTCAGGTTATCTACAAATCTTATATCCTTTTATTATAGTTGCCTATTTCTCCAAAATAACTATGTCACCCTTCAATTTGAGTCTTTAAATTGGTTTATATTGAATTATTTGTAAGGGATTTCTTAAAAACAACCTCTCATACTGTCAGAACACCTAAAAGTACGCAGAGTACATTTACAAAAATCACATTTTAGGAGAAGCGAGAACAAGAGAGCTAGAAGACAAACTTCAGGTTTCACAGTATACAGCCTATGCCAGTTCTGGCAGTACTGTTATTGAATGAGAAGCTCTTGCTAGTGTTTGGTCCTCCTGTACAACTCTGAGCCTGTTAATTGTGTTGCTAGAAGACTAAAGAGAGTTCCTAAAATCCTAGACAAGACACTAGCAGTTTCTGACATTATACAAGATGAGAAATGACAGGCAAACCCAATGCCAAAATAAGTAGTCAAAATCATTCCTAAAATAACAGAGCTGAACTAAAGCATTTTCATTTCAAGGCAGTAAGAAGCCTCAGATGTTCCCATCTTGCACACACGTCGAAACCTTGGTTGGCCATGAAAAAACACCTTTTACCAAAGGTCTCCCAGAAAAACTATTCCTGCTAGGGTGCACACCAAGGGATAGGTGTAATGAAGGTTTTTATTTTGAAGTTGAGAAGGGAAAATGTGATGCTAACACTAAGATTTATGATAGCCATTAGTGGATTTCTTGCACCGGATACCTGCCCAGACTAGATGAAAATCCAGGTCATTAAGCCTTTCAACAGCTTCAGACCATGCAGAACAGAATCCAAAGTTAGTTAAAGTTCACCTCTTACTCCCTCTTTTCAAACAATTTATTTTGTGGTATTTTATCTGAAGTTTTCTGAAAAGAGTTGCAGCCCACCATTTAACAAATATCATTATGTTCACTTGTCGTTGTTCCAGTTGTCTGATGCTTCCACAGAAAGTGGGGCTGCTCTTGTTTGCCTTGACAGGAAAATAATATAACATTGTTTTCCAAACCTTTCAGGTTTGGGGTTTTTTTAAAAAAATATGTGAGAGCACTGCCATTTTCCACGCTCTTGACAGATTACCCACTAGCTTCTTTCGCTGTAAGTTAAATCAAGTCACACCATTTTGCACCTTGCTCAGCTAACACAGTAAATTACTGGGGAATGCAAACAAGTTCATACCCAAACATTTGGGGAAAATTACCATCTAGACTTTATATTTCTGATTATAAATATAGCTTATCAGAAGTACATAAACTTGAGAAAAAGCACAAAGAGATTCTTTTTAAAGCAACAGGTCATTGTGGCTATGGATCTTGGCTTATATTAAAAAGATCACCAAGATGGTGGGTCAATTTTTACGGAGCTGCATAGACATATCACATTTTTTTTTAAACTGTCTATTTTAAAAACAGATAGTAAGAAGTGGTTTCAAACATAAGCAATAATTTAAAGTGTGGGATATGTTGACACCTTAGGCGATGCAATGCAAACTTGTAAGATAGGCATGCATACAATTTTGTGCCTCACATCCAGCTCACTTGAAATACATTTTTGCCAAGTTTGAACATGTATGTCCCTTCTTAGTTGTCCTACATTGGGAAAGTTTTACATTTTGTAGACAAAGAGATAGCCAGCACCTTTTTAAAAAAAAAGAAAAAAAAAAGAGTAGCCCTTTCCTCTCCCCAAAATCCATGTAGAACATCTTTGAATCCAGACATCATCCTGTACTAAAAAACTTTTGGTTGCATTTTACATAAAGCAGGTCAAAGTGAATGTTTCACTGAGACCAAAATCTCCTTCTAAAGAGGAGAGGCAGGGAGGGGGAATGTACATATGGAGGGAGAACATTTTAGTAAGTTGTTAGAGTTGGATTAAAACTGTTTAATTTGCACAAGGAAGCTGTTTTTAAAAGTAAGCCAAAATCTTAGACAGACTAGATCATGAAGTGTGTAGTAAGTAACCTCACAGCAGGCAAATAGCTTACAGTTTCTAGAACTTCTAAATTGTAAAACTTGAAATAAATTAGAAAAAGTTTGCACAAGAAGATATAATGCTTGTTATTTTACAGTTATAAAGGTTTTAACAATCTAGTTAGAAATGGCAATAGATGAAACTTATACCTGTATACATATGCAGCACAGAATAGCCATACAGAAGTTTATGATTTGAAACAGGGGCCTTATCTTTACATACTGTTTTCTTTTCTACTTAATTATAGGAAATATTATAAATATCCAGTACAAAATAACATAAAACTTTATTCCACTGGATACCATAGAAAAATGTTAAACAAAAAGTGAAAATATGAATTTGACATCAATAAGTACAGTTTTAACAATAAATTGGTCTTCAATAACAAACACGAGAGGCACAAACAGTGCTACAGCAGGTCTAAAATTTCAAATTTTTTTTAAAAGCTAAAATTTTCAAGATTACTGATTTAAATTCAATTTACAGTAGCTAACCAATTTACAAATATTTACACAAAATCAAAACTTATTGTAGCACTGGTAGGGTTGTGTTTTTTTCCTTCCTCCCCACAAAGCAGATATCACTATTACTTTGAATATATAAAAGGAAGCACTAAAAAGTATCTTGCCTACTCTGTGAATATGAAGCATTTATATATATTGATTTGTCCTTTTTAATTTCAACTTCTTTGTAGTAGAACTCTTTCTTGAAAATTCCAGTTTAGATTACAGTTCTTGGTATCCAGAACACTACCAACTATAATCTAGCTTAATTTTCATAAATTGTCGCTTTTTGTTCCACATAAAAGGTAAATAAAACTGGAAAGTGCCAAGTTGAGCAAAAGTGTGTACTGCATTAAGCGGATGTAAAGCATGAGCTGTCTGTTCATCAAGTAGTGTGTACTGTGTGCAGTGCCTTAAGGATACAGTCAGACTCACACATTGTTTAGCTCTGAATTTCTTCATTTCATGGTTAAATGCATCTGAATTAATGATTACACAGATTATAGAAACAAGTCAGTATATTCCCATACTTTGTTTAAAATAGATTTATTCTCATGGTCTGCTGTTGGAGTCACAACAGTTTCTTCTAGAAGTCAACAATGCAAGCTTTTTCGGAAAACATATCTTTGAATGAACACCTGCACAAATGTCACTAATAAAATATGCAATATTTCCTATAAACATTTCCTTAACAAAATTTTAAGGAGAAAAACATGTCATAAAATAACACGGGGCAACTGCATCTTGATTTTTGATACTGTTTATTTCAGCAGGATCCAATAAGGAGAAAATGGAAGAAGTTGGTTACCTTTTCTGTATGGTTATTCTTAAAGGTAATATACAGTTCAGGCCTTTCTTGTCTCGTAATATCTGCCAAGACTGGGGGAAAAAGTACAATGTTTTAAAATGCTAAATAATCTTCTTTGCCATGAATACTTAAATAAGTAAGTAGTAACCTCACAGATCCACAAAAATAAGGTTGATATTTTTCCCCTTCTTGATTTTTTTTTTAAAGGGAAGATGAATCCAAAGGTACACAAAATGCAATGAACTACGGAAGGCACGTCCTTTTAAGAAGAGAGTGGATTTGCAGATTTAAGCATTATGCTGATATTCCACCTGCAAAATAATAGTCTCAAATTCACACATGTCAAAGTTCCTGATACAAGACTTTATATTCTGACATTTCCAGAACTTCATTGTGTCTTTAAAATAGGCTATTTCAATTTTCTTCTGTATTCTGTTCTGGATTCCAGGACACATCTGTTAAGCCATGAACCTGCAAATAATTGTACTGACTCTCCTGTCTTTACATAGAATTCATTTAAACCACAATGTGTGATGAAAACCACAGGAAAAATAATCTCTCAAAAACAGTGAGACAAACAGATTCCTTAGGCTTCTTAAAGTGCAAGATATTCATAAGTACTTGTAGTTTTAAGCAACTGTCATACCTTATGGTTCCTAGTAGAGAGGAATTTTTTTCAGGGCCATAACACTCCAGTATACAGGCTTCCAGACAGCTTGGACCAAACAACTGCTTTTACATTTTTTTGAAAACCACACAGGTTTTCTTTCTTTCTTATCTCTGTGTTAACTGTTTTCGGTTACAGGGTAGCTCCAAGTCCTTCCCCTGCTTCTCTTTTCGTTCCCTTCTAGCATACCAATCCTTCTCTTAGTCTATTATTTTCTCTTTCCCTGGTCCAAGCTTCATCTCCTATGCATGCTAACTGTTCATCTTCTCCATCTAGACTCCCCATAGCAGTTGAAAGGCACCAAAGAGCACATGAAGCAGGTTCCCTGTATCATGCTATTGCCCAGTTCAGCCTGAACCAAGAAGGCCAAGATCTACAAATCCAAAAGGTAGCCTGGGTTTACCCTCTGTGGAAAATTTACATTCACCAGACAACCAAAACCAGTAACCACAAGGGGATCAACATACGCATAATCTAGTTACTGCTAGGACTTGGGATGCCAGAGCTTTACTAGAACAAAAAATATTCTTAGAGAGGAATCTGAATATGTGCACACTGTGTTTTTTCAGAAGCTCCATCTTGGTGAAATTGAAGACTACTTTTGCAGAGCAGGAAAACACACACTACTGCCATTCCTTGTCAAAGTCCTAATCCCCGTTCCAAAATAACAGAGCAACGAGTCCTCTTGAAGAAAAGGTCAGGAGAACTATTTTTAAACACTAAAGAACTTAAAGCTTCCTTCTCAAATGTTTTTGGCGAGACTGTTTCCAAAACTATTTACATTGGTTAAATTTAGTTGAGGACAACATCCTAGTGGAGGTGATTTACCTCTATCTGGGCTTTAGCTTTCCTAACCTGATCCCTGGCTGCTCAGACAATTTCTCTGTATTCCTCCCAGGCTACCTATCCGTGTTTCCACCCTCTGTAAGCTTCCTTTTTCTGTTTGAGATTGTCCAGGAGCTCCTTGTTTATCCACGTAGACCTCCTGGTGTTTTTGCCTGACTTCCTCTTTGTTGGGATGCATCTCTCCTGAGCTTGAAGGAGATGATCTTTGAATATTAACCAGCTTTCTTGGGCCCATCAGCCTTCCAGAGCTTTATCCCAGGGTACTCTACCAAGCAGATCCCTGAAGACACCAAAGTCTGCTCTCCTGAAGTCCAGGGTGGTGAGCTTACTGTGCACCCTCCTCGTTGTCCTAAGGATCTTGAACTTTGCCATCTTGTGGTCACTGCAGCCAAGGCTGCCCTTGAGCTTCACGTTCCCCACCAGCCCCTCCTTGTTGGTAAGAACAAGGTCCAG
>VZSZ01000362.1:11618-42277 GCA_013398815.1 Ibidorhyncha struthersii
AGACGGAATTAGTACAAAGTACAAAATCACCAGCTTTGAGCAGCTCCAGTTACTGACTTCCTGATAGTAGTATTTTTTTCTCAGACTGGGTGTTATGACCCCGAACGTCCAAAGAGAGACTCCCAGATGGGCATTTAATAAGCTCCCAAAAGTGGAGCTTCTGTTAGTGACTGTGCTCTGTTACACTGTCTCAGCTGTGACGTTAAATTTCGAAGTCTAACACATCCTGCAGTGAACGGTGCAGGCCACATGGGGGTGTGTAGAGAAAGCGATAGATTAAGACGATGCTTAAAAAGACATGATAGAGTGAAATCACAAGGTTTGAGATTTCCTTCTTGACTCCTGTTCATTCTCCACCGCAGCTGGAGACCAGTGGGACATTTTCTTGATGACCTCCTGCTCTTTTCTAATGAAGCTGGCTGTCAGACAGGCTGAGCTTGGCCACCGTGCTAGGTGAAAAGTCTCAGGTCCTCAGCAGTGATCAGTAGAGCACAGAGCCATCCCTGTTTAGCACTGGCAGTTTCTAGATTCCATGACAAATGAGACTATCTACCCGGGTGTTGAGGTCTCTGAGTTTATGAGGACAGTGGGCTAATGTAATTCCAACTGAAGCTAACGGGGTGGTGGGTAGAGAGAGATGCTGCCTAGTTATTGTGGCAGCAGTGGTTTAAAGGAGGCTGTGGCTGAGCTAAACCTCTTGTTTTACTCATTCATTTCACAGGTGACTTCTAAATTACTTTTACTTTACTGATTCACAGTTTGTTTAATACTGAGGTGTAAGTGAAGCACTCTGAGTTTAAGAGAAAACATTTTGTAATTCAAGTGATGCATTAGATGCAGATGAAAGAGAACTGTAAACTCAAAGCTCACTGTTTATATTAAGCAAAAAGAGACCTGATGTTGCCAGCATAGGTTCCTCATCCAACACGGATTTTGAGTGTTGCTTAGTGTGATATTCTAGTAAACCTGCAAACTCCTTCTGTTGCCAATAATTTAGTTATTACTTCATGGGCTGCTTCTGCTGTGACAAAGTTAACACACATAAAGTTCCCTTCATTAAAGCACCAAGATAGTATGCATGTACTGGAATAATGCCACATATAAGCCATTTAATGGGCTGCTGTCCCTTTCTTCCATTAGTAAAGCAATCTTTTGAGAAAAAAGGCAGGCAAGCTTCAGAATATACAGAAGTTTCTGAAATCTGAGAAAGTCCTTTTTCATCAGTATTTGGAACATGAACAATCTTGAAATGTGTTGTGCAGCAGAAGTTCTAAAATTCAATGAATTCAAGGGTCAAGAAACTCAAAATAGCTTTACCAAAACATTGTTTGTAATGCCTGGTTCAGAACTGTTGTCAGAGCACTCAGAATGAAATGCTTTATTGTGATACAAAATGGGCTTAACATGCTGACAAAGTCTGATGAAAATCAGAGCATTCCCAGGAAACAGTTTGACATCTAGCGCACCGAATTTTCTGATACAGCAGGTTCCTTGAAATTTTTTAGCCAGCTCTGGCAGGAAGGGTGTAAGAACAGTTTGCATTCCTTTTGTTTTTTTGAACCCCACTCTATGCTCCTTGGTCAATGTTCCCATTCCTGTTAGCATCATGGTGTTATGTTGGTCATGAGTTTGCAAAATGCACTTAAGTTCAGAAAGGATCCTCTATTATATATCTAGACCTTCTATCTATGCTTTTAAATAGAAGCCAAAAGTAAAATAGAAGTAGAAAAACATTTAATAGTTGTAAGTTCTGTTTTGAATGCAGATGCCATTTTTCAAGGGTATTGAAGCACTTGGTGGGAATACCATATTTTGAACACCACAGATGCCAAGTCTCTTTGAAAAAACAACCTTTTGGATCACACTAGTGCTTCTGAAAAAAATGCATATTCAACGCCGTGACTTAGCCAGCAGACAGGTGCTGCCATTTTCTGTGCTGCGGTTCACCCTTCTGGAAGTGCTCGCCTGTGTCCACTAACTACACAGCAAAGGGTGCTTTCCTTGCCTGAAACACCTCCATTGGGTGGTCTGCCTCCTAGAATAGTTGTTTTTAGAAGCAGCTTTTTCATGACCTAATCTGTCACTCTACTGTGAGTTGGAAACCCCTCTTTACATGCAGCCTCTCTGGATGACAAACTTCCTAACTTGTCTGTGTTTCTTTTTAAGCTGTTTTCATTGGTATGTGGAAGTGAATACTACCTTCTGCTTTCTTAGATGACTTTCAACTACCCCCCACCCTGGTTTCTGTGAAATCTAACCTCTTCTGAAGAGCTACTTGTATTCTAGGATTTGAGGCTGCATATTCCAGTTCCTGACTATGTGCATATTAAGGATTGGAGGTGCATTTTTGTTGCTGTGTTGCTCCAGCTGTTTGAACTCATCATAACTGAGTACAGAACAAATGAATAGAAAATATTTACTAATATATCCGTTATAGCTTGGAAGTTTTATTGCCAATAAAATATCTCTTAGAAAAATACCCTATTAGAGATTCTTCATGAGTCTGACTTGGTAATGGAGTAGAGAATTGCGTTGCTCCGGGACTTGCTTGGATTCCATTAGGCAGCTGTGAGTCATGCTGTTCAAGTACAACACGACTGTGGGTCCAGAATGTTTGTCTGATATAGATTACTAATATGAGGTAATGTTACACTGTTTATGGAGAAAATTAATGGAGGTTTCATGCAGTTGGGCGTGTATCAGTGTCAGGTGGGGTATTACATAACTGGGGTCACGTTTGCACTACAGCGGCTCAGTTTTTGTTGCTGTTGTCAAGCCTGAGCATAAGGATTTTAGTGAAAATGGTTTCACAGGCAAAAACATCTTCTTTGGTGTGTGTACAGACATATGCTTCTTCTGTTTCTGATACTAGTAAAGTTTAGAGCTCCCCATTATGAAATAGATAGAGACATATAAAAGCAGGTAGTATTTGCTAACTCTGTTTCATAGAGGTGTGGTTAGCCAATGTTAACAACAGCTTACATAACATTAACAAATACAACATTTGCTGTCAAAAGTAAATTAAATTATTTCCTCCATTATCTGGTCAGATTTAGTGAGTGTATGTTAAACTCATTTACCGAGCAGGAAAGTGAAGGATGAAAAAGGTTAAAGAATTATTGTTGTTACTTCTTACTGAAGTACATTGTTGTGGAGAATTCCTCCTCCCACACCAGGCTTTGTAAAGAGGATATACACCCTGAAGTTCCAGATTTTATTAAAAGGCACTGAAACTTCCCCTGATGGGTTACATGCCCGACATGTTATGTATTGTTCTAAGCCAAGGCTTTGCTTAAAAAGGAATATGTAGTCACTCAGTGTATACTCACACAGTGAGACTGTGCCAGAGTGAGCATCTCTTGCCAGAATACAAAGTGTACAAGCTGAACGCTGAATGAAATTCATAGATAGAAAGTAATTTCTCTGCTGGAGGTGAGGTGGATGGGAAGCTTGCTGTAGTTTAAAGCTCGACAGTGTGGTTAAAGTGCCATTCTGCTGCCATTCTGCTGGTGAGGACCAGTGATCTGCCTCCAGGTCGGATGCTGGCTGGGGGCTTGCGGCTGCTCAGCTGCATGGGAGGCGAAGGAACAGACATGACCTGAGCCTCCAAAGAGTTTCTTGTGAAAAGATGGGACAATCCAGATAGGTTAGCTTCCTCGACAGTGAGAAACCTTTGGTACAAATGGTTATTTCTAATGGCATTCAAAATGAGTAAATGTAGATTTATTGCTTGATTTATGGAGTGGGATATACTGAAATCGTTCTGTTCTGTTTACATCAGCTTCACTGACCGCACCTTGTCATTACCAACAGGGCCAAATCCTAAACTCCAGTAAATCAGCCTGCCAACTCTAAAGTCTCTGGTCCTCAGTATTTCAGGTAAGTGAAAAATGATCCTGCGGGAGAAATATTGTCACGATTGCTTTTCTGAGAGATGATCATATTTTGATGATAGAACATAGCCTGACATAAAGGCTGCAAGAGAAAAGACTTCAGAAGATCCATGAGAGAATTATATCCTGAAAAAATGCCATGGGACTAAAACTACATACAGCAAAACCTTTGATCTGACTGTAATGTGAAAGATGACCAAAGTCAGTTCAGAGTGGCTTTTATTTTTACCTTTACTGGCCAATGGAGTTGACCAATGGAGTTCAAACTACATTAATATTTGTTAAATGTGAGTGAAAGTGTTGAGGCTAACCTCCTGAAACCTCAGTTTCTGAAAATTTCATCCCTCCTTATTTCAAACCCTGTTGTCAAGTGTTTGAGATTTGGGTTGTTTTTGTTTTTTCTTGTGGTTGGATAACTCACCAGTTGGAAGGATATGAGTTTATTGCAGAAAGATTGGCATAAGTCTTCTTTAAAGAATCACTTACTTGCAGGCTAACTCTGTCTTGGATGCCAAATTATTAGAAAATGCATACACCTGGAAGCTGCAACTTCCTTGTCCAAATTTAACAGTCTTAAGTGTCTGGGGCCTGAAGAGATTTGCGTCTGCTTTCTTTGCTTTCATGGATCATTTTAAATCAACAACACTGTATAGTTGTATGTAATAATGGAAGGATTATTGTTTAATGCATTTAGGCATTAGAGAAACCTGATCATTATTACAAGGAGAACAGACCCAAGATCTACTGGGAGGAGGACACTGAGTCTTCTTTGGCATATGGCGTTGATCAGACAAATTAGGCTTTGCATTAGACCCTAGATGGAACTCAAAAGTTTTCAAATTGGGGATAGCAGACCGGTGAATTCCTGCCTCCATTATCCATATCATTAAGGACTCTTTAAGGACTAAGGATCGTGTGATCAGAAACCCACGAGAGCATTGTGATCCTCAAAGAAGAGTTTCAAAGACATAAATTACAACAATTTCCCATCAATTTTATGTGTCAGATACCTTTTAAAGAACAGACCCCTGTGCTCACAGCTTGGCACAGAGGGGTTTGCCCTGGGGCTGGGGCGGTTGGCCACAAAGGTAACTGCTGTCATTGGAGGGGAAGTGTCCTTTCTGGGTATGGCCATTGGTGGAAGTTTGCTACTCCCCTTTGCCAGCAATGTTTTTTCCTATGCAACATTCCTTTACCTGAGCTAAGAGCAATGCCACAAACTGGCTTCATATTCCACATGTCATTTTCCTCATTTCCCCCCCTTTCTAGAAACTGTGTCCTCATTTTTGCATTCCTGTTTTTTTTTAGACACAGGTAATCCTCTCATTTCCATACAAATATTTGTGGCTTAATTTTTGGTAAGCAAAATACTTACACCAGTTTGGTGTGAGCAAGAACAAAAACTGGTGGGAAAGTCACAAGTCTATTTTTACTTCCAACACTGTCTCTGTAGATTGGAGTACAATAGCTGTTTGGATTTTTTTCCTTGCTCTTTGAGCTGGCAGTTATTTTTCTGTACGTAAGGCTGCGTAAGAGCTCTGGTATAAAGAAAAAAGACAACTGACAAGTCAGAAAAGAACGATGATTTTCAAACAATTTTTTTAATTTAAATTATTGTTTACCATATAAAATAAATTACCAATAATGTCCTAGTAATAGTAAAGTGTTACCCACTTCAACCCATCTGGCTTAAATTTAGAATTCTGTGCTTTTTCTATTATTCAGTATAGACTTGTTTCCTTTCTTTTGACATCCTGTACCCACTCTAAAATACTTGTTCCTATTTATACTGTTGCAGTTGCAACAGAATTTATCTGTCTACCTATACCTATACCTATACCTATACCTATACCTATACCTATACCTATATAACTCAGGAATTAGGGATTGCTGTGATAGGAGGGTTTAGAAGACAGAAAAATCAGGCCAGTTTAAACTTCATTGAATTAATTCATTAACAATGCACTTGGCACTGATGGGTAGCTCTTACAGAGCACTGATCAATACCTGTATATATACAAAACTATTAACTTGTATTCTAAATTAGGTGTGGGTTTTACAGTATCGTGGAGCTGATGCCATATAGTGAGTCCATATGGCTGAAGACCCTGACGGTTGCTTGTCCAGAGGTGAAGGTGAGCATGCTTGAGGGATCCTCAGTGAGAAAAATCAGAACTAAACAGAATTTGTTTTCTTTCTCCTCCAGTTCTCCTTTCTCACCTGTATTTATATAGTTGTCCTCCCTTTTGGCAAGGGGCAGGGTTTCTCTCCTGCTCACTAGTTTGCTTATTTTGATCTCTTCTGTCTTCCCATTCATCCTTCTCGTGTAACTTTACCCACTGTTGCCTTTTGGATGATCACACTGCTCACATCCTTATCTAAAATTGGGCCTGGATCACAGTATTACAAAAAACTCACATGCTATTGTTATACCATTTTATAGTATATCCACCTATATTCAAGTGCAATGCAAGATAATATTTTTATCCTGATTAGTACATCTGTGCTTTGTAGGTGAGACAGGCCTCTGCTTTGGTGAGAGTACTGACACACCTATGAATATCCACTCCTTCCTCACAGAGCTGGAGGGCTGCAGTTAGGGCAGAAAGATTTCTTGAGAATCCTGAAGTTCTTTCCTGAGTATCTTAAAGAGTGAGAGCAGTTGGGGAATTAACTGTGTGGCCTGGAGGAACAAGAATGACTATAGAGAAAACCTTGTTAGAGTGGAGTGACTGTTTAGCTGGACGACTGTCCTAAGGAAAAATGAAAAATACTAGTTTATTAAACTGCATAACAGTGCTGTTGCCATTTTTGTTTATACATTTAATCAAATTTAGTGAATTAAACATCTACAAGTGCATTTTAAAATTGATATCTCAATATTGCATTTTGGAACTGGGTTTTCCCACATCTAATTAAAACTTTTCCAAAATTTGTTCGAGAGTAACTTTGTTACAGCTCTCAGAATTTTTTCTCCCATTGTTACGTCTGACCGTGAAACTGAAAATTGTTCGCATGGCCTGGCTAGTGGGGATTGCAAAATTTAAGCCAATAGATGCTAAGTGATCTGGTCCTTTAGCAAACAATTTCTACTACATTAAATATGACTAAGAGCATGTTTAATGAAGTGCTTGTGACAGTAAGTACAGTATGATCTCATGTTTTATTTAATAGAGGATTAAAATAGAGGATTAAATATTTGCATAAAATAAGCATAAACTTTCTGGAACTCAAGATCATTTATATGTGTTGCATTTATAGGGATTTTTTGTGAAAGAAAAAGACACCCAAGGCAACTAAAGTGCAACCCAGAATATGTGCAGTACACTGAGTTCTGTTATAAGGGATGACCCTTTGTGTCCTTTGCTGTTTCCAAAAGATGGCAACATTTTGAATGGGAGAATCAAGTCAATGAGTTAATTAGTTTGCAATCTATTTCTGTTCTCTGTAACCAAAAATATTCAGGATGACTGAAATATGAGATGAAAGTTGCACTGTACAGATTGATAGGTTTTCTTTTTGTGTGTGTGTGTGTGGGCTATAAATAGGGGTGTACCACTTTAACTTCTCACCAGGGAATAAAGTTTCAGCATTTTATACAAGTCAATGAGCATTGCACAAAGTGATGACTATATACTATGACACGGTGACTTCTTTGTGTTTCCCTCAGCAGTATTTTTTGTCACTCTGGTATTTTAGAATCATATTTACTTGGAAGTTGAGACTGTCATAAGACATATAAGGTTCTGCAGCTCCCCTCAAATGATGGCCATGTTTTGAGCAATGAATACCAGACCACCATTCTGAACTGGCTATTTCACTGCACTGACTGGATTGTTAACCAAGAGACTGGGCATTGCAGAGAAGTTTTTCCTGCATTTATTGGGCAAATCCAATAAAAAGGGCTGTTTTGATGCCTGTGTGTCATAAAGGACAGGGCCAGGCTAGAAGAAACCTGGATCCCAGTTCCTGCAATAACTGGGATAACAGTTTCTGTGGTAGGTCTGCCATTGGCTGACTTTTTGATTAGTGTCACACATAATTTCTCTGAGATATGTTCCCTGTCACTGCCAGTGTGCCTGGCAGGAGACTGTTCTGCAGCCCTGAAACTACGTCTGGAAGGAAGCTGCAAGTGGTTCCCTACAAGGACGACATGGCATAACCAAAAAAATTGGTGGACAAGACAAGAAGAGAAGTCAGGTTGTCTGTGAGAACATATAATTCCCCTCACTGAGTCAGGGCTGAACCTGCTCTTGAAGTTACAGCCTAGGGTGGGAAAAAAGGGAGTGGCCAATGTAATTGCCAACGTTTCATTAATGAGATGGGAGAAACGTTCATTAAGTGCTCTGAACTGCTTTGTAGAAATACATCACTCCATGCTGGCATGTGTCATCCGCTATGTGTAGTACGTAAGATTCAAATGAAAAAGAATAATTTTCAGTTTACAAGGCTGTGAAGAGAAAGAAGGTCCTGAGCAGGACTAAATTCCCTCCGCCCTCTGTGAGGGAAGATGAAGCCAGAGCTCAGAGAGGGAGGTAGTGCCCTCTTCAGTGTTACAGGATGGTTTTCATGCATGAGCATAGCAATTCAGTGTCTCCATTTGAAGTCTATTCTATCATCAGTCATTTCAGCAAGTACTGTGTCTTTTCTGGGTTGGAGAGCAGATCTAGGTGTATTAACAGTTCCTTCGCACTCCGAGTGTTACTTAGCAAGCTCTCTAAGAAATTTGGAAATTTAATTAGTACTTATTGGAAATAAGTTGGAAATTTAATTTAACTTATTGGAAATCTGGAAATTCAATTAGTACTTACACTGGGACATCTGTAGGATCTATGTTCTATTAAACTAGCATCAAAGACACGAAACCCTGCAGCTTGTCTAAGCCACTTGTCCTTTTCAGAAGATACCAAGGCTGTGCTGTTCATACCCCCTCCGCCTCCAGATTATCTGAGCACGCTGATGCAATGGGAATCTTTCACCTGCTCTCCCCCTCAGCCAGGGAAACATCTGTGGTTTTCCAAAAAGCAGAGTTCTCTGATAAGTCAAAAGTGCCATCAACAGGCAAACGCAGTGATCTTCCATACAGTATTTACAACCTGTACCCCAATGTCCCATAAAGGTTTTTCATTTGTAAAGGAAACTCCACAAGAAACATTGGATTTAGTTGAAAATTTATTGCTTGCTGCTTTGGTAATGACTTGAAAGCATATAAAAGGCAGTGTACTTCCCTTTGATTTTGACTTCTAAATTATCCTACAAAACATTTTTACTGACACTGTGCTTATTTCCCCCATATATGAAAGGATGGTCGTACTTACTCCCTCTGAGAGCCTGCCCTTGTTCTTCAGACTGACTGTTTTCTATCCTGTGTTAGTCTGTGTTTCTGGCTATACGTACATGAATGTAGGTGTTATCCAGGTGTGTTTCTATAAGTGTACCTTTTGGGAACTCAAGTTGAGCCTCACTACCCATTGGACCTGAGGCATTAAGTTGTGGCAGCGTTGCCTGTGTCGGGCTGCAAGGTGCAGCAACTCTTACTACGTGCCTTTTGCACTTTTAATTTACTGATGTTTCTCTCTCTTAGCTCTTTTATCAGTTATTCAACTTTTCGGGCATTTTGGTGCTTGGGAAGAGAAAACTATTTCAGTGCCTGACTTTCATCCTTGTAGACTAATGATCTGAAATGACATTGCTGCATTAACTGCCGTGCTCCACTCCCCAAATCTTACTGTGTTTCCCCTTTGCACATTGTTGTGTGCAAGTTTTTGATTGTTTTCTTCCTCAACATGATTTTCTCCATAAATAAGTGCATGCCACTATTTACATAATGGTCTTGTGTAGTCCCTTGTGGGCCTAATGTGAATTATTGAAGGGCCAAGTTGCATCTGAGATGAGAACTTGCTTATTGTGAACAAATTTGTGTTTTTTTGGCTCAAATCAAGTGCCCAGAAGAGAAAATCCTCTTATGATGCTTCTAACTCTTGCACTGGTTGTGGTAATGATAGTCAGAGTTTAGCAGTATCTGCTAATATGATCTGTGGGGTGTATAGGTCAGGGCTTTTTAAAAGCAGCTCCTGAAGGTCATTCCAGACCAAAATGCTCTAGTTACTGGTTTGCCATCATTTCCTCATCACCATTTTGTTTGATTTCTGCTTTCAATTTGATAACCTTTCTCAAGGTTTTCCTGACCTAGCTTATCCAGCCCTATGTATTCTGTTATCTTAAAACAGTTCAATTTAAGTGGCTCTTTTTGAAGGACTGCTGGGTTTTTTGCTTTCATATCTTTCATGTTTTCTTGAAACTATATTAGCAAACCCACCATATTTGCATCAGTTTTTTCAATTGTCTCTCTGATCTGAATTGTTTAGCTCCTCTTCTAATATTTTTATGTAATTGCAGGTTTATGTCTTGACTTCAGCAACATTTCTTGATTTCAGCATATGTAATCTCTGACTTCTCCAGCTCTTCCCTATTAAAAGGACTTTCTAATTTTGACTGACACTGAGTGCTACTGATCGTGGATGAAATTTGCGCTATCTCCACATGAATGTTTTTTAACTTACACACTCTTAGTGCTTGCAAACAATCAAATGGCTCTTGGCAAATTTTTTAAAAAACTATCTGCAGGTTGATCACTGAGGCTGTGTCATTGCAAGTCAGTGTCTCCTGGCTAATTTGCTAAGTGTCATGATCTAAGGTCAGGATCAGTTTAAAAATCTTCATTATTTTGGCTTACTCACTGGAAAACTTTTACAAACTGTGTGACTATTCTCTGCATAGATTACAAGTTTTTAGGGCGGCACAGTCCCTTCTGTCTGCAGAGCGTTTACTTTAGTCCTGGTTTTGACTGGTTCACTTTGCTACTGCTACATCAGTCAATAATAACTCTCTACAAAGCATCAATCATAAGTGTGCAGAATAGCCCTTTGAAATGCATGGTGGGGATAAAATATTAAGATGAGTTAAACCCTTATTCCTGTTACTGTCTCCAGTCATTTTGGTCAATCAGATCCTTACCTTGTGCTGATAAAATCTTATTTTGTCTGAAAAGAAGTCCAAGGATCTGCAGCAAAGATCGCTGAAATTAATGGAAAAAACTGTCATGATTTAGGTTGTACAGCCTTTGGGGCATGCACCGCAATTTTAGTCAGGTTTGAATGGAGCCAAACACAAAGAATCAATAGTGGCTTCAATTCCTTGATGCAGTGCCACAGGGCAAACAAGTAATTACTAGCTGGTGCCAGTGGTGTAAACGCTCCACTTCAGGTAATATATGAGAAGACATTATAGGGGGAAATATTTAAGTTCATAGTGCAATTTGTAAATGTCTTTGTTTGAAGAGGATTTTTTTTCCTAGACAGCGTGAACTGAAAATGTAAATGAGATGGCAGTGGTAAGATTGCACTTGGCACGGTGAACGATCAAAATCTTCAGTTCCTACAGCTCAAATTCTTATTGCACTTATCTACTATTGACTTAGTAACCTTTTAATATTTTGTTGTGATTTAGTGATAAATAATCTCTTTTAAAGAGCTACTTGCAGTTAACAGCCTTCTTTCAATGACATTGTTTATCTTTATTAATTTCTCTTCCAAGGATATTTGGCAATCGTATAGCAAAGTAGCTAGAGATTTCAGAGTTGATAAAGATAAAGATAAAATTCAGGCAGTATAATCTTCTTCTGTACATACTCAGGACAGTGGTGATCTGAGAGATCACTGTGGAAGAAATTTCCTTCATGCTGGCATGATCTGATTCTTTTTGGTAATGTCTAACTGGCTGACAAAAAGTCAAAAGTCACGTATCCTAAGAGCAATAGAGGGACAGAATGACTTAGCAATAAAGGTTTGAGGTCAAATGAGAAAGTTAAATAGCTTTTGTTTCATCTATTAAAGCTTACTTCAAAGAATAGAATTTGATCAAAAGGGAGTGAAAGTATTAATTTGTTCTGATTATATAGTGCCAGATGCCTTGGAGTGCCTGACAAACTTAACAGAGAACATTAACTGGAAATTCATTAGGATTTTAAATTTTGTTTGAAATAAGGAAAGTTCCCTTCTTCTGGTAGGTCTCAAGAGGACTTTGTGTGAATGTCTGGTATAAATAAGCATAAAACAATTTTTGACCAAGCACACCAAAAATTGCTGCCTCTTCCATGGTCTTCTAGAGGGCATTCCTGAATACCACTCAACCTGCAGCAACAGTCGTCTCCGCTAAGTTGAGACACTCATTCCTACAAGCTTGGAAATGCCCATTTCACAAACCAAGGCAATGGAGCGGGTCTTTCTCTCACTGTGAACATTTATGCTCTGTATTGTAATGAGGTTTAGAAACCGTGGAGGACAACTGATCTTCCTGCAGTCACTACTTTCTTCTCTGTTTCTTCCAAGTGTTACTTGTCATGCTCCTTCCCATCATTTTTAGAGTGTTTCTGCTGCTTAGCTGACCTAAAGATCTTCCCAGACTGTCCTTGTTCTAAGATATCTGGGTTTTGGATTTATTTTGCAAAATGCTCCTTTATCCTTACACTTGATCTGATTGGATTTTGCACACATCAGGAAGAAGTATTTGTCAGATGCTCAGAGCATGCACCTTTAGATAATTTAAAAATGTTTAAACAATGTATCTGAAGAGCTTTTCCGCAAATTATTAGCAATATCCTTGTGTTGTCTCAGTCATCAGTCAGCCCTGTTTCTGGTGATGAGGTACTGTACATATGCACAGCAGGAAAGTTGCCTGGCCAGGAGACCAGAAAATCTAAGCAGTCAGACACACTGAATACACGCTATTGCTACTGGTTATGTGGGAAGAACAGACAAATAATTCAGTCTCCTTCCATTTATGTCAGTAGTGAGTGGCTGCTAGACTAAGATTTAATTTCCATCTCTTTCCCCTTTTTTTCAATTTCATTTTTGTAACTGTTAGGACTACGGGGGAAAAATGTCAGTTCCCCAGTTCTTCAATGGAGTGTTTAGCACATTGCCACTGTTCACATGCCACAGTTGGAGTAAGAGCATGTATACTGCTTTCAGGATTAAGTGAAAGGCAGTTCATTCCTCATTTTGCAAGATATTCAGCCTTTTCTGGATCTGTTTTAGTGGCAGTTTTTAATATGGTGGGATTCTGTGTTTGTGTGAACCCTTGTTCTTTCCTATACCTAAGACCAAGATATAAACCTGGCTGGAAACTCAGAACCCAAAGCTATCATAGAATACCAGGTTGGAAGGGACACCAAGGATCATCTGGTCCAACCTTTCTTGGCAAAAGCATGGTCTAGAAAAGATGCCACAGCATCCCGTCCAGCTGAATCTTAAAAGTGTCCAATATGGGGAATCCACAACTTCCCTGGGGAGATTATTCCAATGTTTGATTGTTCTCATTGTGAAAAAAATTCCTCTTGTGTCCAATTGGAATCTTCTCAGGAGTGACTTGTACCAATTACCCCTCATCTTTTCCACGTGACTCTTTGTAAAAAGGGATTCTACATCTTTGTAGACACACTGTAAATTCTGGAACATGGCGGTAAGGTCTCCCCTAAGCCATCTTCTCTCAAGCCTGAACAAAACCTCAGGGTTTCCTGATATGGCAGGCTTCCCAGTCCTTTGATCATCTTGGTGGCCCTTCTCTGGACCATCTCCAGCCCATCTGCATCTTTTTTCTATAGTGGGGAGAAAAAGTGAGCACAGTATTCCAACTGTGGCCTGGCAAGCACTGAGTTGAGTGGGAGAATGACTTCTTTATCTCTGCTCATGATGCCCTTGAAGATGAACCTCAGCATCCTGTTGGCTTGCTTTGCCACAGCCAGCACACTGTTCATTCATACTGAGCTTGTTGTCTACCAGGACTCCCAGGTCCATTTCCACAGAGCTGCACCCCAGCTGCGTAGATCCCAGCCTGTGCTGCACTTCTGGATTAAGTTTTCCCAGGTGCAAGATGTTATACTTGTCCTTGTTGAACTACGCAAGGTTCTTGTTAGCCCACTCTTCCAGCCTATCCAGGTCTTTCTGCAGGCTGGCTCTCCCTCCCGAAGTGTTCACTTCCCCACTCAGTTTGGTATCACCAGCAAACTTCATCAGGTGCACTTGATCTCATCATCCACATCACTTACGAAGATATTAAACAGCGTTGGGCTCAATATTGATCCCTGCAGGACCCCACTTGTGACAGGTTGCCAGTTTGAAAACGAGCTATTTACCACCACCTTCCAGATGTGGCCTGTCAGCCAGTTCCCCATCAAACACCAGACCACTTGTCTAGACCGTAACACATCAGTTTCTCTAGGAGGAGGCTGTGGGGAACTGTATCGAAAGCTTTGCAGAGATCCGGGTGGACGATGCCCACCGTTCACCCCACATCAACTGAGCAGGTTACTTTGTCATAGAAGGTGATCACGTTTGTCAAGCATGATTTGCCCTTGGTGAATCCATGCTGGCTTTTACCAGTCACGTGCTTCATTTGACTTATGATAACACCCAGTAGGATTCATTCTATAACTTTTCCAGGGACTAAAGTTAAACCGATGGTCCTATAATTTCCTGGATCCTCCTTTAAGCCCTTCTTGTAGATGGGGGTGACATTAGCCTTCTTACAGTCTTCCGGGACATCTCCTGGTCTCCAAGACTTCTCAGAGATGATGGAAAGTGGCCTCACAATGATGTCAGCCAGCTCTTTTAACACCTTTGGGTGGATAACATCAGGGTCCATTGATTTGTATGGGTCAAACTCCTATGAAAAGTTTGCATACCAACTCTTCCTTCACTGCCAGTGGCTCTGTGTTTGCATCAACCTGGATTTTTGTTCTCAAGCCCTGGGGCCCAACAGTGCTGGTAAAGGCAGAGGTGAAGAAAGTGTTGAGAACCTCTCCCTTTTCAGCATTGTTTGTGAATAATTCACCTTTCCTATTTAACAGTAAGCCAATATTTTCCTTCTGTTTCTGTTTGCTGTTTATGTACCTGAAGAACCCTTTCTTGTAGTTTTTGACATCTCTGGCCAAATTCAATTTGAGCTGAGCTTTTGTTTTTCTAAGTGCATCTCTGCATGCCCATGTCACTTCAAGGGAATGCCCTTGTAGTTCTCACTGGGTACTTGTCTGCTTTTGCACCTCTCTGTTTTCTGTTTGTGATTTCTCATGAGACCTTTCTGAAGGGTGGGTAATTGAGAGGGATCCACCTTTTCTTTTGAAGCCCTCAGTTAGCAGAAGCATCCCAGCTATACAATAACTATTTACTTTCTAATTGGTCTGTTGAGTTTTGCCATGGACTTCCCTGTTGCCATGGAAACTACTGAGCACACAGAGATTGAGCTGGCTATGTCCAGAAGCCATTCGTCAGATGGTAGCCATATTAAAAAAAAAAGGTATTTCAAAGGTGGCAAGGTACAGCCTGGAGCCGTGTAAGGCTAATGAGGAAGTAGGAGAAAGGAGATTCTTTGTCTTTCTGTGGTAACTCCCCAGTTTTCATTTTCTTCCTTCAGGGTATTGTGATTTCATGAACAGAATATGTAGACGCTGCAACTGACTGCCCTTAAGTGCTGTTTTCTACTTCCAGCTTTCATTCAGAGATGAGATCATTTCTGTCTGGCTCTGTATAGTGTGCTCCGGTCACTAGGACACAAAATGTCACAGCAAACAAAGTTTCATGCAGCTACACTCTACTAGTATGTGTGTGTTTCCAAAATGTTAGTTTATGTGAAAAAGCCTGGATGCTTGTTTGAAATTTGGGCTTCATCAGTTATAAGCTGCTTCTGACATCATGCCAGGAGTAAGTGGATGACTTCTGAGATGAAGGAAATCTGAAGTAATCTACTTAATTCCCCTGGCCCCCCAAAATCTACTAATCTATAAACACAGTCACACATTAGCTGCCTTTTCTACAATACGACCAAGTAGTTGACAAATGATCTTTACATATGGAAGCTGTTAGCACTGGGGATGGTAGATAAATCCTTTGTGGTATGGGGGTGACCAGGAAGGCCCTCAGTATTTCCCCAAACTATACAGTTTAGAAGTCCTTATACAGATTTAGCAAACTACTCTGAAGAGAGGGATCTGTGCCACATAACCCACGCGTCTGCCTCTTGGGGACTGGACTAGAAGTTGCTGAGCACAGAGCAATTGAAAATGCAGTCACGGTGTTTGAACACCTCCTCAACTTTACAGGCAAAAGAGCCTCTTCCCTGAGGAGCACGTACGCTCCACAGCTTCTCTGGCTGTCCAGACAGGTAGAAGGGATGGGCATGCAGGTTGGAATGCTAGGAATTGGTCCCTACTAGTTTACCCAGAGATATTTAGCTAACTGAATGTCTGTGTTTGAAAATGAAGCCCCTGTATGCAGTACCGAATGTCTCAGCTTTGATTTGAGCTGTATGGAAAATTTTGACCTTTAATAAGTGCTGACTTGACTGGTTGTCACATCGCTGTTAGTGGTCCTCAGTTGCTGACTGTTTGCTGAATTGTTTGGAAAAGAGTAGAGAAGTATTGGCACGTTGTCAGCTCAGTGTTAATATAATTATCCTTTTCTTCTGAAATAAAGGAATGGAGAGCTCACAGAGCAGGAAAGATGCTCTTCTGAAGAGCAATAGAACAAAGATTTTTATGATTCCTGCAATGGAGAAAATAAAAAATGGAGAAACTTCCAATTCCTCTTTTTTAAATCTGTTAATAACTAGGAGTGGTAATACAAATGTAAAGAGCATGGAAAATGCCAGAAGACAATTCTGAAACATGCATTCCAGTTCTCTGCAGTCTGGAAGTAAATTCGAATGTGAAATGTATCAAACATAAGGGCTCAACAGGGAGAATGTAAACACTGTTGTTAAGTTATTGAAGTTTAATCAGTTATATCCATAAAAGACAAACACAAATAGTAGAGCAAGGAAAAAATTGTAAACAGTATAATTTGAAGAAAACAAAGTGCATACTTACAGTGTGTACTATGTGTTTATTTAAAATGAAAGTTTTAGTTGAACCTGTTCAGAACACTCAAAACTCAGCTCAGTGAATAAATCCATAAAACTGAAGTCATAAATGTAAGATATGAAGGAGAATTAAAGTCAGTCCATTTAGAAATGCTTAATAAATAGTTAAAATCAAGGAATTCTATAAATTCTATAAACCAAAAGGTTTTGTTGCGTCTATTAGATAAGCTACATCTAATGGATGCAACAAAATGTTTTGGTAGAATACGTATTTTTTTTTCCTGATGCAAATACCCATTGTCAATTGATTCTGTTCAATTATTGTTTAGGACTGCTGAATTCACTGTAGCTCTAACTTGTGGCTGTGTGATAAATATTTAGGCTCCAGACAGAAAATTGTAATCTAAGTTTACAATTTATTAGGCGAATAGAGGCAAGCAAACAGTGCTGGGCAACACGGGGTGGCTTTCCCCACCTCAAACGTGTGTGCCTATTCTTAGCAAAACTTCTACATTTATGTTACTAACTTTTACATATTCAACAGGTGTAGTAAGACGCCTATACATATGCATTACCTATCCCCGCTTTTCATGGAAATCAGTTCTCTGCCCACCCGGGCCTGCTTTTATGGTGGTCGTGAGGGGTCTTGGTGATGAAGTCAGTAGTCTTCCTCGATGTGTCCTTTGAATGACCCTGGGTTTGACTCATGTGCATTACAAACCCCTTTTCACATCACTTTGCGGTTAGCAGCAAAACCAGTTTGGGCTACTCCACACATCAGATCAAACAAAGGAAACTACAGTTGCAGAACATCCTGTTTTGTAGTCACACTTGGCTCTGTGATTTCATCATTGTTCCGACACGAATCAAACGAATGTTTCTCACAGCTGTGAGCTGAGGTTTAAGATTATGTTTGGGAGCAGAAAGAACACCTGTGGGTATTCATACCTGTGGGTATCAGTTCAGCTAGCAGGGTAATAAACAAAGTTTCCATTTGAGAATGAGTGTTTTACAATCTATTTGGCCAAGCATGGGTGGTGTAGTTTTATTGCATTACAGAGAAAACAGAAAATCACATACTTCCTCCATTCTAGACTGCTTTGAGTTCTGTGTAATTATTAAATATCATAGTTTTCATTTAGATGAGGAAACTGAGTTTTGGAAAATGAAGTCTGGAAGGAAGAAGTATGTCATCATTTGCATCATCATTGCCCTAATAAAACCAGTTGCTGACCTGATGAAGGCCTCTGCGCAACTAGATACCAAGTCCTTCTCAGGTGTGGCTGCCTGAAGGAACTGGATTCAGTTGTCAGAAAAAAGCTGTGGTGGGACTTGAAGTTAGCAACAGTTTTGAGATAGATCTGTCTAGATCTTCTCCCCTAGTGAACTCACCCAAAAGACCAAACACTTTTTAAATCTGGAGCAGGTGTGACTTAAGAGTTTGCTTTGTGAATAAAGAAAACTCTTAAGTGATTCAGTCAGAACGAAACGAAAAGCAGTTTCCACCTCAATTGTCCTTGCCTACTGTCTCTTTAACAGAGTCTCTTGCTTCTGTGTTTGGAGTCAGGCCTGAGAGCGGTAGTGAACCCTGAGCAGTTGACTGCAGTCAAAGTGAGATGGTTTTCTTTCATCTGTGAGGCTTGGCTGTACGTTTGTGGTTTCATGTCACAGTGTTATGTTTTATTTATGTGACCTGCAGGTTCCCAGAGCTGTGATGACTTTCTCATGTGACGTGACTGAAGCATGGTGCTTGCCCTGAACAGGCTCTATTACTCCCTGAGAAAAAGGAAGAATAAGTATTCTCTTTGTAAAAGGTTCTGCTTTTCCTGGCCTTCAGAAAGTGGCATAGCCCGCACTGAAAACGAGAAGGTTGTACGTATCATCTGTTATGAGATAAAATGGAAAACTGAAGAGGCCAAGGGGCCAAACAGCTATTCCCTGGGAAAATTTCAGAGCAGAGTTGTAGTGCTTGTGACATCTTCTCCTAAAGGTTAAGCTGGAGAAGCAAACATGTTCAGACCTTCCTGTGGGTGAGCAGCCCTCCCCTGGCCTGCCCTAGTCCAAGAGGGAGCAGACTTTTCCTCCTGAGCTTTCCCTGAGAGAGCATCCAGGGGCCCTTTAACACTGGCAGTGGGTTGGTCTCCTTTCCAGGGCTCTCTTCCCAGACCCTGTGGCCTTCCTGCTGTTGTGAAGTTTGGCACAGCCTCTAGACTCCTAAGATTTGGTACAGGCCCTCTGTGTTACTTGCTAAAGGATTGTTTTTCTAGATTTTCCCTGTTCAGTTCTGAGCATGTGAAATTCACTTTCTTTTTCCTTTAGAAACCTCTGGGATTGTTTTGTATTATGTATCAGTGTCCTCTCTGGGGCTTAGTATACCAGGTTGTCTTCAGAAGTACATGGTTCACAGACAACATGCAAAACATAATACTTGAATCATTCTTCGTGTTTTCTATATGTTGAGTAAGCAAAGTATGGTCTGGGGATTGTAACTGCTATTTGCTTACGTGGGTTATCAGAGCATGAAAACTGTTTTAACACCATGTCTGCAGTTTGCTCATTCTTTTGAAAACCATGTAAAGTTACAAAACACTTCAGTAACGTGTGTCTAAGTCGTCCCTCTATTTTCTACTCTTAGGCACAATGATATGATCATGCGCACATGAACATCTTGGCATCCAAAGAACCAAGGTGTCAGAGTTCAACATGTTGAAGCACAGTTATTTAGCAAGATTCTCCCCAGCCCCAACTTCAGCTTAAGGACTCTCCAGGTACTTGATTCAAATATGGTCTGCAAAAACCTTTCTCCTTCATCTCTTCTGTCTGACTTCTGCTGTGGTGGCATCTTATTAGTCCTCCTTTGTTCAGCATGAACTTGCTGGAGTACTAGGCTGTCCATGATAACTGTCCAGAACACCTGTGAATCTTTGCACTGTTCTTTCTTGTTTCCCTTTTTTTTAAGTGAAAATCCCCTTTTGTTATCTTTGCCCCTCCTTTTCTGTGTCTTCTTCTGGCTAATTCTGTTGTTCTCTTATTTCTTTGGGTTGTTTTGATACAGCTGTTATGAAAGAAAAGCTCTGAATTAGTGAAGTAAAAAACTAGTTCTTAAAGTGAAGGAACCAAGGAATTTTAGAAGTTGGCAAAATTAATAATGGGTTATATGCCCTAGAATGTTACCTTTCCCAGACAGCATAAGTATTTGTGACAAGTATAAGAAAACTGAGAAAAAGCACTGCTATACTTCTAAAGCATTTTCAGGTGCAGAGATGTGTCTATTTACTACACTGTTTTAAATGTGAAGTTGAAACTGGTCATGCTGTAGCTGATGACACTTTTGCTTCACATTCTGTTCATGTTTGACATAATTCCTTGTTATTTTATCTATAATAAACACAGTTCTGTCATTATGTCTGAGGAAAATGGCACATAAGTAGGTTAATTAAAGGCGGAATGTAAAAAAAAAAACACCCAAAGCAACAAAACCATCCAGAATTTGCAGGCTGGGAATATTTGTGTTTCATCATAATCTCTAATGTAAGTTTTTAAATGACCTGTACCAAAAACTCTCAATAGCATATTGTGGATTAAGATGTGCTGAGCAGCAGCTGTGAGAATATAAAGATCTTTGCTATTCTCAGGGACAGAGAGAATGGGAGAAGGAAGTTGTGAGGGAAAAGAGAGTAATTTGCTAAAACTTAATTGCTGAGCTTCTGTTATTTTTTTTTCCATTACTTTCTGCGATTGGGACATTCATGAGGTGGCAGATGTCTAGGTATGTTAAAGTAGAGCTAACCTGTAGTTTCACAAATAGTTCTTGCAAACCTTTTGTAACATAGAAAAGAAGATCAGGTTCTTCATGAAATACCACCCAAATGTTTTCCTCCCAAAATGTCCTGCTGTGCTGAAAATACTGATCTGCTTTTATCAAGAGATTCAGAATTCTTAAGCATAATTCTTTCCTCACTTAATAACTTTCACCTAAAAACCTGCCACCAGCTCTAAGCAGTAGCACCCCTTCCCCTGACAGTAGTTACCTCTGTGTTCCAGGTCTGCCTGAGGTATGCAAATTCCACTTTTCACCCAGGGCAATTCTCTGGGTTTTAATGTGCATATGTCACCAGCAGAACCCACTTCACATGCACTTGTCTTTTATCACTGTGCAAGATGCTCAGCTGGCTGCCTGTTCCAACAAGCAGCCGCAAGAGCAGAAGAGGACTCCTCTCAAATGGCCCTAATTACTCCAAAATGGTTGAGCCTGGCTCCATATGAGTCAGAGCTGGCAAAGTGCCGCGTCAAAGGAATTAACTTTCTCTGACAGCTGAATATGTAGTAGCTAGGTCTATTCATTTTTATGAACCTCCTCAGCAGAAATTCAGGATTATTGTGATTTTTAAGCTTACTTTAGCACAGAGTTTCTTTTCCTTGATTGTGAGCTTTTACGAAATACCCAGTAGCAGCCTGCGCATCAGTACAAAATTGACCAGGTTGGTTTGCAGCAGGAGCTACAGCACGTTTCCTTCTAATACCTTCATGCTTCTTACTTAATTCTTGTTTTGAGGAGTTGTTTTTTTTCCTTCTTCAGCTGCTGCTGCCTAATAATATCTCTGGAGTTTGTTCCAGGCACACCACAGAACTTTATAAAGGGCATGCTGGAATGTTTCAGATCACCTCTGCTGCCTCGTAATTACTCAGTGCACTGTGAAGTCTATTCCTTTTCAAAACTGAGAGAGGGGTATGGGAAAAGAACAGTAATTAGCTGTGAGCCAGAGGGCATAAAAGACGACGTTCTTCAAGACAGATACACTTCCCCTCTTACAGCTTAACTGTCGTATTTCCATAGAAACACAATGTCTTCTATAGCACCTGATGTTCAGATCTTTCATAAGAAAAAAGATAACTTAAAGCCAAGAAATTAAAACCCATGTGAAGGTGCACAGGCAATGAGAGGTAAAAATGAAAGATGCCAACAAGACCATAACTTTAATACTGCCTAACTCCTGAGAGTTTGAATTTTACCACCTTTTCTGAAGGAATAAGCCATCTGTAAAGGAAAATAAGGGGTGGATCTCAAAAGACAGAGTCGTGGAGTACCTGTTGTATACAGTATGTTTAGATGGAAGGTGTTGGTGGGGATCACCCGAAATCTGTTGTCATCACAGAGTGATTTATAAGAGGTTTAACAGAGAAGACATTTCATTGGGAAAGATCTAGACTGAGTTACCAAAAGGAGAGATTTTTGCTTGTTAGATGAGTTATTAAATAACCAAACAAATGCAGAAAGTGACACCTAGATTAAAAAGAGAGACTCCTTGAAGAAAGTGAAACTGCTTCAGTTGAGAGGAAAAGACAGGTCATTTCATGGAAGGAATGACTAAGATTTGGAAAGAAAGATCTAGTCTGTCTCAGTCCTACAGGTCTTCAGAAGGCCAGGTTAGCTGTACAAGCCAGAATACACCAGAAGAAAGAGACTTACTTTAACAAGTAAACAGAGATTCTCCAACAAACTACGTGTTCAGAAAAATGGTGAGTCAGTCTGCTGGTGAGACAGAGAGACCACTTCTGATTTAATTTAACCATAAGTAGTTTAAAAGCGCTTTTTCCTTCATTTTTTCACTTCAGTCTCTGTAGCTGTTTCTATACTGAATGTTATGAATACTTTTATTTGCATTTTATTTTAACCTGGCTTGGGTTAAGAATGATTTCGCAGTAAACGGGCTAGCAAGACATTCTTCACACAGCACCACAGTGAACCGATAAACCAGGACACTGGGACTCTACCTGCCTCCCTGCACATTGCATAGAGCATCCCAAGGATACCAGGATATGTCCCAATAGGAGTGAGTTACAAGCTAGAGGAGTGGCATGAATCTTAGGAGAGTAATGAGCAGAGGTATCCAGGAAAGCTTTCTGGTACTTAGAAAATCACTTGGGAACATTCCTTTCAATAAGGATTTTCCACAGTGTTGTTAAAATTTTAACTAACAAGACCCAGAGAAGGGGAATTTTATGTTGAGTATTCTGGCTTTGGCTCATATTCTTACAGGATGTCAAATACTGCAGAGCGTAGGCCCACCCCAAGGAGACAGGGAGTTGGTGTTGCACAGAGAGGCGAGACTGGTAGAATTGACACAGTTCTCTGATAAGGTCAGAGGACTGATGTGCTTTCAGGTCTTGGGTTGTCTTTGGAGCTTTGGTTTTTTTAGTGTTGAAATATTTGGAGAGATTGGATAAATGCTGCTTACGCTTATCACTTTTCTAGTAATAAACATAGTTTATAGTCTGTGATCAATTGATAGCTGCTGTTGCAGCAGGAGCTAAAGATTACATTCAAGGTAGTTCAATAGATGCCTGCCATGCAAACATTCTGGGTGGAGGGGAGAGTCTCAAGCACTGGCATATGTACTGTCACATAGTTGCAAGGACAAATTTAAATGCCACATTAGTGGAGAGAAGTCTCTGTTGGAAAGTGCAAATTTAAATAGAGCTCTGAAACGCAATTGTGTTTCAGCAAATATTCGTAGTGGTTATGGTAATGTACAAACCTTCAGATTTAATCAGCAGACCTTAGTTCAAAGCCTGTTCCTTCTAAAACTTGGAAGATTTTAACAGTGGAGTAAGGACAGTCCTTTTTCAATTACAGAACTCTAGTTAAAAGGACATTATGACATTTGTACACGATGCGTATACATTACTTTGGAACACAAAACTTTATTTAAAGAAATTGCACAGTTTTTAACATGTTGGATGTGTCCATTTGCACGATTTTCACACTACCATCGTATGGGATAGTATTGCTAGAACTCAGGGATTAAGGAGGGGAGTTCTTTTGACTAACTGTAATGTATATGGAAGTGAGTTGAACTTAGTGACGCCTCCCACACAGACACTTCTAAGCTGGAGTCAGTGCATGCAAACAGGATGAAGGAAGGCCCAAATTCAGGTCTCTTCTGTATTGAGGATGTCCAGATAGATGTTTCCCTTTTCCCAGAGGAACGCACAAGGCATGATGGCTACCAGTTGGGGTTGCAGAGTTCTGGGCATGTTGCTAAATCATATTCATAGTATGTAAAATGGACCAGTAATAAAAGAGAAACTGACAGCATCTTGTATATGGATTGTCACCAAGTCATTTATTTGAGCACACATATTAACTTCAGAATAGCCAGCTCTGGATTCTTTTACAAAAGGAGACTTGAAATTGAGTCCTACATACAGGATTCATACTATTCTTTCTTTATCATAGACTGCAGGTGTCTTCTGACACACAGTGTGTGTCAGGTCAGTAATTCACAACATACAGCTTCTACACAGGTTAAAATATTTTCTTTTTTTTTCAGGTTGTATAAAATTTTAATTTTGGCTCCTCAACAAAAAAAATTATTGGTCTGTGTCATGTTGGACATGACTATGATGAAAGCATCATTACAAGCTTCTTACAATACACATGTGCTTCCCCTACGTGTATTTTTTAGGTTGACTTAGAGACGCTACAGCTGGTTAGATTTTCTTAACATTTCCACCAAAAGAATTTTCAGCTCTCATATTATTGGTCTCCATTATTTGGAGTCCTGGGTTTACCTTAACCAGAGTACGTGGATTCCTTGAGTCAAAACGAAGGCCTAGACCCACCCTGTGTGTAACCCAGTTTGTCCCTTCCTTTATTTCAGTCTCATATGGTTCTTACTGTGTCACTGAATTTTTAAAACACAGGTGTAAATGTAAGAATCACAGACTAACATAATAGAACAATCTTCTATTACAATAAATATAATATCTTTCAATCACTGTTTAAGGTCACTTTTTTATTCGGTGAAAGGAAGTCTGTGATGTGATACCATCTAGCAATACTTAAGGGAGAACACTTCAAACCAGTCTTCAGAGCACTGACATTGTTTCAGTGCTAGTGTACCTTAAAAAAAAATAAAGGAAGAAACATTTCATTCATTATGCAAAAAAGTCAGCAAAAAAAAACCCCAAACACAACAGTATTTTTTCTTCCTGATACCTTTATTGTCACTATGACGAGGATAAAGAGATGTAAACTTCTAGGTGAAAGAGAAGTGTTTCATACTCAGTTATGATCATTGTTTCTCCTAGATCTGATTTAGTTGCATCATAGATATCAAATGCTGTAAATTCAAGTAGCTGCAATTAATGATTTAAAAAATGTATTTCTAGTTTCAGGTTTTTGGTATTTTCAGGTTTTTGCACACCTGAGAAATACAACTTCATGTTCCTTCAACACTATGGAAACACTGGACTTTATCATAAAGTGACTTGTTTTACATTCAAAGAACCAGCTTATTAATTAGAGAAAAAAATAGCATGAAGTTTTTCTGAGGTAGTACATGGGATAAACATTAGGGCTCTTGGTTATAAACCTAAATAATGTTCTCAGGGGTCATGTTTTCATTTTAAAAAAAGGTTCAGACATTTCAAATGTATTCAAATACTATGCCTTAGGTTTATATTTGTATTAAATAATCCTCTCAATACAGTACAAACATAGTATCAAACTTCCATCAAGTGCTAATGACCAAAGAAAGGAATGCTGGTTTTAAGCATCTAGTCCTCAACCTCTAGTCAATATTTTTTTATTATTTTTTTAGTCTGATGGAAGGAAACGAAGGAATATCTCAATCCACTTTATCAGTAACAAAGGAAGACAAGTGACATGATGTGATCGAATCATGTGGTTGCCGCTTCTGGTTCAGCAGCTAAGAAGTGCTCAGAGTGATTGCTGCGCAAAGAGACAGACTCTTGTATGAAGGACCCCACGATCAGATTCCCTGTGACTTCTATGGACTGTCATTGGGCCTACATAATCAAGGCCCTAAGTACCATTGCTCCTGATCATTCCCGGTACTTTCATTTTGAAAGGAAAGTTGTTGTGGATGGACGATTGAAATGCCAACAGAAATTTGCAATTAGCTGTGATGATTTCCTTCTGCTGCAAAAAAGACATACTATAGTTAGGCTCCAGTTCTGACCTTATTTCTGAACCTTTTTTTGGAAGTTTTTTCTGAACCTTTGATGTGTACCATTAAGTATTTCAGCCACAACTTAGGTGAAGATTATCTAAGTGCTAACAGGCTTTCTAATGTACTTCTTGGTGTAGTTTCTAGGCATAAACCAAGGATATTAAATTAGGAAAACTGGAAACTGAACACAAGTTATTTCTAGATGTAATCCGTTATATCATGGCTGCATTTTGTTGAGGTATCTGATGCAGGTGCAGCAGAAAAAGGGGAGAAAGGGAATGTGATGCTCAGGAAGTGGTGGCCTGCTTTGAAGGCTTGTAAAGGCTGTTCACAAATGAACTGAAATATTGTAGTTGTGATGTCTTTGAGACATGACATATTCTTGCTGTGATCCACTCAGGTTTTAGCCTTTGAACTGTACATTTTTGTTTATTTTTGAAGTGTTTTGTATAGCCTTCTCAGTAATTGCATGATAGTCAGTGCCTGCATGCTTTTTCCACACTACCTTCTCATGTGGTCAGTAAGATATATACCACTGCCAGTGTTCACCCAGCACACTATTTAACCACCACTACTGTAAACTCATTACCAGCATTTGTGGGTGTATAACTCGACATAGTATAATCTTTTCAGAGTGGACAATGAAGATGAAAGATCACTACTGCAGGCGGCTATAGAGAGTGGGGGATGTGTGTGTCTTCTGGAGGAAAAAGGTCTTTGTCTGGTGGTTTTATTTTTTTGCCAAAGGTGATCATTTGAGGCAAAGGTGAGGGAACCCTCTTCTGCAGTGATATTTGTAGGGACCTATGAGCAGTTAGTGCAACCCTGGATGCGGCCACTGTCCTGCCTCTAACCTACCACTGAACTCCAAGGAGGGAATAATTAAGAAAGGGAGCGGAGAAGGATGACTTCTAGATGCAGAGAAGTGAACAAACTCTTCTAGAAACCCCTAGGCTCCAGCTCTCCCTCTCCTGACCCTGTTGTTCACATCCAGCCTGCAAAGGAGATGCTGCAATTCCTGACACCTCTGATGTTGTGGCAGCTGCAGAGGCCAGTGCTGCACATGCAGCGGCCTCCATCTCTCCTAGACAGCCCTTCCCAGGCACAGCTAAACTCTGTACCTGGACTGCTGTCTGATTTCCCTCCTTTTCCCTTTGAGGCATAATATTGGCCAAAGCATTTACCAGCGATTTATTTATGACTCCTCTGTCCACCTGCTCTTTAGCTAATTGCTGCCTTAGTAGGCTGGGCACTGAATTCATGTGGTCAGAAAGTTATGTATTCAGCCTTGTCTGGGTACGAGAGAGGAAAAGGGGTAACTTTAATCCACAATTCATTAGTACATATTCATTCTCAATCTCATTTACAAGATCCTTTATTGGTCATTTTCAGTTACATGCCAACACAGAAATTAAAACTCCAAGGACAGATTTTGAATAGAAGTGAGGTTGAACAACCACAAAACAGTGGAGGGAGAGTGCACGGGCAGCACATCTACCTGGTGCTGTGACTACACAGGAGGTAAGGGTCTGACGTGTGGAAAACAGACTCCACAACCGAGAAGGTTGTGAAGTAGGTATGTTTTATTCAGTGCTGGGCAGCACGGGGGGTCTTCCCACCACAATTGTGTGCAGCCAGTGCAGCGGTTTTCTCAAATATATATAGTACTTGACCACATAATCATAAGATTTCCCAATATCCCTATACATATACATGACCTGTCCCTGCTTCGTATTAAAATCAGCTCTAAAAAATAATTTTCATAAACTCCTCCCAACTGCGCTTGCGCAGTGCCTCCTGGTGGTGGTCACTGAGGGTTGTGAGGATGAAGGCTGATGATTCCTCTTCATCACCGCAAGCAACCTTTTGCCCCTGTGTGGACTCAATTCTTCTTTGGTCTTTGTCGAGACCGCAGGGTTGGTTTCAACTGCTTTTCAAGACATGTTCTTATTCGTTATCAGGAACTGTCTTTGGCAATGTCACAAGACTTCTTGTTTTGTCTGGTTTTCAGTACTATATCACTACTAGTCAATCAGTACACAATGTATTATTATCTTTATCATATACCCCTGACTTAAGTCCTGTTCCCTGTTTGACTTGGGACTCATTCTACAGCTTGCATTTTCCTTCCATTCAGTGTTCGTGACCATGTGCTGAGGTAGATCAGAGAGATCATCAGGCAAAAAATGAACCTAATTTAAAAAAGAAAAAAAGTAAAAAAGAAGTTATTAACCAGGTTCTTGCAGATCAGCAAGACCAGCAGTGCAAATGTTGGGGCAAGGAAAAGAGAAGGAAGGAAGGAGACAACTGTTTTCAGAGAGAGTTTGAATCTATGCTGGCTGAAATTATGTGGCCTTGACCTAATTTAGTCCACTGCACATCATATTCATGCTTGAAATTAGATTTCTGTGCTCTGATTTTAGATTTGTAGATGGGATTTAGTCTTGGGCTTCAAGGAGGGGTCATGCCCAGGACTCAGGGTTAAAAACAGTGATAGGATAACTTTAGGCATAAGCCCAAGGTCCCTTATTTATGCAAAGTAAAAATACTGTTACCCCAATTTTCAGCAAATGTTTCTCTTTTGGTTTTGCTAGCACTTTAGCAAGTGCTTAGGCATTTTACTGAGGAAAAAAAACAGTTCTGAAAGCTGTTGTTGTACACTAGAGAACCTGTAGTTATATGCTAAGAGGGCAGCCTAATTCTTGGTAGTTTGAAATTTATCATAGAATCAAAAAATACTTTAGGCTGAATGTCCAGCTTTCTGATTGATAGATCTGTTAGTTACACTGTTTCCTTTTCAGTTACTTGCTATTCATCTGTTACAAATTAGCATTATTTTCAGGACTCTATAACTACTTTTAAAGAAGTGAAATTAAAGCTCAGTTTTCAGTCCCCATGCTGCCCCAGTAGTATCACACGCTTCTGTTCCAAGACCCACACGCAGTGGCAAAGCCAGGACAAGCATCCACTGTGGAAGTGCCCAATAAGCTGAGTGACAGGAGTGTTGTAAAAATATTGACCAGAAAGGCAACCCCTGATAACTGAGTTCTGCTGTACAGATGAACCATCTTCATAAAACCTTGAAAGAGAGAGAGTTTGGGGGTTTCTCTTTGGATTGTTTCTTCAGCAGTTCTGCTTTGCTTTCTGCTGCAGTACTGCAGTCTGAAGTCTGCATCCTGCAGGACACTGTGATTCAACAGCCTGTTATTAAAGCTGACTAGAGGTTAAAACTGGCTGGGATTGTTTAGAAACATTTTTGATGAAAAATGTCTATTCATATGAAACAACTCCTTTTACAAGAAGACAGAGGTTTTGATGAAATTTTATTTGGAAAGGGTTTCTCCTCAGCCTTAGGCTGATCCAAAGTGAAGGTTGCTGGCAGCACCACTGCCACAAACCAGCACAATGCCAGTCCCCTATCTCCAAATTATGCTGAGTGATTCTGGAGGGGACGGACTGAAAACTGAGTCTTTCTGTCCTGATGGGACATTTTGTTTGATAAGAAGAAAACGTCAAAACTTGTCTGTTTTGAAAGAGCATTGACTTCCTTCTTAAGTATTTGGGATACGAGAAGAAAAGACAGTCATTTTTTTTCCAGACCTAATGGTATTTTTGTTACAAAAATCTTACTTCTACTTTTTAAATGAAAAACTTTAAAGATCACATATTTATTCTCATGCAGACCAGCAACTTTCATTACTTCTCTGTTCCACGGGAAAATACTAGGGTTTCCCCTAATCTGAGCATGTGTGTCCCAGGCATAAATTTTGCAGTACTAGTAAGTTGGGTTTCTTTGCTAGTAGATATATTTTCTGTTCAGATTTGTATTGTAGATGATTTCAACAGATTCTTATTTTGAAATCACATTTCACATTGACTGTGTTTTGTCTCTTCATTCATATCACCTATCTCACAACACAGGGAAATTTCTGAGATGCTTTGATCTACGTATTAACACATCCTTTTCCAAATACTGGTGAAAAATCAAGTCTTGTGTTAAGGATTTCTGCATTAACATTCATGGGAACAATGTTGTTTTTTTTTCTGGAACAGGAGCTGCAAAAGCATATAGGATTGATTTGTAGGGTAGAATTTATTCTCCTGAATCCCCTTATCAGAGGGATCTGTAAGTTTTTAGTGACAGTCTTACATTAGAGTATATCAAAAAATCCTCAAGGGAAAACACAGTGAAAATGTTAAATTTTTTAAGAGGTATTTTACTCTCAGTCCCTCTCCAACAGGGATTTCTTAATTACCTTCTTTTCTGCAGAAAAGCAGGTCTTGACACTGGTGCTGTGAGAACCCTGTGGCAGCAGATCCACCCCTGTGGATTTGTGTCAGGATCACTGGGATGAAGGAAGCTGGTCCCTGTCACTATCTTTATTGCCAGGGAGTTAGTTTGGTATATTTCTCTGGGCTTTTGCTGGTTCTGCAGGGCAGCTCAATGAATAGCAAAATGTATGTGAAGGTTTCCGAGTTTAAAGTATATCCAGTCTTTTCCTTAAATGCCTTAGCTGCCTTAGGGCACTAAGAAACCACTTACACTTCAAAGTCTGACAAAAATAATCATGACACATGGAAAGAAGAAGGCTATGAACTGGTGCAAAAAAAGAGTAATATTGAAGTTCTGGTTCATGTGCTTACAGCCATGTGCAGTATGCAGTGATACGGTGCAGAATGACACAATGCTGCTCACTGGTGAAAATGTAAAGTGCAGTACACATGTATTTCAGCAAGGGAGAAGAAATAAATTTTCTGTAATAGTTTCCATACCTGAAGACTTTTTGCCGCACCAAACATGGTATGCTAATGTAGTTAGAGTAGTTTGCTTGGTGTGCTATTTGGTCTGTTATTATATATATATTTTATATAT
>VZSZ01000362.1:47414-60529 GCA_013398815.1 Ibidorhyncha struthersii
TAGGAATTACTTCAACAATTTTCTTAATCAGATCTGCATAAAAGTTGTGATTTTTTTGACAATCGTTTTCTTTGATAAATACATTTTGCACTAGCATACTTAAATGACAGTATTAACAGAGCACTTGTAATAAAATTGTATTTTTTTATAAATTCCCGTTTCTCCTTCTAGATCCTTTGAACATCTATTTGGGATTTTATTATTTTAGTTTCCAATATCTGTCCTCCTGTTAAGGAATAAAGCATTTATCAGATTTAGTTGACTCCGAAAAATGAATGACAGTGTGGTCTCATTGAATTAATAGGACTAGAAGGAAGTGTTTGCTGCTTCCTTCTCCTCACTTTTCAACTGAATCACCAGACAAAATTTGCCAGGCTTTGAGATGTACTCACCATACCACTATTCCCATTAATGATAATGATATTTGGAGTGCTGGGTGCATTTGAAAACTGTTTTCTGTTCAACTCATGTTTAAATGAAGTCACACCATTGCTTTTTGTTGGTGATGGGATGGGCAGGTATACTTGCAGCATGTTTTAAAGCTGGTAAGTCTTGACATTGCTTGTGTCTGTCTCCTGTATGCAGTTATCACATCATCTTTGTTTCTTGCTTTCTTGTTTTTTTTTTTTTCACTTCTATTATTTCTATGGTGTTCTGCCTTTTGTTATTTTAGAGGGATTCTGTTATATTCCTAGAGAGCTCCCTTTCTCTCCAGATACCTAATCCAGTTGCCACTTCTGGTTTGGACGCGTTCTCTAGTATTTCATATTATCTCAGCAAAGCAGCCATGGGATGAGCTGAATCATGTGGGTTTGATGATCTTGTCCGTCTCTGTGATCTTCACTTAAAACCACGTGAGCTCCTTGCAAGCACAGAAAACCTGTACATAGTCCATAAGTACGCATAACATAGGTGTTATCTCCCTTTTCAATCTGATTAAAAACAAGGTATTGATGATTTGCCGTAAAGAAAGACCTGTGTGAACTGACTCTACATATGTGAAGTTCACTTTGCATTATTAGTGTTCTCAGTCTTTTTAGGGCTTTTAAAATTGTAAATTTATTATATAAATAGTCTTACATGAATTCCAAAGCAGTACGGGCTCCTGTTTAAAACTATTGGATTTAAAACTATATGGAAATTCCCCATAGCTTGTTCTTTCTTCTGCCTCGCTACCTTATTCACATTGAATAGTATTCACTTCCCAGGAAGTACTTTTGGAATAATCTAACAGCACGCTAACAAGGGCTGCAAGGGTAGTTATTAGAACTAATTTTTCAGATCCCCAAACCCACAATCTTTACTCTTCCATAATATTGATCCAGTGATATTTTCCATCATTCTGCTTACCCAGATGATGCTGGGAGCAAAGGCTGTGGGATTAGTTCTTGTGCTGTCCTGGGCTCAAACTCACAGGGTTTGATAAAGGGTAGAAGAAAGAAGAGATGTTAAACGACGTTGAAGCTGAAAGAGGTGATAATGTACAGAACTAAGGTGGTGCATCCAGAATAACCAGGTAGATTCACTCCAATAGGTCCATGTCCTTCTTGTCCTGAGGACTGTAAAGCTAGATGCAGCGCTCAAGCTGGGCTCTCACTAGAGCAGAGTAGAGGGGCAGAATCACCTCCCTTGACATGCTGGTGACACTTCTTTTAACGCAGCCCAGGGTACAGTTGGCCTTCTGTGCTCCAAGCACACATTGCCGGCTCGTGTTGAGCTTCTCATCAACCAACACCTTCAAGTCTTTCTTCTCAGGTCTGCTCTCAATCCATTCTCTGCCCAGCCTGTATTTGTGCTTGGGATTGTTGCAACCCACGTGCAGGACCTTGCACTTGTCCTTCTTGAACTTCATGAGATTTGCACGGGCCCACCTCTCAAGCCTATCCAGGTCCCTCTGGATGGCATCCCTTCCCTCCAGCTGGTCAACCATGCCACACAGCTTGGTGTCATCCGCAAACTGGCTGAGGATGCGCTCAAACTCACTGTTGGCTTGTGTTTGTCCATGTTGCTGACAAAGATGTTAAACAGCATTGGTCCCAGTACTGAACCCAGAGGAACATCACTCATCATGGGTCACCACTTGGATATCTAGCCGTTGACCACACTCTTTGAGTGTGACCATCCAGCCTTTTCCTTATCCACCAACAGAAACAGAAAAGGGAGAAAAGGTTAGGGGGAAGGTTTTTTTTGTTCTTGTTGTTGGTTGTTTTTTTTTTTTTTAATACGGATTTGGTCAAAATAAATATTTTTGTGCAAGAACTTAGATTAACAAAACAGTGTCTTCTGGATTGTCAGTGTGTGGGAATGCACCTGCTTTTACATCCACAACTGTTTAAGAGTTTGTTTTTACCTGGCAACCTGCCTTTGAGCCTTTGCATAAGTCTTTGATTTAGGTGTCTGAGTAGGACACAATGGACAGTGTGCCAGGACATTATCATTAAGTGTTCTGTATTTGTTCTCTCAGCTGCTTACTTTGCGTTGTAACATGCTGTTATTATTCATATAATTCCCAGCCTGCAAGCAGACACTGACACAAGTGAATCCTGCCTGTAAGTATCACTGAGCAAAGATTTCTAAAAGCAAACCCAAATATTTATTCATCACTTTCCATAAAACTACATTTGCACATTTTTTTTTTGCAAAACGTTTTCCTTATTCTGCCAACTCCACCAAATAAAAGTGTTCCCTTTGAAATTCACTTCATATCTTTCTATCAAAGATTTAGTTAGATAATATGGTATTAAGAGGTCTGCACTTATCCCAGGATATGATGATTTTTAGTAGGGAGCTATTGTGGATTTTTTTCTTTGGCATCTTCACTGAGTTCCCTGCAGACTCTATCCCCCAGCACCTATCAGCCTATAGACAGAAATAAATATTTCTTGAGAAAGTAAAAGGTATTAGCAAATTACAAGAACATTAGCCAAGTTACAGAATTCACAATCAGTTACATTTTTGCTTCCTTTTCTGAGTGCAGGGAGGTGTGTGGAGGCCTTGATAACAAATGTGAGGCTGTTTCAAAAAGATTACTCAGAATAAAAAAAGGTTCAGGAGCAGAATACTTCCAAGGAGAACATATATCTACCTGCTACAAGAAGTGAGATGTCAGAAAGAGACACAGCAAATTATGACAAATTGAGAAGCATGAGATGAAATGAGTGATGAAATTAGTAAATTTCCTCCATTAGCTTGCCTATTTAGGAAGGTTACACCTAAGTCAAAAATAAACTGCCAAGCCACAGTAATGTAAAAATGTGAATGCTTGTGCCGGGGATGTGTGTCACCCTATGGCAAAATTAGATGTATGAGCAATAAGTAGGGCAGGGACAGATTAACAGAACAGGCAGAGAAAGCAGCTGGAGATTTCCTTTTTTGACATGGCAAAAAACTGATCAAATTGGAAGGCCCATATTGCATATGGTAGCAGGTGAAAATTATATCATAATATGAGCAGACATGCACCGCAAAATCTACCTACAAATAACTAAGTCATTTAATTACCTTTTTTTTTTTTTATTTTTGGATCACACTTCTTTACAGCATTTTGACCTTGCAAGGGGAAAAAAAAAGAAATTGCAGTAGAGTTGAAGGGAAAAGTTGATTCTGATGGTCTGACAAGCGGATTTTCCAAAGCCCTTAGCAGTTAACCAAGCATCTTTCTGATGACATGTCCTCAAACCAGGACATGACAGCAGTGGTGGATGCTACCTGATTGTGAGTTAGCTGTGGTGAACAGAAGTTTGAATGAGGTTTCATCAGAATAGCAATATGTGCTGCCAAGGAGAAAGCTTTGGAAGAAAATTGCCCATGAAAGGGAGAATTAGAACAAACAGGAAACAATAGGGAACATGTGGGGCAGGTTGTATGCAATTACTTTCTACCCTCAGGTCTGTCTTTTTATAAAAACTGAAATGTTTTTGCATATTTGTAAAGCATATGTGGAGAAAGCAAAATCCTTTGCTTGGCTGCAGGTTGGGAAAATTGCCTGTAAAGGTAATTCTTTGCATTTTAGCCATTGTCAGCCAAGTGGGTAAAAGGGACTCCTGTGGCAAGGCTAAATTGGGGCAAAGGGATCTTTGTCCTTTGTTAGATCTGGTCAAACAAGTTGTTTCAGTCTTCACCACTACCTTACATCTCCCAGTGACTCAGTATCTTAAAGGAGAACAATATTATCACGTAGAGTTATTGTAGTACTCTCAGCCTGTGCTGTAGGAGACAACAGCATCTCAGCCTGCGGCTGTATTACCGCATTAGCTGAAGGTGTGACTCAGGGTCTCAGCTCAACCTCACTCCTTACACTTTGCTTTAGCACTAGTCTAGCATAAGGCAGCTGGCTTCAGGCCTGAGGCTTGTCTCATGTTTGAGCTGCAGAAAGAGGGTAAAGACATGGCTGCAGAGAGTCAGTGCAAGGGCAGGTTTTCTTTTTAAATGCTCCTTTCAGAATAGTTTGGACAAATGAGCTTACATGAAGCCAAGTTTGCTAAACTTTAGAAAGCACAAAGAGGTCCTTGAGAGGGAAGAAGTTCTACTAAGCTGGCAAACGGATGTTATTTCCACACTGCTGATTGCTGAGAGTTTATAAAAAATCAAGAATAATTGAGGTTCTGCTATGGAAGAGAAGAGGACAGAGGAAGAATAGGGGTGCACAGTGGCATGCCATTCTCATAGAAATTTAATGAAGAATGTAGCTACCACGATGGGTTGCTAACAGAGGATCATAAATTCTTCCATTTTCACCCTTTGATGGCTTGGGCATATCTCTACAAACGAGAGAGGGGACCAAGAGGCAGAGCTTCTTGTATAGCAGGTGTGTTTTTTACTAGTAGGTTACGCAATGTTCCAATGGACAGAGAGATCTTGGAAATTATTCCATCACTGAAAACTAGTGACAGCCCTTTGGTCTAGCCCTGTGCTGGACTCTGTCACATAAGCAACGGGGTGGAGGCTGCCCATCCACAAGTGCAATGTAGTGATTTCTCAGGACTAATAGTGCTGATGCAGCTTGTTCTTAAAAACAAGAAGGTGTGCTGTGGGGTGATGATGTGCATAGGCAGATACTGTGTGGTGTTTCCACTGCCAAAAGGGGCAAAAGATTGCATATGCTTTTAGAAGCTTCCTGACATCCAGCTCAGCATCTGCACTGAACTCTTAACTTGATGAACTGGGTCTAATAGCCTATGATTTAATTTTACTGCAGATTAAATATTGACAACCTAGAAGTGTTACTCTCTGCTGACACCTTGAAAAATGTTTATGGCTTGATGTGTAAAATGTAAGCTCGGCCGTCTTCCTTAACATTACTTTGAAAACAGAAAATAAACTCTTGCAAAGAAGATTATGGTGAACAGCATATCACTGTGACTGTTGCCACATTGTGCTAATTAGATGTGGAAATTGCAATGGTTTCTGTGATACGTATAATTAATTTGTATGCCTTTCAAAGCTTTTGTGGAACAGATATCCTGCTGTGATTAAGCCATTAGCACAAAATACAGAACAAAATACCTTGCTCTATTTTTCATTTCACGGTATTGAAAGACAATCAGGCACCTTTGCGTACCATTGGAAAAAAAAATCTCAGACACGTTTTGCTGGATTAAATAGCAAATCCAACCCTTGGCATGAACATGTGGACTCGTGGTATAAATTAGCATTCTGTTAATTGCAGCGGTGTTATGTAGATGGTTATATCAATGCCAAATACAGCCGAGTGTTCAGGGATCAACTTCCCCTAGGAGGAATGATGACAAGGAAATAAAACAACCCTGGAGTAAAGTATCTTGTCTTGAGATCTATTCTCCAGCTTGCAGAAAGGGGAGAAAGATAATTTTACTTGGGTATTCATTTTTTTACATGTTCCTGGGAGTGTTGAAAAAAGTGTATGGTTACTGCTTTGAGGACAACCTCTGTCATGGTTTCAGCTGGGATGGGGTTGACTTTCTTTCTAGCAGTTGATATACCACTATGTTTTGGATTTGGGATAAGAATAGCGTTGGTAGCACACTCATGTTTTTGGTTGTTGCTAAGCAGTCAAGTCCTTTTCTGCTCCTCACACCACCTGGCCAGTGAGCAGGCTGGGGGTGCCCAAGAAGCTGGGACTGGACAGAGCCAGGACAGCTGGCCCCAACTGATCAAAGTGATATTCCATACCATGTGACGCCATGCTCAGTATATGAAGCTGAGGGAAGAAGGAGGAAGAGGGGGACCTTCAAAGTGATGGCGTTTGTCATCCCAACTAACCGTTACACATGATGTAGCCCTGCTTTCCTGGAGATGGCTGAACACCTGCCTGCCGCTGGGAAGCAGTGAAGGAATTCCTTCTTTTGCTTTGCTTGTGTGCATGGCTTTTGCTTTACTTATTAAATTGTCTTTACCTTAACCCACAAGTTTTCTCACTTTTACTCTTCCAATTCTCTCCCCCATCCCAAACGTGGAGAGTGAGCAGCTGTGTGGTCCTGGCTGCCCACTGGGATTAAACCATGACAACCTCTAATGAAGTTACAGAAGGAGGGGAACATCCATGCTCTGTTCAAAGACAGCTACCTTGATCTGGCATCAGCTGTTACCTGTTTGACCAGATTTTGTGCATCCATGTCAGGTGTAATAAAAAAGTCATGCTGGAAAGCATAAACATTTTAAAATAAAATCTGCAGTTTAAAATTTCGCCGAGTATCATATGGAATAATTCACAAGTCTGTGTGTGTGTGTGTGTTTTTACCAGCTTTGTGTTAGGGCCTTCTGGTGCTTTTTCCTTTTCCCTGAAAATGAGCACTTTTCTCCTCTGTTTTGCAACTTTGGCTTAGTTCATGGTGCTAGAAGGCTCTTTCATGAAGATCTAGACCATTAAGTATTAAGTTGTGTGCAGTTCTTCACAGCTATCTATTTTTGCTCCATGAAATAGTACCATTTCCACATGACATCTTTTGCACTGACAAATTTTACACAGGTGTGATCTAAGCATTTCCAGGAAAATAAGTCTCTTTCCACAGTTGCATACAGATGCTTAGCAGAATCCATTCTTGTTTTTAACCATGTACGGATAATGTAATACATTCACACCATAAATTCAATTATGTCTCTTTTGGTGGTTTATTTTTTTTTCTAAGTTGTTTCACAGAGATAATAATTTTCTGATATTTCAGTTAGGCAGCAGTTGCTGCACATCCAAAAGGTATCCACGCAAACCTTCAGTCTGCCAGCAAGTGACAAACCTGTAGTCCACTGGGATGTGGTGGCAGTCCAGATTTCTACAGGTTACTTTGCATTTCTCAGCACTGATTCTTTTTTAATTCCTGTAGCCCTGTCTAATTTGTCACACGCATGATTGCAAGCAATTGAAACTGATAACAGAACTGAAGTCAATTATTGACAATGTTGCCAAATAGAAATGGTTAGCTTCATTACATCTGCCATTTACAGCAGATACTGCAATGGATAGTGATCCTAACAAGCACTTTTTTGGAACTACTGGGGCAGCTGCATTATCCTGTCTGCTCGATATTTAACCTCCAGGTAGTTCTCGCTGCGGAAGCTGGCGGCACGGGCTCCTGCACAAGGGCAGAGTGCATTAGAAAGTGCATTAGGAACGGCACACCTTTGGAGGCAGACTGCCATTTTCCCAGGAACCAGTATTTCTTCATTGCAACAGCTGGTATTTTTCCAGGTTTGATAACACAAATATGCACTAATCTTAATCGTTGCAAGCTGTCCTAGGTCCCTGAGTGACAGTTCAGTACCTGTGGGTTTGCCCCTCAGTAATGACAGGCTTGAGCTTTACATATTCCCTGCAAGACACAGGGCGTTGCTGGAAAGAACAGTTTGCATGTGGAGATAACTCCAGTTGATGGTTGTAATGTGCTAGTGGCTAAGAGCTTTCTCGTTTGAGGGGTGTGCATTTTTATGTCAATAGGCAGTGGGCTGTGCATGTGTCAGCTTTTTTCCCAAGTAGGGGTCGTGAGGGTTGGGGATTGGTAAAACTTTACACTTTTGCTCCATTTGAGGTTTTCCATCAGTGGCCACCATCATTGCTTATATTTCTATTAATACATAATGTCTGCCAGTGCTTTGACCCTGCCTGCTGGCCAAAACTCTTTGCTGGTGTCCCAGCATCAGGGCCAGGCTGGCAACCCTGGAAAAGAGCAGGAGAAAGAGGGTTTACATGCTGTGTGGCTGGGTTTCATCAAAAGGAACAGGATCTCTTTGTGCCTGACTCTGAAATTGAGAGGAGAGTTCCCTTGCTCGGCACATGGCTTTAGAAGAAATAAAGGGAAAAATACAGTCGGGTTCTGAAGGGTTTTCTGCCTGTGGTAGGCAGGGAGTGTCCTGGGGAGAGTGGTCTCAATCTCATCTAATCTTTACCAAAACTGCTGGTTTGGAGAAAGAACCATTTCTACTTGCAAGTAAGGCTGGAATTCAGGGCTGTTCATAATTTGTATATCAATTATTCCAGTGAGGTTCCACCTCAGGAAGGAGAAATCTCCTTTGCTGTGCCTGTAAGGAGCTGAGATGCAGCCGAAAGTGCAGGGGCAGGAGCTGAGAGAGCCACGTTTCGCCTCCAACTTCGGCAATGGCCTGAGCTGCTGAATCTCACTTCCACTGGTGTCTCACTTTCCCCATCTAAAAACCTGAGAGTCATGTGTCCTTGAGGACTTTGGGATTTACAGAGAAAAGTGCCATGGAAGAGGTGGTTATTTCAGAGCTGGTGACGTTAAATGCCAACTGCTCAAAATATGCTGCTGGAAAATCCACAGATCCAAAAAGCTGTGTTTCTAAGTGTTACATTTTTAATGCTGTGTGGGTGGGAGAGTGCGAAGACCAAGGATAACAGGAAACAAGTGAGGAATAATAGCAGTTTGGGCTTGCAAGATCTAGCTGACATTAGTGTTATTTGGTGCACATCATCGCGGGATATGAGTACTGACCTGCTCCTTGTCTGTCCATGCGTAATGAGCAGGAGTGGAACATACTAAGTGTAATTCCCTTATGAAATAGTGATGTGGAGACAAAATAGACCGTTTAATCCACTGAGATTTTCTGTTTGCTGATTTGTTAATGAGGGCATAAAGTAACAAACCTAAGACAGCTTTAAGAGGCAAAGCTTGCAGAAAAATATTTATCTTTTGAAAGATTTGCCATTGATAGCTAGAATAAAGCATACAGGTTACAGATCCAGTTGGCCAGCTCTTTGCCTTTCTTGTTTGCAGAAGTGTAATCTATTTTTTATTTATTTATGTATCTTTACAGCCATTTGGTCTAATAAAAAATATTACTTCTTGCTCCTCAATGGCATTTTTCAACAACAAAAACGTATACAGCCAAAACATTTGGATCAGCTCCACATGAATCTATCTTTTTACTATTATTGGACTTTTGAGTTTAGGGTGTAATTTCTGATCTCTTATTTCAGAATTGTCATCTGAAAATAGCTTTTGCTGAACTGATTTCCTGACATGAGAGGTTATGAAGGAATTACTTCTAACTGGTGCTCTAAGCATCAAAATACACTGTTTACTGGAATGTCATCATCTTATCTATGTTTTGAGAACAGTAACCTTTTTTTGAACTGCCAGTTTCTCTATGTTTCTAATTTGTACTCATTTCAAAACATTTGGAGAAAAAAGAAGACAGACATATATGCACTAAGGAACAGGTCTGATGAGATTGCACAGGGGATTGCTACTTAAAACTACTGTTTTTATAGCACAACAAGTGTCTTGGGCATATGATGACAGGCACAAAGGAACACGTTACTCATCGTTTCTGAACCGAGCAAAGTAAATAACCTAGCTGAGGTAAATGGCAATGATTGATGATTATGCTCCAGACTTTCACAGATTCATTGCAACTCTGTTATCCTTGTCTTTTAAAAAGGCCTTCAGTCAATAAATGAACAGCCGTACAGTGCACTAGAATCAGAAGCATGAGCAGTTAACAGAAATTCACGCTGTTTCTGTTGGGCCAGAAAATTAACTGTGCAGATAAATAGTTCTTCCTGTTCCCTCCTGTCAACATATTGATAACAAACACTCTCCTTCAATGATCTCTGTATCATGTTTTTTTGGGTGCATGATAAAGGCCACTCAATGAAAGCAGTGCTGCGGTTTCTGAAGAAGAACTTTCCCTGTAGTGACTTGCCCCAGACAAACTTTTCACTCATAGACAGCAAATGATGCTGTCTCACCCAAAGTTGGTACTAGGAGGAATATGGTTATAAAATAAACCGAATGTATCTACCAGAAGTTGCTGCACAGTTTAGGTTTCAGGATATTTAAACTCATTTGCCTTGAAATGAGTTTGTAATTTAGCTCTGGACTGAACATGATCATAACTGTATGATAGGATGCCAGGGCTTTTTCTGCACTAGGGTCTATGCTCCAGCATGTAAGAGCACCCGAACCAGGGAAGACCTGGGTTTTTATCAGCTTCTTCCAGACTTCTCTCTGTGTGCAAAAGAAACCCAGGCACAAAGCCCAGACTGGCATCTTGGTGGGCATACACTATTAGCTAGATTTAGAAATAGTCTATAAACTTAGACTTCCAGGCTTACCAGACTTGTATTTTCTTTGGGCTTCGTCGTTTCTTTCCAGTAGGTCTAGTTTTGAGGTGAGACACTAAGTTTTCATGGTTTACAGACACCTTGTTCTCAACAGAAGAATGCCATGTTGACACAGCGCTGGCCTCTAACAAAAGATCAGTGTTCCATGCAGATTTCTAAGCTTCTCCAGAGTTTAGAGAATGAGAAAACAATAGTGTCACTCTGTCAGGATCTCCCAGGAGATATGTTCTGTTCCCTTTGCTAGAAATACAATTCAGGCCTTTGAAATGTGTCCAGCATTGTCAGCTGCTCCTCACTTTCTCTGTGCCCCATCTCAGATGTATTTCCATCTACATGGAAAGTGAGGAGGAACAGGACCCAAAGGTAAAGTAGCTGACCTGGCTGGCAGCATACTCCAGTTAATGATCTCTCTTAAGAAGCAGTGTATATGATTTCCTGCAAGATCTCCATGGAGTTCTGCACCTGTGGGCTCCCAGCTAGCTTGGTGTAATAGAAGAAGAGTGATCTCACACAGGCCTATGGTCTACTAACTCATCAGCTCATTGCATCATCTTCTCAGTGGGGTTACATGAAAAGGTTGTTTTTATTCAGAAAAACGGAGGTCTTTGTGACTGGTTTATGTCCATATAGCCTGGGTCTCCTAGTGGATTTATAGAATGGATTACTTTTACTGCTTCAAACCATTGGTCTACTTCTCCGGCCTTTTGGGCCTTTAGGGTGTAAAACAGATGAAGAAGGAGGTGCATCTTCTCCAATTGAGTTGATATGCAGAGCCAAATGAGACTGCAAGTGCTATAAATTTGAAGACCTATAGGCTTGTCTGTTTCTTTGCTAACTTTTTGGCCTGCAATGAAATAGTGAGGTGGGACAGAATTTTTACACCACTTTTGTTGATAAGGAAAACTATCAAGTTTCTGCAGCAAAAAAAAAACCCAGGCAACTCCGTATTGAGCCTTATAGAAGGCTCTTGTAACTTGCTGTGATTCTGATTCTAGAGGAAAAGATAGCACCTTCACAAACTGCAGTTGTGAAAAAGAAAGTTGGAGGACGTTTTGAGACATCATCCAGTGAGACTCCTCACTATCCTCCAGAAACAGCAATTCAACAGACTCTCTGGGTAATTACACCTTATGTTTCTCCTTAATTTCCTTCCTAGAATCATAGAATTGCCTAGATTGGAAGGAACCTTTAAGATCATTGAGTCCAACCATCAACCTAACACTGCCAAAATCACCACTAAACCATGTCCCTAAGCACCACGTCTACCTGTCTTTTAAATATGTTCAGGGATGTTGATTCCACCACTTCCCTGGGTAACCTGTTCCAATGGTTGATAACCCTTCCCATGAAGAACTTTTTCCTAATATCCAATCTAAACCTCCCCTGGCACAACCTGAGGCCATTTCCTCTTGTCCTATTACTTGTTACTTGGGAGAAGAGATTAACTGCCACCTCTCTACAACCTTCTTTCAGGTAGTTGTAGAGAGTGATAAAGTCTCCTCTCAGCCTCCTTTTCTCCATTCTAAACAACGCCAGTTCCCTAGACCTTCCTTACTCCACTTTTAGTTCCTGATTTCTTTTCCAATAAACTGTAGTCTTCCAGAAAGTTTATTACTTTCTTATCAGAAGCTATCTTCCGCATATTGGAAGACTTGTATCTCTGGCTCTTCTCTCTCTAAACAAAACTACTACTGCTTCTTCAGCCATTCATCAGAGGATACATTTTGCAGAGCAATCCTTATTCTGGATTTCCATCAGCTGGTTCACCATCACCAGTCAGAAGAATGTTGAACTGAACTTTACTAGTATTGGATAGGAGAGTAGTTTTAGGTATCTCACAAGATCTCATCCCACCCTGTCTAATTCGGTAACATCTACATAGAATCATACCAGTGACTTCAGGATCCTGCCTTTCTGGCTGTAGTTATATTTTATTCTGCTATATACCATTTTAAGAAAGAAAAAAAATCCTTTAACATGTAGAATGATTAAAAGAATAAAGGAATGCCATAGCCAGATAAGTGAAAGTATCTAATGTATCACTTGTAAGAGCTCTACAATCTTTTTAACGGGACAATAAACAGGCTGCAAAATGTTCACAGTAATACTCTAACTGGCAACATAACTTTGAACTAGACTCAGGAATTCTTCTCCTCCCAGCTTTTTTAAACATGGTGGACTGTACCTCCAGAAATTAGCATATGACAAAATCAAAATCTGCATCCAGTCACAGAAGTGTAGGTCTGGAGGGTTTCCTCTGAATAAAAAGAATGGCGTTTGGATTTGTACCAACATCAGGATTGTGAGGGATCAGGATTTGTCCATCAGGAGGGTATTATAGCAGAAAAAAGATCCAACTCCAANTCCAAGCAGTATTATGCAGTGAGGTTAGGACTTACATCCTGTGGTATATATGCAGCACTCAATGCTGATCATTTTGCAGTACATTCACAACACAAGCTAAGCAGTTGTCCCTATAAAACTTACAGGTCATTTTAGCTAAATTTCCCTGAGGTGCCAGAGCTCTGCTAAATTCAAAATTAATTTCAATTCTATTATC
>VZSZ01000362.1:61030-74344 GCA_013398815.1 Ibidorhyncha struthersii
AAAAAAAAGGCTGCAAGAAGCTCCTGAAAGGAATCATGCAGAGAAAATGGAAGTTTTCCAGTAATCTCTGGAACACAAGTTGGAAGGCATAAAGAAAAATACAGCCACCTCAGATTTGGCTAGTTTCACCATGCTAAGAAGATACTACTGCTTTTAAGGAAGGCGTGTGGAGGGGGCATGTGCTAAAAAGTCTGCCAAGAGACTGGAAGGACTCTCAGAAAGGCAGAGCAGTCACGTGCCTGAGTATGTCTTTCTCACTCAGATAGGAGCACTGGCTAGAGCTCCTGGAGGTGAGGAAATGTGGAAACAAATAAAGACATTCTAGTATACTAGATTTTTTTCTTTTATCCTTTGCCTTGTTATGCTTTGCACCTTTGAGAGCATGGGGCAACAAAACCCAGTGTAAAACAGGATTTCTTTTTTGTCTTTTCTTTTAAGTTGTACTGCCAGCAGCTGAGTTTTCAGCAGACGACCTTTGGAGAGTATTATTCAACTGATTCTGCTGAAGTGGCAATAATTAGTACTGGGATGGGGAGTATCCCAATATCTGTTATATGAGTAAGTGTGAACTAGAAAAATCTCCTCTAAAGGAAACTGAGAGAGTTGCTAAAAAATTTAGTCCTGAAGGTCAGCCTTCTAACACTTTCCCCTTGCAAAATTGTAGAGTCAGGCATGGCACAGTTCAGAAGTCAAAGTGACAGTGGAAAGAACTGACAACTGAATATTAAACGTGGTACATTTCCTAAGAGTTGGTTTATTATTCAGATGTTTCTATCCCACTAGATGCTTGAATATTTGACGCATTTTCTGAACAGTGATTTTGGTGAAAATTGTTTGTGGTATTTCTGAATAATCAGGTCATTCTTCTTCTGTAAAGAAGATAACAGAAGTGGTGAACTTCTATTTATGACAAAACTATTTAAAAATGTATAGCTGGAATAGCGAATTTCCATCATAGTGCTTATTATAGTCCAGAATATTTTCTTGAAGAGTGACATTACAATTTTGAAAATCCATAGTAGCTGGATGTGGCTTTAACCCTTGACAATGAGATTTAGTACTTGTTTCTTTTCAGTTTATATTTTCTGGATGTGGTTAAGTCTTAACTTTGGTGGCATTATGGGATAGAAACCTACATCTGCTAAAAAAAGTAAAATCTGACACTCTTTTTTCCATTCAGCATCTCTTTTTAATACAGGCAGATGCAGAGAATACAGAGGTGCAAGATATATGTGATGTATTTCTCCCTCGGCATTCATTATTTTTGTGCATTTGGGCCTCTTTTTAAGTCTCCTTGTTTTACAGTGGGCGATATTCATCTTCCCAAGTGATATTTACATTTGCCATATTTCTCACCCCACCGCCCCCAACAATTCTGCAGAATTGTCCCCCAGCCCCATTGTGAATCCACTGACTGAGCTAATCAAAAGTGCGGTCATGTTAATGCAGGCAGCAGTAATTACAGTTCTTCTTCCCTTGCACAACGCAGAGCACTCACTCCATTCCCCAGGCACAGGATTTTGCTTACACACTTTTACATCGGTGCCGCATTAAAAGTTTAGAGTCTAATGGTGTTGCCTTGCTTGATTCGTGCTGTGTACACCTACGACATGAGGTGACAAATGAGGGTGGCTCGTGGCTGATCCTCCTCCTCCTGTGCAGAAATTACTTGCCTTCCCATTATTAGCAGGATGTAGTAAGGTGAAATTAATGACTGCTCAGCCTTCAGTCAAGCCACAGGACTTTAGCGTAGCAGCTGCTGCAGCCCATTGGTGAGCACAGTGTGCTTTCTGTGAAGTGTTTTGTGATGGGCTTGTCCTCTGTATGAATAACTTCAGGACCTGCGCGGTAGCTAGGCACTCCTTTTCACACTTTTTCACTTTAACCTTACTCCTGCTTCCTGCTTATGACCTTCTTGATGTCTTCCAGACATTTGGTAGGAATCCTGGTAGAAAGCGCCTCCACAGCTGCTGAATACCCTGTTGCTGTTTAGCCAAAGCATCATTTTCTAAATTTTACAGATTTGCCATCCAGGTTCGCTTACAGGTTTCAGTGGGAAACTCTTCTTAAAAACATTTTCCTCACATAGGACAGTCTTCATTTTTACATGGGGCATCTATGTATCATGGCAGAGTAATCGTATCAGTGTCAGTTTCTCATTAAAAAAGGAGTACAGTGCAGGAAACTTGCATTTATGTAGAATTTCACTGGCCACATGGCCCGGTTCTGCTGCTGTCTACCCTGGGATAGTTCTGAAGTGGCTTGAAGTTTTTTGCTGGACTTCTCCTAGATTTCTGTGGCATCAGTGGAGATCAGAGTCTGTGCCCTCACTCACATAGAGCTGTGCTACTGAAACTCTTTCCTGTGCAACCTGCTTACCAAAGGGACAAACACCACTATCGTTAGTTCCCAGGAAGAACCGGTTGCTTTGAATGGGAGAGGAACGCTTTCACTCCACAGTGGATTCAAAGATCTTCTTGAGGAGCTTGCCATAACGGGTGCGTACCTGCAATCTTTTGCAGGTTGCTGTGGATCTTGCAAAGGTCAGCATTCAAACTTTCTTAATTTCCTTGGTACCATTGGCTACAGATTTTCTGAACCATAGCCAGTGTTATTTAAAGCTATACACATGTTCATCTAGGAAATCCTTATATAGGAACTATAGTTCTGCATCTCATTTACTAGTGCTGAGTAATAGTACTGAGTCCTTTTGCCAGCAAATATTTCACAGGTAAATCAGGGAGGGGACTGTTTTGGCTAGGTCTTGCAGATGTGTGTGCTTGACTCTGAGACTCTAGGGAAACTTTATAAATACGGGAAACACTAACAATTTTTTCTCCAGCACCTGAATATTAAAACCTCCTGGCATTTTTGTCTGACTTCCTGATTCAGACACCAACAGAAGACATGCTGGTCCTATTACAAATGTATGAAGCAGTTATTTTCCAATACTATTGGAGAAAAACTGCAAAACCAAAGGAATTAATTTCTGCTGTTTTTTGCAGGCAAGATTGGCTTCAACTGCACTGGAGAAAATAGTCAAGGTGCTTGTGGTACAACACAAGCACATTTTTCCCCTCTGTATTAAAAGATTTAAACCCATAAGATGAGAGTTTCCTTTATGATGATCATGCCTTTTTGTGCAGATAAAGGAGCTTCCTTGGAAGTGGAAAAGTGTACATATAGTTCTAGCTTTTACAGCAGAGATTCACAGCAAATTAATTATCCCATATCGTAACCTGTGTTGATCCATGTTTTGCTCTGTGTTGAAGAAAATGAATGCATAGCCTTGTGCTTAGTTGTATCAGAAGTGAAAATGAGTTCAACCATCATCCTCTCATAATGAAGCCAGTGGCAAGACTCTCACTGAATTCAAGTGGAAAAAAATCCTGGCAAAAAGCAGATTTAGAAAAAGACCATCCAGCTGTGCCTAGTTGGACATAGTCAAGGGTGGTGGTTAGACGTAAAACTCTGCGGCTCCCAAACTGTCCTTTCAGATATGTCAAGAGCATTTTGTGCAATTAATTTTCATTGGTAATTGAGGAAATAAGAATTAGTAGAAAGCCTTTAAAACTACCGGAGTCTTATTTATGTAAGAGAGTGTGGCTAATTGAGACAAACACAAATTTAAACTTATGGACAATTATATCGCTGCCCCTCTGAAATCGGACTTATAAGCTGCATTATTGTTATAATTGCATTATAACACACACTATAATATGCATTTATGTACATAGAAGATCCACTTTTGTTTTCTAGTTAAATTCACAAGGTGGTGGAGAGAACTGGAGGAGGCTGAGACAGGGGAACAGGAAAGGTATTAGTTAATCATCATGCCTGAGTGGACTTAGTATTCTGTATACTGAATTCCTTTTAATATTCAAGAATGATATTATTTATATATCAAGATATTATTTATATATCAAGAACGATATTTATTGCTTTGATTGCACAAATATTTTCTTGCTGTATCTGGAACACGTGTGCATTACATGAATGTTCATTTTTGTCATTCAGTTATAGTGAATATATTGCTTTTTATGCACAAGTGTATTATGCTTAGTGGACAGCTCTATGATTTTATCAAACTGTGGAATATTAATCCCATGCTGTGTATTTCTAGAAGTTTAATAGCTCAATATTTTTGTGATTTTTATTTAGCACAGCAACAGATAAATTAAGAAGAAAGTAATAGGGACAGTAAAAGTAAATGAAATCTGTTTCAAGAGATCACATCAGTCACAATGATAATAAAATGAAGGAGATAAAATTATTTGCAATGAGAATGAGTCAGAATCAATACAAAATACACAAATTCATAAACTGAAAGCACAGCAATTTTTCAGAAGTTTAGAAGGAAGCCAATATTTCATAAAACTTCGGGCTGTTACTCATAGAGGGTGAGAGCCTTTTTTCCCATTAGGGATAATATATTTCTCCCTGAAGAATTCCATAAAGTAAGTGAACCAATCTGTTGTGCAAGGAGCAATCTAGCCAGAGTATCAGTCTCTAAATGTGGTCCATGACTGGTAAGCTCATTAGCTAAGGGGTAAATCACTGCTGTGGCTCAGTCTTCTGTATGGGACAGACCCTGGATGTTAAAAAGTGAGGATAAACAGTGCCTGACTGTTGCTGATTGGCAGAGGGTTGGGGAAATAGATCAGAGAGATGCCACTTCTGCTCTGGTAACCTTAAACACACACAATTTATTTGGACCAGAAGGATTGATGAGAACAGAGCAAAAAATGTCCTATAACAAACCGGAGGCACACATACAGTTTGTGCTGCAGACTGCAGTGCACAAAACAGCTGGCAGAAGGGAGTTTTGCAAGGCATGTTTCAGCATGCTGCAGCTGACACAAGACATACTTACCTGGATGGAGAAAAATGACAGAAAAGTACACTTCAGAGTTATGCACATGAACGCCATTCCTGATGTAGTGCTTGGAAGATGTTCACCAATTCGTTTTCTTTTCCTACCTCTCTATTACTTACTTAGTGCTTTGTCCAGTTCACCGTGTACCATTTCTCTATGGCATAGTCGCATAGTCAGTGGGAATTTCATAGGATGAAATTTTCAAAAGCACTCACCTGATCTTGTCCTGACTGATGTCACTGAGAATTTTAGCATTGACTGCAAAATGAGAAGGAATCTGGCTGCTTAAATTTTGCCTGTTGTCATTTCCTTTAAATTCATCAGTGCCTCTGGATATTTAACATTTGCTTATGAAAATGATTTTAGCATCTCTCTGTAATTTTTAATTGGAAGAACGTGTTGTATTTTGCAAAAGAGTAAGTAATTTTCTTCTTCCATGTCTCAATCAATAGTGTCAAGAAAAAATCAAGTTCATCCCTCACTTAGTGTTGCTAAACGCTTGGGTATCTTTTTTACAGGTGTCCTCAAGCAGACAATTCACAGGAATGAGACTGTGGCAAAAAGATGCCTGTTACTCGTAAAAATACTATCTTCAGGAAAAGAGGTTTCCTCTATTTATTTTAAAGCTTTTCTCAGATTGGAGGAGTTGAAACTTTTTGCTTAAAAGGAAATCCAAAGCTCCTGTTCAAAAGACAAGCATTTTTGAGCCTTAGAGGTGTTCCTTTGTCCTGTATTCCTGTGCTTTCATCTGTGATTTTGTCCTTTGAGTCCAGCTTATTGATTCAGGGGATGTTAGACCTGTGATCAGAAATACTAAACCCTGATGTGGATCATGGCTTCCCGTACGGTTAATCTTGTTTAAACCAGGAAATATGAGTAACATTTACGAGAGCTCTGTAAGTGTCCATGCTGTCCAAACCTGCTTGTTCTGTTTAGAACTGAAATTTATTTGTATGATTCTTGAATACTGTAAAGATTTAAAGTTCCAGAAAAAAGATGTTTTCCTGTACTGACAATCAAATTCGACCCAAGATGAGTGTCCAAATCACTTCAATGTCCTAACTTCTGGATACCTTTCTAGTCTATAAACTTGAAGTTTGAGAGCCTCCACCATGGTCTACGGAAGCCATAATTATAACTATTCGACACAAAATGTTTGTAGTCTGGATCTGTCTAGCCTGTGATCTTTCTTTCCTTAATCCTGTATATCTTTCCACAGGTTTCCTAAGTTCCTTTATTCAGAGGCTACATGCAAGATTGATGAGTGAATATACAACTCTATTATTATTACTTTCTATTATTGCTTAGTCAAATGTATGTTTAAACTATAGGTGCTTCTGAGAATTAAACTAATAGTGATTTAAGTATGGGAAAGGATCATTAATTAGCAGACTTCCAGGGATCCTCTGATCACCTCCTTACATTTTTGTAGTTGTTTAAACATAGCATGAGCATTTTATTAATTCAAAGATCTGCAAAACGAACACATTTACCTAGTTCTCATGTGGAGTTAACCTTTGATGTCTGTTCTAATTGGTCATTTAATATCTTTGCTATATGCAGAATTGTATAACTCCTGTTCTCTCTCTAGGGAGGGAACCAGAATCACCAGGGAGATATTGATCAGAGTCAGCGTAAATGTGAAACTTCAGAAGCCAAAACAAAAGGAAGTTTCTCATTTTCTTATGCTTATGGGATTCTTTTGTTTGTTTTATTTTATCAGTCAATTGATTTAAAAAAAGTATGTGATCAATGAACTGACAAAACACCCCACAAAACACAATTATTCATGCAGCTCTGCTACTTCAATTTTTGGGTGATTAGTATTTCAATTATTTAGTGTTCTACACTGGAATTAAGGAAAATACATAACAATGATATATTAATTGAAGACATAAAAGAACGTTAAAAAATCTCTGTTTTGAGCAGGCTCTTTTCCTAGAACAGAACTTCAATTTATAGCAGCCCTAGAAAAAAAGTTAATTGCTGTATTTCTTTTTTTCTGTAACATTCTAAACCTCAGCAGAAGGATAGAGTTTTAAAGACTCACTACATTAAACTGCCTTCTTTTGACTCTTTTTATTTTTTTTTCACTGTGCTATGAAGGCATTCCTCGATTGTGTGGATAATTATTATTTAGAGGAAGAAAGAAATATTTGAGAACAAAACCGGAGTAATTTATACTGTAGTGTCTTCCTTTTTGAGGTTTGAAGAAAAGGAGAAGGAAATTGAAGGAGACAGATGAAATATCCTGAAGAACTTATTCAGAAAGAGCAAAGAGGGCAATGCTACTTCAGAGCGTAGGTGACATGGGATAATCCCAACATGTTTCTGTCAAAACTGAATGGCTCAGAGTTACCTGACTCTGCCCTTTACAGTAACGTAATCGCACCATTAATGTGATATTTCTCAGTGTATTTGTCCTATTGTTATTTTCAAACACAATGCACATTTATCAAACACAATCAGCTATTCAAAGAAATAATTGGGCAATTTTGTTGTGAATGACATTTGATTTCAGAACTCTTGCAGCCTCACTAGATGTGCTCTGTCAACATTTTTGTAAATGAAGCTGTACCCTAGAGACTGCTAACAATACAAAGATGTGCAACCAGAGCAAATATGCAACTCTGTAAATCAAAATATTTTTTAGGTACCTGATAGTACTGCAATTTTAAACCATATTTCTAATGGTGCCAAGGTATGACAAAGTAATTGTAAGGTCTGTGCCGTTGAAGAACGTACTTAAATTTCCTCCCATTTTACCTGATATATAAGATTTCCTTCAATATCCTTTGATTATGGAATGAATGTTTCAGAAGATCAGCCTTGCAAAAAGGTACCCTTCAGTCACATCAATAGAAGCACAGCTGGCTGAATATTTTTCAAATTACTGTTTCAGAGGGAAATACTTGAGTCATTAAAACACAAAGTGATTTGGCATAAAGGTCCTTTTCAATGACATTACCGTTACCAAAAAAAAGTGTAAAAGGGAACATTTTAATTTAAAGAACAGCTTTGAGATTGTGCAAAATAAATGCTTATTTGGAGTTGAAACATAATCTCTATCAAGCACTATAGATGAAATATAACAAACCATCAGAATTATTGAAACAAAGTATTTGATTGACTCCCTTTTATTGTTTGAACAGGATTTTTCCTTTTCAAGCTTTTTTTAAGGTTTGAAATTTCGACTTGATTCAAGCCAGTGAAAATGCCAAGAATTCTTGTAGAAGGGGAAAATGTTTTCATTCGCTTTTTTAAAAGTCTTTTCTGAATGAAAAAGGAGAAACACTTTTCTATTCATAACTTTGGAATCTGTTTCCTTGTTTATACCACAGACACTATGCTTATCCTCTGACCTTGATGCACAGGGTGCTAAGTGAACTTGTTGCAACTTTTCTTTCTGCTTAAACAGTGCTTAACCACGTGAGTTAATGAAGAGCCCCTATTAGCTATTGATAATGATAGAGCTTATTTAATAAGATAGACACATATATTGAATTTGGTCTAATTGCCTCTGGCGAAATGCAGTGATGCATATACTCACTACCCTACTCACTATGAATTGTGTGAATATATCACGTATTGGAACTTTCTAGAATAACCTTCTTCTAGAATAACCATAAGGCTTATGCTTCATTTTCATCTCTTTGCTGTTGATACTCGATGGTTTTCTATCACATAGGTTCTTGCATGCCGCTAGGAAGTTGGATGCAGTAGAAAAAGTCACCTATGAAAAACAAGATAAGGGACACCATTTTCTGTATCGTTATTCTGGCAGTGAGTGTCAGATATGCCTTTTTGTTATTTTTAATATATCGTGAAACAAAGCACTGCTTGGTTGGGGAAGAAAAAAAGTTTTCTTACAGTTTGTCTTCCAGAGATTGTACCAGAATCATGGCAGAGTGATTCTTTTGGGTCTAAACCTCTTGAGTGTGCCCTTTTAAGTAGTCCAGCTGCAAGACTTCCTCACTTAGTTTCATTTTTCCCTCTGCCATGCCTGCCTACCACGCTGGGTTGCTGATCAGTAATGGTTTCTCTTGCTGTGCAGTGGTTGTTTCTTAGTTGTTTCAAAATGATACCTCCTGGGGTAGCTGCTTGTTTCTCTTCTAGTTCCATAGCAGCAGAAGGAAAAGAAAACATGCGCTTTTCTGATTTTTATCATTCTCACCTTGATTAGTTTCCATAGTGATCCTATTAATATCATGGCCTGCCCTGGGAAATTGCTGACCTAAATAGCATGACATTATACTGAAACAACCCTCTGTGCCACTGGCAAGAGTGAGGATAAGGGGAGAGCTTTCTGCCATGACATTAGTAGTGAAAGGGACATTTCTGAGTTCAGCTCTAGATGTCCTGTACACTGGCAGATTTGTTGCTAATATCCTGCAACTGAGTGTGTCTAATTATTTGAGATCAGCTAGTCTATATGAAACTAAAAACAAAAGCTACAACATTTTAGTATTTGAGTCTTCTTCACAGCTCACTGAGGTGTTTTAATCTCCTGCATGGGTATTTCTCCTCTCTCCCAAGTCAACACAACACAAAGGTAAAATAAATTAGAAGAGATCTCAGGTTTCCTTTTGGATTTTTTTTTTTTTTAACTCAGCTTCCTGTTTGTTAGCATGCCTTCCACATTAGATTGAAAGTTATGTCTTATGTCCTATTTCCACTTGAATGAAGGAGCTGGAACTTAGAGGTGCTTTCTAGGACTGGTCTGAAATCTATCACAAGACAGGACTGCAGCTGAGATGTTGTGAGTGCAGCTCTCCAACCGGACCCAGACTGCGCTGTGAAAAGGACCTTGCCTTACGCCCCCTTTGGTACAAGAAGGGATCTGCACTGTTGGGTTGAATGGCTTCCTGTTGCCTTCTCTTCTGGAAGAGATCCCTGTGAGCTGAACAACCAGTCTTTTCCATAGAGCCCTTCTGTGTCAGTAAATAACTTACCATAGTGATGGAGTTATCTTCATAAAAGATATTAAGAATATAGGCACCTAGAGCCGAACTCTAAATGTTCCAGTTAAGGACACTCACTAACAATGAGTTACGTGGGCATGGCTTCTCTAGAGGTGTCTGACAACAAAGAACTCTTTCTTGTGATGCTGATGCTTTTTTTTTGGAAGATCTTGAAGGTTGGAAGCTTCTTGAAAGGGGATATAGTTTATGTCTGTCCCTGAAATAATTAGACTAAGAGTCTGGAATTCCTCAGCGCTGAGGTCATCTTAATATCAATAGAACACCTTTTTGCAACTGAAGCTATGAGATGCTTCTGTGCTGTGTTTCCAGTAACATTTTTAGCAATTGCATTTTCACAGGCTGGCTTCTCACTGCGTGTCCTTTAAATGTTCCCAGTGAAGCAACTGAATAATTGGCTAGTTCTCCAATGATGGAACAAAAGCAGTCACAAAAGATGGTCTGCAGTGAATGCTTGCAAGGGTGTTCAGAGTAGATGCCTGCTGCATACTGTATCTGCAGGGACTGATTTCAGGGGGGAAAGGAAGGAGAAAGTTTCTAGCTGAAAGTTTAATAAATACAAAAACATCTTATTAGATCAAAATAATTCTAGGCCATACCTAGCAATAACATATCTAAAGCACCTTTTTTCCCACCACCAGTGGGAAAGAGTGACCAGTATTTTGTACTTGTATTTGTAGGAGAAGCTGGCTGCCTTGCTGGATGATCCTGTCTCACAACTACAGATTCTCTTTTAACTGAAACAAGGATAGATAGTGAATGAGGACACAGGGAGAGATTCAGGAGTGAAAGTGTCCTTGTGTAGCTCTCTTCGCTTTCCTCAGTGATGATGTAATTGGTTGCAAGGACAGTTTTGAACGGCCACTTGGGCGAAATCCAAAGAATTAGAGAAGAAAATAACTTCTAAACCACCAAATGTACAAGCTGTGCTCCTTAGGATATGTGACATGTACTACTGCTGGTTTGGGCATAAAAAAAACAATGCTCTCATACTAATGAATGCCTAAGTAGTATAATATATGCATGCACTGTGTAATGCATTCTATACAAATCAGTCTTGTGGAAATCAGCGGGACCACCCTGCGAGAACAAATGTAGTATTCAGTCCCGTTTATGATTGACTTGTGTTGAACACCACAGTGACGTTGCCAGGCAAGCACTCTGATCCCAAAGGAAATGGATTCTCATTATGTTTTAATTCATAGAGAAATTATTGTTTCATGTGTGATATATAGTGAAAACACTACAAAGCTAACTTGTGAATTGCAGGCAACTTTGAAGAAGCAGGATGTGAAGGTGCTTTGCCTCAAAACTATGATGCTCTGTTTTCTTTCGTCCCTTTTGGTTTGTCAGCTGTACCACGGCAACAGAAAAAGGAAGACTATTCAACAGAGATACTATTCTGGAAAGATGAAGGAACAAAGAAAATAGGCCAGCAAAAGAGAGTATCCTCTTCTGTACTCAGGACAGATTTAAAAAAAAAATAAAATAATTTTTCTCAAATTAATAGTACATTTGCTTTGATATATTCTCACCAGAGGCAGATAAAAACTCTTACCATCTTTAAGAGCACAGTTTTGGCTCCATAGAGAAAGACAACATGTGATGATTGTCTGCCAATTCAACAGGTATGTGCAGAGGAAGAAGAGTAAAGTGGAGGAAAAGAAATATGGTTGAAGAGAGGGGCAAGAAATAATAAATGAAAGACAAAGTATTTTAATGAGTTGTCATTTGGAACAGCATGATTTTGTGAGTCTAACACAAAGATGTCTGCCTTTGTGGGTATGTTGGAAAACATTTAAAAAATGTTGTCCATGTTATTTACACTGACTATGGAAAACACATGCCTAACTTAAGGAGGTTTGAGAATATGAACTGAAATTTTATGGGCAGGAGGAGAAGTTTCTGTTCGAGTACATCTGAGAACTCTTATGCAAAATATTTTTAGTATAACCATAAATACATCCACTCCTGCATTTCTTATACAAAACACTAAAGTAATTGACTTTGTATTTGAATTGATATTGCTAATTGAGAGTGACTGAGAACACGTGAAGACAAATTAGTCAGAGGCTGGATGTTTTAACCATCAACAGCCCCTCCGTATTTCTTTGATTCCTCTCTTACCTATTTGCAGGTCAAAATACCATTGTGTTCCCATCACATTCATTGTGATGTCACATAAGATTTATTTAAGATGATGTGTACTTGTGATACCTTTTAAAAAAAACACTATATCAAGTCACAGCCTTGAAAGTGTTTTGAAAACTGACTTGGAAGTCTTGAAAACATCAAGGTATTCAACTGAAGCATGACGCATAATTTAACATTTTGCAGTTATTCATGTAACACTTATTCAAAATACATCTATGTGAAGTAATTATTTTCATTTATGAATTGCAATGTCTTACGAAGTTGAAATATTTTTTCAGAATTCTCAGTGAGACAGGAAGTTGGAGCTTAAACTTCATTTGTATGCAACAAGTCTAAAGCTCAGATCCATGTGCTTAAGGTAGTTAAAGGCGTCAAATCCAACTAAAACAAGATATTTTATGGGACAGAAGTGAAATGAGGTCAAGCCTCAACATTTTCTTGAAAAGTTACATTGGAACTATACTGTATTTTACAGAATAAAATGAACAGAGCACCAGTATCACAAAAGTTTTGTTTTTAAATGAATGTAAAGGATTCTGAGATGAGGCGTATAACTAGGACAATTCAGAATGTGCCTACTCCTGACCATGCTTGCTCTGTAGGCAGAATTATATTGTTCAAGCTGGTACATGTTTTCATCAGATGCAGCTATTTTTCATGCTATTCTAAAGGAGTAATTAATAGAAAGGAAGCTTGAGTAATGATGAAGTTAAGTACTACTAAGACACATGGAAAATAAGGTGATTGGTAACAGCCAACATGGATTCACTAAGGGCAAATCATACCTCACAAATTAGGTGGTCTTCTATGACAACATTACAGCATTGGTGGATAAGGGAAAAGAAAGTGATATCATCTACCTGGACTTGTGCAAGGCATTTGACACTGTCCCACACGACATCCTTGTCTGTAAACTGGAGAGGCATGGATCTGATGGATGGACCTTTCAGTGGATAATGAACTGGCTGAATGGTCACACTTAAAGAGTCGCAGTCAACAGCTCGATATCCAAATGGCAAGCAGTGACAAGTGGTGTTCCTCAGGGGTCAGTACTGGGACTGATGCTGTTAAATATCTTTGTCAATGACATAGACAGAGGGGTTGAGTGCATTCTCAGCAAGTTTGCCAAAAACACCACGCTGGAGGAAAGGGATGCCATCCAGGGGGACCTTGACAGGCTTGAGAGGGGGGCATGTGCAAGGCTTTTGAAGTTCAAGAAGGCCAAGTGCAAGGTCATGCATGCGGGTTGCAAAAATCCCAAGCACAAATACAGGCTGGGCAGAGAACGGATTGAGAGCAGCCCTG
>VZSZ01000362.1:87864-131964 GCA_013398815.1 Ibidorhyncha struthersii
TGATGTGGATGAAAGGGGAAGAGCTGGAGGTGAAGCTGTGCAGATGTTCTGAAGAATGAAGGGGAGCGCCTGCAGCAAAAACTTGAATTCTTGTGATGCACGACTGGCCAAGATATCTTTTTCCTTGATCCATCCTGTGTGTATTGCTTTGTTAGTATATGACCAGCAGAAATAGTCCATCTCATCCTGCCTTGGGCATTCCTTGGCATGGAGAGATATTTCAAAGAAATCAGAGATGACCTGGTTAGTTTCCTGCTGCATTCATCTGCAGGTCCTGAGCTCATATTGTTTATAAGGAGTAAAAAGCAAATCCTTCTGTCCAGACCACAAACTTGGAGGGACTTGTAAGAGTCATAGAAATGACAACATATCCTGGGAAAATCCCAAATATTTCGATATTTTTTTCTGCTCCAGATTAGTCCCCTGAAGGCAAAATGTCAACTAGCCCCAGTAAAATGAAAAATGGTTTTGCTGTACCTTTTTCTTATGCTTCGGACGTGTCATCTCTTAAGACCAAATTTGATCTATTTATTAAAATGTAAACTCCCCAAATAAATCACAGTTTAGACATAGTAATTTTGGACTACTAAGCCTGGGCTTATGACTTAGAAAGTATTAGTATAGATTGTTAAACAATGTTGAAACTAGAAATCCATTCACTTCGATGTTTTCTTGCAAAAACTTTTAAATTCACTGATTCCATGTTTTTTAATGATAAAAACTGTTTTACTGTTTTTAACAGACAAAACCACAAGGTGCTCTAATTACCAGCTTGCTGAGCAAGATTAATTCATAGGTAGAAGTACCAAAGGCAGAGCCACACTATCTCCCCTTTCAGCCAGTGAAAACCTGGGCAATGGTTTGCATCTATGTTTGGTATTTTATTGTTTTAGGATGTCAGTTTAGTCTCTGCATTTTGTGACAGTATTGGTCACATCAGATTTCAAGAATGTGAAAGATGTGAATATTAATGGCTAATTTTTTAGGTAAAAATATCAATGAAGGTATCTTCTGTGTTAGCAGTGTCTGCTAAAGATGCAGGAGGACTTTTTGGTTGTCAAGCTCTCATCTATGTGATTTCCACACTTCAAAAGATGCATAATATTGCAATATGATGATTCTTGTATTTTACTTCTGTGGAAAGTCTATTTTATATTTGTGAAAAATGGACCATGAAATAAGGAGAATCAAGATTCAGTGGTTAAAGGCAGCTAATTTAAGGTTGACATGAAGGAATTTTGGCGAAATCCCTTTGTAGTTTGTGCAAAACCTAGCGGGTAATGCAAAATAAATTGGATAGAGAATGACTGTATCCCAGTAAAAAACTATGGTTGCATACCTTGGCTGGATACCTTGTCATGGTTGCATGCCCTGTCATGGTAGACAACTGCTTCCGTAGTACTGAACCGGTTGCATCCCGTCACACACTGCAGGAGTGTTTTGAGAGTGCTCATGCTTCTGCTAAAGTGTAACCTGTCATAGTTACAGAGAGAGCTGGCTGGCATCAGCAGAATTATAATTACCTGCAAGAAATCAAAGCAATGGGTAGCTTTGCTGAAACTTGAAACTTGCTTACATTGTTGTTTTATCGTCATTAAAAATTATTTCTTTCCTATATCATCTCACAAGCATAGTGTCTAGTAAAAGATTTTTAAGAACTAATCATTGGCATTTGCAAGAGCAAATTTCTTGCTCATACTACAGAAACTGCAGCGCGGACTGTTGGGAGGCATTTTGATGTAGATTTCTAGAGAGGAGTTCTACCTGTAAATACAAAAAATCCCAAGACATGAAGGTTGATTTCAAATCCAGCCTTCACCTCACTTTCTCTGGACAACAGAGGAGTTTGGATCCAGGGCTGAAATTTTCATTGTAAGTATAAAAAATCTTCAGGGTTCATAGGGTGTCTTCCCAGACTAGATCTGCATCAGCAGTTTTTCATGTACTGACTGTGGCCAAAGATTATCCAGGAGTTAAAATGTTCCTGTGGATTAATGGTTTTATGGATTTTGACTATAAAAATATTTATACACTACATAATTTTTGCCTTTGCAGGAGGAAGAATTGTCAAGTGAGTGTGGAAAAATACTACGTCAGCCAAAGAAACTCAGAATTCTGGACTGTGTCATTCCCTGGCACAGCTTGGCTCTTGATAACGACTGTGTTACAGCAATTGAGAAAGGATCCATATTATGCAAATATAACCTCAGTTTATTACTGTATGTATATTGTAACACGGACAGATCACCAGAACCGTATCTATGGCACAAGAAGCAATGGAGACATACAAAATAATATGAAGTTCTTATTTTAAAGAGCTTACCATTTTTAATGGCAATAGGATAAGAGAAAACTGACTAAGGAGGCAATATGTGGGGGGGGTGGGGGGGTCGTAAAGCAATAGGATGTTTCATCACAGCCAGTCAGCAAAATATTGTTAATTATAATGAGTAATATTTCATTTGCATTTCCCAATGCACATTTTCCCTGCATACTCATATGAATGGAATAATCTGAACCTGCTGCACTGATCATTTTTGAAAAAGCAGTGTGAATGCGGTAAAAGTTCGGCACAAACCAGGGCATTGATTATTCACTTGCTGTATTTCATCCTGGGCAGCAGTCAGCAATAGTAGATTCAGGATAAATGCCACAGTGTTCTCCTCTCCCTTCTGCACCCTGGCAGTACAAAAATTCCCTCCTGCTGAAAGGAAACATTTTAAACGGAGGCATTGAGCTGTCTGCAAGATTCTGAATAGAGACTTAGCAGGACTTATGTACAGAGGAGTGGTGGGACTATAAGGGCTCTCAGCACAGGTTTAAATCTTTACCCACTTAAACAGACCATAAAACTCCTTTTAACTTCAAGAAGATCTGCAGGCTGAGGCTATAGTGTACATTTACATAGTCCCTGGCAGCCATGCCAGGGGGTGGAAGTGTCAGAAAGGGGAACCGTCTACCAGGACTTCTCCTGGTGTCACCTTGGAGGGTCATCTGCCTTCCCTCTGGCTGGACCTGTCCTCACTCTGCCGATGGAGGCGGCCATCTGGGTGAGAGACCTGATGCTCTGTGCAGGAAAAGGACTCTGTAACACAGCAATTATAAAGAGCCAAGCTGTGTCAGGGAATGACACAGTCCAGAGTTTTAAGTTTCTCTGGCTGAATCTGGTAGTTTTCCACACTCGCTTGACAATTCTTCCTCCCGCAAAGGCAAAAATTATGTAATATACAAATATTTTTATAGTCAAAATCTATAAAGCCATTAATCCATGGGAACGTTTGGTAACTTTGGGGCAGAGTAGAAGGAGACGCAGCAGAAAGGCAATGCAGAGATAGTAGGGTTAAAAGGAAGAGAGGAGCTGAGCACCCTTCCCTTCAGTTTTCAGCGCTGTTTCCATTTCTCATAACACTGTTTTGCCTTCTTGTAGCTATACCTTTATTTTATTTTATTTTCCCTGGCATTACTGTGGGAATAAAAACAGTTAAAAATAAATGACAATGATTTTTATTTTCTAGCAGTCATAGCACAGGGGAGCCACATTTAGGAACCAACTGGGCTGCAAAGCAATATAGCATGAGCACAGCCTCTGCTCATGAAAATTTACAGAATAGATAGTCAGAACTGCTGCTTGATGATAGGGGTCATAGAACTACATAGACCTGAAATATCTGTCCCCAAATTAAAAAAATCCTACGTTGCAAAACCAAAATCATTAGCACCATCTAGTACAAACAGTTGGATAATGGGCAGTACACAGCACAGCATTTCTAAGTGAAGAAAAAAATCACATTTCTGTGGATAATATATTTTAATACTTAATAGCTTTCTTGTGTAAAGTCTGAACCTTCTTTCAAGTCTAAATGTTTTTCACTTCAGCTTTCAGCTCCTGAGCGTTGATATATATTTTTCTGCTTAAGCAAAGAGTTAGCTACTGCAAATGGGACTTTGCAATGGAAGACAGTGATCCATTTATCATTCAGCTTTCCTGGAGATGAATGGAGGTTATATCTACAGTGCAATCCAGAGAACAATGGCAGTTGCTTAAGAATTATAGAGTTGTGCCTTGTCTGAGTTCTGCCCCACTGAGCCAGAGCAGTGACCAGACTAGATGACATACACCTAGCCCAGCTGTGTAGGTTAGCAAGTGTTGGGACTGCAGGATATATACAACAACCTTTGACGGAGACACAGGGGGCAAGTAAATGGTCCTGACCAGTCCCGCTTCCAGAAAGAGCTCCAGTCTCTCATGTCTAAGGCTTACAGAATAAATCATACTCCCCTGTCACATAAAATTATGAAATATCCACATGAAACATCCACATCTACTGTGAACCTAGGGTGAGTGTAAGGCAGGTGTAGTGGCTGTGTTCTCTCCAACCAAGACACAGTCCCACAGCAGCCAAACAAGGAGAGCAGACCAAGTCTCCTGAGAGCACCGAGCTTCAACCAAGAGTTCAGTGATCACCAGGCAAATCCATAGTGACAAGTCAGGTCCAAAGCTGAGCCAGGAGGTCAAATCGTCACCTCAGAGACAGGATCAACAAGGAAGGTGCCTTGGCACAGGTGTACCTACAACAAGCTGAAACCAGAACCAAGTGCTGAAACCTAAACACAGCTCCTGAGGCAAGGGAAAGTGACCCCAACGAAACTCCTCTTGTCTGTCTCTTAAGACTCAGCTGTTTTCACAGAAGTCTGATCCCAGGTTTCATGGCTGCACCATGTCAGAGCTGACCTTAAGCACAAAGAGACAAGAGACTGTAGAGCCTGTTGGTGCATTTAAGGCCTTGACTCTTACTTCATGGACATAAAAAGACAAATGAAAGGTTCACAAATTAAATCATTCTGCACCAGAACAAGATTCTTAAAACCAAACTTTCTTATGGCACCATTAATGTAGGGTTACACAAATCCAGAGATTACAAACACCTCTGCAGCTCTGTAGACCATCATTGAGAATTTTGTGCTTTTAATTTAGAAAGTGGCCTCGCTGCACACTAACCCAAAAGGATTTAGTCTCAGGAGGCCTTGTGATCATCTGGAGGCCTTCTGATTGCCTTGTTTCCTCTGTTCCTTTTAGTTCAGAATAAGAGTTTAGGAACTAGTACAGTTAAAATGTTAATTTCATGATTAAGCCTTGCCTTTACTCAAGAAAGCAGTGTAAGGCAGGTCACTATCTTGATGACATAAACTGGCCAGGCAGAAAAGGGATTGGAGCTAAAACTTGCCTCAAATGTTTCTTCCTCAAAGTGCGAAGTCCAAGTCATACTGTAACTGAACTACATGGTAACTGCCAGTCACATCAAAGACCTCCTTCTAAGGGCCGGACCCCCATTTTTGGTGAAACCAAGGACTGACCCTCCATTATGTGCTAATTACAATCTTAATCTAGCTCATATATAGATGGGTAAAAGTTAGATATTCCACCTAAGATGGTAATTTTAAAAGCCTTTATTGTCATCAGAGAGAATTATGCACCTCCAAAAGCTTCTGATACTAATAGAGAACAGGAGGAACTGGTCCCTGGAAGAACCTCTCTGTTCTCTGATTCAAGGAGCTTACAGAAATATTATGAAGAAGATTACACTGCATACTATTGAAAGGCATTTCAAGAATAACGTAATCATCAAGCACAGTCGAAATGGGTTCACAATGGCAAAGTCCTGTTTAACTAATTTAATATCCTTCTATGATAAGATCACCCACCTAGTGGATGAAGGGAGGGCAGTGTACGTAATTTTTGTGGATTTTAGTAAGGCTTTTGATACAGTCCATCACAGCATCCTTCTGGACATGTTGTCCAGCTATGGGATAAGCGGGTTCACTGTGCACTGGGTGAAGAACTGGCTGAAGGGCAGAGCTCAAAGGGTTGTATTGAATGGGGCTACATCTGGCTGGTGACTGGTCACCAATGGTGTTTTTCAGGGCTCAATTCTAGGGCCAATTCTGCTCAATATATTTGTCAATGATCTGGATGCTGGAGTTGAATGCATCATCAGCAAGTTTGCTGACGATAACAAACTGGGAGGTGCTGTTGACTGTCTCGAGGAACAAGATGCCTTGCAGAGGGATCTAGACAGATTGAAGCATTGAACTATGATTAATGGGATGATATTTAACAAGTTGAAATGCCTGATTCTGCACCTAGGACAGAGTAATGCCAGGCACAAGTACAGATTGGACAGAAGTGGCTGCAAAGCAGCCCTGCAGAAAGGGATCTGGGGGTGCTGGTCAGCAGCAGGATCAATATCAGCCAACAGTGTACCTGGGCAGCCAAGAGGGCAAATACATCCTGGGGTGCATCAAACGCAGCATAACCAGCCAGTCAAAAGAGGTGATTATCGGTGGTATTCAGTGTTGGTGTTTGTGTGCTTGAGTGTGGTGTGCAGTTCTGTGCCCTACAATTTAAGAAGGATGTTCCTTGAATGTGTCTAGAGGAAGACAACTAAGCTGGTGAAAAGGCTGGAAGGAATGTCCTATGAGGAGCAGCTAAGGAATTCGGGATTGTCTAGTTTGGAGAAAAGGATGCTGAGGGATGACATCAGTGCTCTCTGCTGCTTCCTGAGGAGGGGAAGAGGAGAGGGAGGTGCTGATCTCTTCTCCCAGTGACAGGATACATGGGAATGGCTCAAAGCTGTGCCAGGGAAGGTTCAGACTTGACATTAGGAAGCATTTCTTTACCGAGAGGGTGGTCAAACACTGCAACGGGCTTCCTAAAGAAGTGGTCGATGCCCCCTGCCTGTTAGTCTTCAAGAGGTGTTTGGACAATACCCTTAATAACATGCTGACACTTTTGGTCAGCCTTGAATATTCTATTCTATTCTATTCTATTCTATTCTATTCTATTCTATTCTATTCTATTCTATTCTATTCTATTCTATTCTACCGAATGTGCCTGCAGTATTAGACATCTTATCTGAAGTAAGAGACACCTAATGTCACTGACGGTTCTGCCTGTCTATTCAATTTAGGGGGTGGCAGTGGTGCCCTGAACTTTAAACTGGTGAAGATGTGAAGAATTATTGGATTTAGACATTAGAATTAGTGGGATTAGGGAAGAGAGTAGAGAAAGAACTAGAAAAGTGACCTGGGAGCTGTTGTTGACTAAAAGTAAACAGCTGTCAGTAAGTCAGCTGTCAACATGTCACTTTGGACAAGTCGTGCCTTGGACCAATGCAGGCCCCACACACTCCCATGAAAATTTCTCTGAGCACTTTATTATGATTGTTAGTAAATGTTTCCTAATGTTGAAATTAAAACTTATCTACTGAAGTTTATGTTGTGCATTATTCATCACAGAAGCAGCAAACAGATTTTTCTTTTCCTGTTAGCTGCTCTTTAGATCTTTGCAAGTTATTTTGTTGAGTGTAATCCACCTTCTAGGATCCCTAAGCTGTTTGAATAACCTGAGCTCTTTCAATGTAAGGGGTCTAGGGAGGACAAGACAGAAAAGTCTTCTCTGCTTGAGGAAAATTGACCCCAAACTGCCCCCAAGGAATCCCATACATCACATTATCTTGGCTGTCTGCTGGTACCAGGCAGGGTCCAAAGAGCATTTTCAAGAATGTTGCACAGATTTTGTAATTGTTTCCAGTGGATCTGTTTCCTATATCTCTAACTTTGTGAAGGCTGGTTTCGTTGGTCATGTGGGTGAGGCAGGTAGAGACAAAACTTGGTAGATGTCTTGAATTTTCTGAGGTTCTACTGATTGAAGGCATAGTTCCTACGGACATTCACTTAAATCAGCAAGCAACTATCTATGAATAGTTGTATAATGTAGTGAATAACATGAGCCTACCTTTTAGACTTTTGTTTTAGATGGCTTCCTTGCAGAGAGTTAATAAAATCTTTCTGATCATCCTGAATCTCTGATCTATTTTCTCATTAGAGATAGATTTTAGGACCAAATATTCCTTGTTTTTGATGTCGCTTGGTATTTGTGTCAGATGAGGATCCACTGTTCAATTCTTTGTCAGTGTCCCCTTCTTTCTTGCACGTTTTAAGATATTTCCTTCCCCCAGACTCAGCTTCAGGCCACTGCATACAGGCACACATCTGTCCTTGTTCTGGGTTATTTGATATATGGAGCATTTAATCCATTTTATGGTGTTTCTTTTCTTGTCTGCAATGCACTGAAAATGGTAAATGTTCTGTCATTAATTATTTTCTTTAATATTTCATATTCTCTGCTCAGAGAAATCTACTCTTACACATTATTTTTCAGCTGTTCTAGCTTATCTCCTGTGCACATATCGCTTAAATAATAGGATCAGTACAATTCATCACTTTTTAAAGGTAAAGTGATTACACATACACACAAACAAATGAAAGTTATTATTAACCATTTTTAATACAAACATTTAGTACCATTTTACAGAACTTTTGCCTTAAACACAAGACATTACGTGAAGCTGATGCCATTAATCTGGATTCGCATCAATGTGAAAAAAGAATAATATACCTCTGACACTTTAGATCAAAAGAAGCACAAGAAAACACTTTTTGTATGGAATTCAAAAGGGTGAATAGAGGTGTGTACAGCAAAGGTCAGGGAACATACCAGGGAACATCAACCTGAATACCAGCTGATATTGCAGCAGTTTTAGAAATATATGTCAATCAATGAGCCTTATGAATGTGGGATCATCTTCTGTCACTAGTAAGCATCCTGACATCACAGACCATAGAACTGCATCCCAGTGTGAGATGCTCCTTTAGCAAAGTTCGGGTATGAAGTCTTCGAAGTCATATAAGTAAAAAAATAATTTCAATAAAATTATAAACCCATAGTGAGTAGAGACAGAAAACATTCCACTTTGATGCAATGCTGCTTTGAGTGACTCCAGTGAGAACTGTTGGCTTTTCTGAGAAATATGGCATAGGTATTCATGGCAGAATATCCAACTGGATAAAGCGTGATTTTGTCCGGCTGTCAAAATTACATACTCCATTTGTCACTTGGGCTTCCACGTAGACGAAGGCTTTGCCGTGTAAATGTCTCCTGCAGTTGTTTCTCAAAGTCAGCTTCAAACACCTGTAACAAATATATAACTTGAGATGAGCTGGGCCGTCTAAGCTTTCTGCACCATCAGTGGAGACAATGCACGGAAAGAAATTCATCTGACCTATTCTCACTGTCTGCCTAAACTTCATGGTTTTTTTTGACTAGCCTACTGACTGGATGCATAGATGTCTGCAAGGTTATTACTCTCCTAAATCTGATGTTTTCATAGTTATTTCTGCCTTTTGAGGACCATCATCTGAGCATGTGATGCAAACATGAGTGTACTGACTGTGCTTTGCACCTCTATCCCTGAAATGTCTCAACAACCTCTGTAGGATGATAGCATTTGCCAGGAGACATATTTGTTTGCCAGATGGTAAATGTATGGACAGTATACACATACTTCCTCCATAACCACTCCTAGAATCATCTGTATTCTTTAAAATGCTTTATTTTCATCTCTGAAACAGCAAATTTTCTGAGGGAATATCAGTAGGAAGGGAGGAAAGTGAGAAAAAGCTGTAAAGTTGTCCTTCACTAAATTGAAGTTTGGCTTGAGAAAGGCTGAGGACAGCTGGTGTTTCCAACTCTGGCAAGAGTTACAGTAGGATCTCTACAGAAACAGACTAAATGTCTTACTTTCATTAGTAATTTCCCCACTTGTCAAGCTCAGAGGTAGTTTCTTGAGCATTATGTAAAGAAAAGTAAAAAAGACTGCCAAGTGCCACTAGACCAAAAGAAAGAAAATGTCCTTTGGTTTTATAAATTATATTTTATTATCAAGAAAGGACATGTGCTGTTATCCAACTAATGTCTGACAATTCATTCATCAACTTTTGCATGTCATAGTCTTTTATACATAATGGTCCAAATTTTTTCCCTTGAGTTTCTTTTTTTTTTTTTCTATTTCCAGAAGTAAATAATTATTTCTTTTATATCTAAAGTAAGTTCTGACATACAGGGTACAATGCCAGGAATGCAACAGAAGTAACACATTTTTTAGTAAATGAGCCGGACAAAAACTACAGTGCTTGCTTCATAAGCACCCAAGGAGGTGCTAGAGAGTGAAGAATCTTTGGTGATTAAAAAGCTGTGTATGTCTGTCACAAGAACCAGTCTAAAAGACATATTTTAATTTGCCTTTTCTCTGTAACAGAAAGGCAAGGGCAAAACTAGACATGATGAGTGATTTCAGAGTCCTGGTTCAGCCTGGTACTACAGGAGGTTTGTACATTCAAGATTGTCAATGCTTCTGTTTGTTTCAGTGGATTTATTCATATGCTGTGCATGGTGCACATACCAAAACGCCCTGAGGAGCTGTAACCATGATCTGCAGGTTATCAGGCTGAGTTTTACAAAACTGCTAAACAACACACAAATCTGAAGCATGCCTCTGAATTGCAAGACTGCTAAATGAATGTATTGGACATTTGACTTTAAGTATAAAATGCAGAGCAGCATGCTCATAGATGCCCCTGGTCTTGTAGTAATGGCTACGTATTTTAAACCTTCTGTGATGACTTGCTTCCGATGCAATTTAGTAATAAAATACAGAATTTCAATCTAGTGTGTCTGTTTGATATTTTTATCAGAGTAAGAAACTTACAGTTATTTAGTGTCTCTTTTTATGTTATGGTTGTGATGAAAGGGAACAATATTCATATTATTTGCATTTCCAAAGATGTAAGAAATATGAAAAGAATTAGAGTTGCTGTATATCACAAATGGTAGGATACTGATCACCATCAAACGTATACAATGCATATCTATGTTCATTAATAGATTTTCAAAACAGTAATTTGTACTTGTTCAGTGTTGTTGGGTTCTTCCTTTAAAGAAAGAAGGTTTTTAAACCATCTGGGTTGAATATTTAAACATAACATTATTAAAACTATAGAAGATTCCCAGAAATCCAGTGGTGAAAGTGATAACATTGCATTAATGCTGAGTAGCAGCTGAATTTTGCAGAAAGACATATCGAGGAAACTCTTTAAAACTGAATTAATTAAAATGGAAATTGCAGACACAACTAGATTACAAAAGACAATGAGCTAGAAACTCAGCTGGTACAAATCACTACAGCATCATTGAAATCAAAACCTAGCTCAGTGGTTGCTGGAGGACTTCCATATCCTGATTCCAAAGTGTCTTATAGAATTTCTGCTGTACCATTTTAATTGTGTCAATGAAAATTATAGTGTTCCTCTAATCAAATTATTAATGACTGTACAACATAATTAGCAGATTGTGTGCAAACTATAGAGCTGTTCGTTTCCCTTTTCATCACAATATTTCTGTTTAGCTCAGCTAAAAATAAATTTTTTTTAAAAAGGACGTGTTGTTTTGTAAAATGTACATTTTAAATGCTGGGTTTATAATTACTTCTGAATAATATAAGCCTCAGCTCCCCGCTTAGAATAAAAGCACTCCATTTCAAAATAGTGGCATGGGGCTTTGTGACCAACACAAGAAAAAGTGAAATGACATTTTCAAGTGGTGAGTCAAAACTGAGAACTTTTCTTGGTGTGAAATGTTTAAGTCATGCTTTTTTCCTTCAAATAAACGTGAGTCATTCTCTTGCATCAACAATCATATTGTTCTATTAGTTTTCACTTACGTTTATAATACGTATTGGGGAGGAGTTTGACTTTTAGGGTCTTATTTAAACAGACGGATAAATACCATGCATAGAGATTTCTGTTTTTCACGATACAGCAACCAAGTACTCCAGTTTTAATTCAATAATGTCAGAGTTCATGGGGCTGGTCTTCAGTGCTGACCTTAACCCGTATAATTTGTACAGAAACTAAAATGATATTGCCGCTTTTTATACCCATATATAATAAGCTGTCATGGAAGGATTTACATTTGTTGTAATATCACAAAGGTGGTTCCCTTTCAGGATTTAAAAGCATGAATGGCACTAAGATGTAGAATGTCCCTTGGGAAGCTCTGGTATAGTCACTAGCTGGGAAATTAAATTATGTGCTAGGTTGTGTAGATGAGCATTTGTGGGGTCAGGCTCCAAAGACTTCACCCCCCAAATTACTACTTATCTATATTTTTACTTCACTTCTCAAAAATCTGTGAAGAGAGGTGTAAAAAATATTTACTTCTAAAACAGGGAAGATTTCTACATCTTCATGTGTGTTTGTTCTTATTTTAATAAAGGACAAAATCCCTGGCATTTTGGTAAAAAAACAGTTAAGTTGAGAGCACAGAAGACATACAGTTTAAACTGCCTTTCTCTTTGAATTGTTTGTATAAGGCTAACATAAACTCTGTTCAGATTTAAACACTGATGAAGAAAGGTCAATTGTTTGTCAGCACATTGTTCCAGACATTGCAATAGACTTACATTCTCAGAGTTTGATACAATTAAAGAGAGTGATGGAGATCTTCTAGCATAGGTGATTTGTAGAGCAGGTCCCTTCCCCACTTAGTCAGCTTAGTCAAGATGAGTCTTATTCCACTTTTGTTTAAGGGAAACTGATACCCACATATCCTGTAATTAGTTCCATTCAGGGATAGAGAAAACTGGATGATTTGCAAACAAGCCAAAGAGTCTGAATGAACTTTGAACAGTGGAGAACAGAGTTACCACAATAGTCTCATTTCATGTTACAGAAGTGTTGCTACTAGTTCTGTGATGCCAGCTGTGACAGTGCTTCACTGTCAGAAACTTTCGGTAGACTTCTAAAAAGTATCGTCATGGATCACAACCATGGCCCTTTTTCTTTTTCTTCTTTTTTTCTTTTTCTTTTTCTTTTTCTTTTTCTTTTTCTTTTTCTTTTTCTTTTTCTTTTTCTTTTTCTTTTTCTTTTTCTTTTTCTTTTTCTTTTTCTTTTTCTTTTTCTTTTTCTTTTTCTTTTTCTTTTTCTTTTTCTTTTTCTTTTTCTTTTTCTTTTTCTTTTTCTTTTTCTTTTTCTTTTTCTTTTTCTTTTTCTTTTTCTTTTTCTTTTTCTTTTTCTTTTTCTTTTTCTTTTTCTTTTTCTTTTTCTTTTTCTTTTTCTTTTTCTTTTTCTTTTTCTTTTTCTTTTTCTTTTTCTTTTTCTTTTTCTTTTTCTTTTTCTTTTTCTTTTTCTTTTTCTTTTTCTTTTTCTTTTTCTTTTTCTTTTTCTTTTTCTTTTTCTTTTTCTTTTTCTTTTTCTTTTTCTTTTTCTTTTTCTTTTTCTTTTTCTTTTTCTTTTTCTTTTTCTTTTTCTTTTTCTTTTTCTTTTTCTTTTTCTTTTTCTTTTTCTTTTTCTTTTTCTTTTTCTTTTTCTTTTTCTTTTTCTTTTTCTTTTTCTTTTTCTTTTTCTTTTTCTTTTTCTTTTTCTTTTTCTTTTTCTTTTTCTTTTTCTTTTTCTTTTTCTTTTTCTTTTTCTTTTTCTTTTTCTTTTTCTTTTTCTTTTTCTTTTTCTTTTTCTTTTTCTTTTTCTTTTTCTTTTTCTTTTTCTTTTTCTTTTTCTTTTTCTTTTTCTTTTTCTTTTTCTTTTTCTTTTTCTTTTTCTTTTTCTTTTTCTTTTTCTTTTTCTTTTTCTTTTTCTTTTTCTTTTTCTTTTTCTTTTTCTTTTTCTTTTTCTTTTTCTTTTTCTTTTTCTTTTTCTTTTTCTTTTTCTTTTTCTTTTTCTTTTTCTTTTTCTTTTTCTTTTTCTTTTTCTTTTTCTTTTTCTTTTTCTTTTTCTTTTTCTTTTTCTTTTTCTTTTTCTTTTTCTTTTTCTTTTTCTTTTTCTTTTTCTTTTTCTTTTTCTTTTTCTTTTTCTTTTTCTTTTTCTTTTTCTTTTTCTTTTTCTTTTTCTTTTTCTTTTTCTTTTTCTTTTTCTTTTTCTTTTTCTTTTTCTTTTTCTTTTTCTTTTTCTTTTTCTTTTTCTTTTTCTTTTTCTTTTTCTTTTTCTTTTTCTTTTTCTTTTTCTTTTTCTTTTTCTTTTTCTTTTTCTTTTTCTTTTTCTTTTTCTTTTTCTTTTTCTTTTTCTTTTTCTTTTTCTTTTTCTTTNTTTCTTTTTCTTCCCCACTTTCTTACCTTCTTCTTTTTCTTTCTCTTTCTCCCTTATTTTCTGTTTCATTTTCCTTTTCCCTTCCTTTTCCGTTTCTGTTTTTATTTCCTCCAAATATCTCCTGAACTGTATGTTTCAGTAACAGCCAAGGTCACATTAATTGCGCATAAATGTGTGATTCCACTGAAAGTGAATGGATGGTTCTAGCTGCAGGGGTTTGTACTCACCTTCTGCTTTTACAGACTGAAGAGGTTCCAAAAGAGGGCCTTGAAGATGATCAAAGAGCTAGAGAACCTGCCCTGTGAGGACAGACTGAAGGAGTTAGGTCTATTGTCTCTGAAGAAGAGAAGGCTTAAGGGGGCCTCATGAGAGTATTTCAATATGCACAGGACAGTTACAAAGAGGATGGAGGATGTCTTCTCACAAGAAGCCACATGGAGAAGACAAGGGGCAACAGATCCAAGTTGCACTGGGAGGGGCTTCATCTCAACATAAGAAAGAATTTTTTTTGCAGTAAGAACAAGCATTCACTGGAGAAACCTCTCCAGGTATGTGGTAGAGTCCTCATTGCCGGAGGTTTTCAAGAGGCAAGTGGACAGGTCACTAGATAATCTCATCTAGGCTCCCTTTCTCACAAAATGTTGGACCTGATGATCTTTTGAGGTCTTTTCCAACCTGGGCTGTTCTATGGTTCTATGATTAAAGACAATGGCATTCACTATTCAATTTTCCCAGGCTATTTTTCAGTTAAATCAGTTCCTTGCCTTGCTCAGCACATAGTTGTGTTAACACCACTGCAGATGCAATGCAGAGGCAAAAAGGAGTACCTGAACACAGAAAAATCATGTAGAACCTCCTATTTTGTTAAGCCTGTGTATGAAACCACAATCTCAGCAGTGTTCACCTTTCAGAATTGACTAGTCCTTCAACCTACTGTGAGTCAAGTTCGAGATATCAGGGAAATTTCACCTTGGCTTCTTGTGCTGCTTTACAACTTACATGCACTTCCACATGTTTTTGGTGTCTGTTAGTCAAGCTGCACAGGATTCAGTAAGATTTGACGTAGCTACAGTCAGAATTACTGTCAATTCCCCAAATATGAGAATCTGAGAATTCCAAATATTTAATAGTTCAGAAGTTTTGCTTATAGTTCTTGTTTGACATTGGTATATTTGGTTGATGAGTAAGGAAACTTCTCTTGAACAGTTGGACTGCCAGCAAATAAGTTGTGAGGATGCAGAAAGCAGAATATTGGTCATCAGTGCCACCTCTTTAATGATGAATGGAAGCCTTAATATTTGGCAGCAGTTGATGTGCTATACACACACTCAGACATCAATTTTTATTCATAACATAGCATTCTCCTTCAGGTGCCAGATAGAACTCAGAGTACTGTGACAGCAAGGCAGATCTCCAAATTAGCTGTATTCTTGTGTAGTTGGTATGATTAAAAAAGCTTCTGGGGCTTAAATTGACGTTCTGTTTATCGTGGGAGCAAATTATATAAATATAGCTCAGTCTCTGTGATTATTTCCTGTTATACTAAAATCAGGGCTTGCTTGTAGAAGGCATTTACCATAAATATTGGTATCCTTGACAACACCAGAATCCAATAAAGTGCTTTGTAATGAGATACTTTTAAAAAATGTATTCTTAACTTGTATGATTATATGATAATCATATTGTACTGGGGCCATTTTTTGAAAATATTTTGGGTGTTATGTTATGTCAAATTTGTGCTGTCACCATAAAGTATAATATCGCAAGATATATTAAAATGTCTCAACTTGCTACCAGGCATACAGCATGACGTAGCTAAACTGGTGTAAAGTCTCCTTTGTTTTTTTCTGTATTTGGTTATCTTTTCTGTAATATAGTCAAAATGCTGTCTTAACAGTCCTAACATTAATTACAGCAATGGACGTTAACACAACACGTATCCACACTATGCCCAGCTTTTCCAAGTGTACTTCTTCCATACAGACATATCTCCATTTAGATAACATGAAAGCAGAGTTATTCAATCAGTACTGACACATGAAGCATATGTAAATACAACCCCTGAGATATGATGAGATTGATATGTTCCTATTTAAATTTTCTTCTGTGTCAGCTCTCCCATGCTCAACAAGTAAATAACACAGAATAAGAGAAGCTGATCTTGTTTTTTCTATGTGAATGCCCATGGAAGCGAAGCTGACGTAAGCACTCCAGGTTCAGGGCATTGATGACAGCTGTGGTTTGTGTTGCAGCCACCAGTTACTCTGTTCCTATGCCTGTATTTATCTGGATGGTGGAACAAAGGGTCAGCCCTCATAATTCTTCACTTTGAGAATACTGTGTGGGTTACCTTCCAAGCATTTTGAGCTTCTGTCTAATGAAAAGCTGGCTCTCATGTGGCAACCTTGGATTTGCTCCGTAAGAGCAGAGCCGAAGTACAGAAGTACTGCCGAAGTACTTTCTGAGAACATACCCAGTGCTATAATTCAGCTCTCCACAAAAAATGCTGGGAATAAACAAGTGCAACTTGCAAGTTAAAAAAATAGTCAACCTATGTCCCCCCCCCCNACAACCAATGATAGGAACCCGAAGGTATACTGTAAGAGCTCCAAGTAAGTGGATATGTGCTGGCATGGAGATAATAAAGAAACAAGAATGGCCAGTAATGAAGAAGAGAAAATACCTGGCTTCTTATGAAAGGACAATAACATTGAGATGAAAAGGATAAAGGAAAATTTGGCCAATTTGTTCTTCAGATTCAGGGACCATTCAGGCACTTCCTTGGCGGATTCATGTTGTTTTGTAGTTAGCATGAAAGGGATGCACACTCAGCTGTGCTGTGAATAGGAACAAAGTTCTTTTTGTCCTTTTGCTTTATCTGAGGAAACATAGATATACATAGGAATAGAACCAGCCCTTTCCAGGTATTTGTAGTGCCTCTGTCATCTGAACTTCCAGTGTGCTCCATTGCACAGCCTGCACGATTTCTAGTTCCTGTAGGACATGATTTTCTGTTCATAAGCACCAGAACAATGATGAGGATCCTTATTTATTAGTTATATATATTATATTGGTTTTAACAGTTCCTAGATCAATGGGAAGTGAATGAATGTTGTTGTCCAGCTGATGGGACAAGAAAATGTTAAGCTTGAGTTTAAGATTGTCATTAACCATTGGCAATGATGTGTACATTCTTTACAATCCTCTTAGCAGTCCTTAAGTCCATGAATGATCCATAACAGTGCACTAAATAACATTGACATGATGCCTTTGAATAGGTCACAGTGCAGTCAGAAAATGATAAATGAAGATGAGGTGTCTTTTACTTAAAATTTAAATCTCACGTGATCTAAAATACAGATAACTTTTTTTTTCAGAAGGAGTATATATTTTGGTCTCAAAGAGCAGGTACTTTGGCTTAAAATGAAAACAATGCTAAAGATTGTTGATAAAGTTTAAGGAGCTCTGGAAAATCTCTTTTTTGGAATAAACGGAGGGCAAGTAAAATTTCAGTGCAAACAACAGGAATAGAAAATAATAGATATTAAGTGACTTCATTTGGGAAACTATTATATGATTATGGTATTGATTCAAAGGCTATTGCCTACCTCTTACTTCAGTATGCTTATTAGAAAGTAACTAAATCAAATAAATCATCATTAAACCCCTCAAATTCATTAATATCAAAAAGAAAAAGGAAACATCTGAGCAAATATCATGAATTTGGGATGTGTGTATGTGCAGAATCTGTAATAACATAGAATGATAGTGTTAGATCTGGAGCCCACTTGTGCTAGTCCAGATACCCACAGTATGAATTAATACTGAAAAGCCTCAATAATGCAGTTAGAACTGAATACAGAAACCCTTCCCAGTACCTGTCAGTCTCTCTGCTGCTATGCTTGCCTGTCAAATGTGTCCCCAAGTCTCATGGTTCACCACTGCAACCTGGAGCTGGAGCTGGTGGGTTGGTACAGGGAGTCATCAGCCTCCTGGGTTTCTTGCTGGGAGGGGTGTGATGGTAATGATGGGGGTTTCCTCCTCTTTGCCGGGAGGAGGAAGACACTGAAGTTGATGACATCTTCCTTCTTGGCTTTGGGTCCACCTGAGTTTATTTTTATAGGTTTTCTCAGCAAGGTCTGCCTACTTCTCCTTCCCCCCACCTCCCCCCTGGTTCCTAGCTATTATTTTTTTTTGTTTTCTCTCTTATCTCTAAAACTGTCTTTACCTGACCGATGTGAGGCCTGTGTGCCTCAGCGACCCCTGATCAACTGCTGTGATCTATGTCTAAAGGCCGGGTCCTCTGGCACCATCTTGTCCTGTCTCTGCAGTCTGCCACGCCACATTTTACTGTACAGGCATGGATGGTTCACTCCACACAAAATAACTACCTGCTGTGACCATAAGATGAACAGAAGCTACGTCAGACTAAGGCCACGCTTATCTCCTTGCATGATAGCTGCCATCATGTCTAGGCATGCTATGAGAGCTTAGGCGAGATATAGCCGAGAGAAGTCTTGAGATCCTGCAGTGTTAGGCCAGTAGAAAAATACTGTGGGATCATCCTGCTGCTGTTGAATAACATTTTTTCCTGTGCATTCAGAATAGGTTTCAAGGATCTCCCAAATCATTCACAAAATCAGCTTTGCAATTTATCTTCTCCTAATCTTATAGGGCGGTTGTCTTGATTACTCTTTTTTTGTTGCCTCTGGCAACACTTGGGACACAGAAAACATGAAACATAACCGTAAGCCATGCAAGACTAACTTATCACCAGCTGCTGCCTCCGTGACCCTCCTGGATCTCGCCCTTGAGAGCGCACACAGTTAACATTAAGGTCAGAAGCTCTCTTGGACACTTTTTCTGCCTGGCCAGGAGCTCTCTAAAGGCGTCAGCTATGGCGTCAGTGTCACAGGCTGCCCAGGAGCACGGAGATCTCAGAGGAGATAGGAGACCTGTGTTACCCAGCAGTGCTCTGTCCCTTTGCCAGCTTGGAGCAGTCATGGAAGAAGGGAGAAGTTTCAGGGAGGTTTTTCTGCAGCCAGGATAGCGCTACTTCTCAAGGAAGACTGGCACAGTTCATACAGTTTGCAATTTCTGATAAAAGAGTCTGCTTCTCCCTTTAGTTGTATGGCAGAAGCACACCACAGCCAGAACTGTTGGTAGCAGCAGTGTGTGCTGCAGCTTGTGCTGCTGCTGTTTTGGACACCAATACGCATAAAAACGTGCAATAGAGTCAGATTTGGATTTAACATGCTCTGCATTTGCAAGGTGGCTCGTTGACAGGGTAAGGTAGCATCACTGGACTCTGGAATAAGCTGTAATTTGTTCAATACTTCAAAAAGAGAGTATATCTGGGGAGTGACCAAACCTCCATCCTCACGATGTTGTCTATGGCATTTACATTGCTATTTTGTAAAACTGCAGAAATCTTAATCAGCTTTGGCTCTGTGAAATATTACTAGCATCAGCAAAAATCATGTTTTGCATATAAAAATACATAATTTTTGACGTTTGGGAACTGAAAGAAAAGGCTGCTCCTTTACATGACTGATGACGCAAAAAGCAGGCAGGCTGGTGCCCTTCAGGCTATGTCTGTATTGTAAATATTGGCTGAAGAATCTTTTTAGAAAGCAGTACCCTGTGGCCCTGGATGGCCAGAAGGGAGGTCTAGGAAGCTAGACAGGTCTTTATTACTGAATCTTAGATCTTTTTTGCCAAATAGTTTTATACATTCTTAGAACTATACATTTTAAAAAGAAAAAAAATAAAGAAAACATGTTGTATTGTGTATATATATGTGTGTGTGTGTCATACCTTGAACATAACCACATTATAATAATACCCTCTCCAAACATCCATTCTTTTTTATACCTTGAACATAACCACATTATAATAACACCCTCTCCAAACATCCATTCTTTTATTGTAACAGTTATGCATAAGGAAATTGCATGTAAATTTTTAAATTTTTGATCATAAGTACCTTACCTACTGACAATAATTAGTATTGCTTACAGGGCCCCAGTTTCAAATACAAAACATTCAGAAGTCAGGCTCTTTGGTTATGTTAGAAAACACACTTTGCTTCTCTCAGGAGGCTGACTGTGCTTTTTATGAGTTATGCATGAAAATATCCTGCGGCTGTAGGCATCAAGCACTGGGATTTTTCTAGCAGTAAAAGAGGGAGAGTGCAGCATGTGTGGGAAAGTAATTCTCTTGCAAATTACATGCTTGGAAGCTAGTTGGGTCAAAGAAATTTTTCTTTTTCACCGTGGGCAGAGAAACCATCATTTTCTTCATCCGGAAAAGAGGGTCTTGCATTTGGTTCGCTTTAGAGCCATGAATGCTTAAAGGTGAAGAGATAGCCCCCAAAAAGTCTTTGGAGGACTGTGGAGAAACCTGTTTGTAGAACTGACCATTAGTCAAGGGAAGGATGTCGCTGCCCAGAGTGTGCCCAAGGTGTCCCTGAAGGTTTGCCACATCTGCTCCCTTTTCTGGTAGTACTCCCCAGTGACCCTGAGCACAGCAGAAGGGACTCGGGAGCATGGGGAGGTAAAGAACCTGCGCTCCTACTGATATTTCCTCTTTAAGGCTGTCATCTCAGGCCAGCGCTGACAAATTCTGGAGCTCTGTCTTCACAGATGGTATTGGCAGTGCTGTGACAGCCCCTGTCACCAGGCAATAACACCCTGCAAGGGCAGCGTGGTGTGAAGATGCCTCTCAGAGAACAGAAAGAACACCTTCCAATGTAATCTTAGAGAATTAATGAAGGTGCTGTAAATTACTTTTGAAGAGGACAGATGANAAGTCTAATGAATGGTTTAACATCTGGTCAGAAAAATGGTGAAGCTTTTGAGTTGCCATAGCGATAAGAATAATGGTCCCTCTTCTAAATGTTTGAGCAATCAGTGTGATAATTCCAGAAATATAAGAAGCAAGCAGAAAAAAAGGCACAGTTAGGGTAAGAATCATCAGTGTAATGCTAGTCAGAAGGAAATCACAAACAAGCTTCTTTTTCATGCTTTTAAAAAATTTTATATTTATTTTCTTGGCAGAACTGGCAGGTAATGAAGGAATTAATATTCTCAGATACCAGGAAAAATAAGATAAAAGGACATGGAGCATTCATAGAGTTCTTTGAGTGGATTTGGCTTATTATTTTTGTCTTGCATGACTGAAACTACAAAGGAGAGTCTATTTTAGATCTGACACCAACCAATGTGATGGAATTAGCAAAGAATTTTAAAGTGGAGGATAGAATCCTTGGAAATTCTGTTTTTATCTGAAGGAAATTTTCTGATAATATATTTGTTTGCTACCATAAATGCTGTTGTTCCCTTTCCTATATGCTTTAGGTTTCTAGGTCTTGATATGAACTAACAGTGAGTTTTAAAAGAGATAGAAAAATTTAGTAAAAGTTTTCCTTCAAGACTAAATACCTGCCAAACACTGAGTACAATGGTTAATGGTTTTTGAATGTTTGTGCACAAGAATGATCAAAGCATTAAAGTAACTAAACATAGTTCTTAGAACCCACCATAACTTGCACTGTTAGGGAGTCTAAATAATAATATTTAGTCAGAGATTCACAGTGTATCGTGGGTTTTCATATAGTCTTGATAACACAGGCTTAATAACATTGTTTCCTGTACACTTAATAACACAGAAAATGACAGTCCAAACTTTTTGGTCTTCAAAAGTATTTGCTTCAGCAGCTAGCATTTTTGTGAATAAAGCTTTGCTCAAAGGCTTTTTTTTCCCTTTTCTGTTAAATACTGTTTCCTGTGAAAGAAAGGATTAGTCCCATATCTAACCTTTTCTTCCTGTCAAGGAACAAGCTGCGCTCCAAGCAAATACAAAAGAATATGAAATTTTAGAAGTCTGGAAGGCACAATGTTTATAAACCTGACTTGAATTAAGTTTTGACTTCTGAAGAACTTAAAATTTTGCTGGGAATAAAAATGTCTTACCCTTCCATAATAATATGTGAAAGGCCAGAGCAAGGAAAGAGGATCTGACTTACTCTGCTGGTGCTTAAGTCAACCTATACTGGTGGACTTCATTAGGGAAATAACAGTTTAAATTATGCAAAGGTCTCTTGCGTTGATGAATTGTTAGTCTTCTGTGATAGACTTTATTTTAATAAAGAGATTGAGTGGTTCTATCAAAACATTTATAGAACAAACATTATTGGCAAAACAGGACTCCTACTTTCAATCAAAGCCAATGAAAAGCTCTGCAGGTGTACTGCCTATATATAGAGAAAATTCTGTGGTGCTCTTGTCACACCTTATTCTCAAACTTCTGGCACCAGATTCAGCTCTGGAACACCAGATCTTCTTTGTAGTTTGAAAGAGGGAACAAATCAAACCTCAAGAGCTGCTCCTACCTTTAAAGCCTGTGTTCCTCCCATCAGAAACCTCTTTTCCTATGATTTGCAAACCTCACTGTTTATTACAATAAAATATTTATTCCTAACTAAGTTTACATTGGTTCTATATGCTTTATGGGCTTTTATGTATCCTTATCTATGTGAGTATAATAAAATAATCTGTTTATTATAACTTTCCAGCAACTTCTTTCTCCTTTTTGCTCTGTATTCCTGCACAATGTCATGCCACTGCCTAAAACCTCTGGATTTTATAGCAGTAAAAATCTGGGCTATTCAGATTTTAATTGTGATGGCCAAACACCTTCTCAGCATGTCTGCATCTGCTGACACGAAGGTTCGGGACAAAACCCTCTATTGTTACTGGAAAACAAAAGAAAAGAGGAAGTTTCTACCTATCGGAAAGACTCCTTTATTTACCCTGAAGAACTGCCTCTTCATTTCTCATCAGCAGCTCAGCAGCAACAGCAAAAGGCAAAGAAGGATAAAGGAGGTTGGTTGACTGATTTGTCTAACTGACATTTTAACAACAGTTGTAAACAAGAGCTCTGTATGTTAATAACGTCTTTGCAATGGCAAGTCCTTGCTGAGGATGAAGAGCTGTGTCACTTATGTTTAGTTTACATCAAATTAATGGCACAGTAGGTTTTCATTCTGCAGATGTGACCTCTGTGACGACAGTCTGTTCATCGTTCAAGGGAGTTTTGTACTCACAAGGACAGCATCACTCTTGTCAGCAGACCACAGTTTGTTCTTGTGTTAAAAATCTTCAGACAAAATTACTTCTTAAATTAACGTTTTCTTTTTGGTCTCTAACCAAAGACTTGACTGTAATGGTTAACACAAACAAATGTGCTTCTCCTTTATCTAGCAGGACAAGTACAAAATGCTACCAGATCCAGATAGCAAGGCATTACTTTTGCTTCCACTGAGAAAATGTCTCTCAGCTTTGGTAATGCAGAGGGAGTTGCAGTAGCAGGTAAAGTAAATTTCATGCTGGAACACTGTAAAGTACTGTCAGTGTAAATCAGTGTGAGGCTCGGAGGATTTTATACCAGGTTGGCACCTATGTTGGTGTTAGAGAAAAGAAGTACATAAGGTTCAATGTAGACCTAAGTGTTGGCACAGCAGACTGTAGGCTAGCAGCTGAGAGAGCATAAATGGAATAGCCCTTCCATATCCAAAAAGTTGTTGTGAAATGTTGGTATTTCTGCTCTCCTTCATTGTTTACAGTATAACAAAATCTTTATGAGGTTTTTAAAATTGCAGCTCAAAATCACAGGCCAGGTTACGTCACAGAAGTTGTTGTAGTGCATGTATAATTATGGAGGTCAGTATTGGTGTAGCTGCTTTCACAATATCTTTCAAGATATTTAAGATAATTTTTTTCCTTTTCATTCTTAACTGCAAAACCTTTTCCAGGATGTACAGCAAACGAGTCATTTACATTGTCTTTTCACATAACAGAAAACTCCCCCTTTTATCAGCCTGGATTACACAATTCTCATCTGTATTAAGAAATTTCATTTAGTCTCTCCTGTAAATAAGTGATTTCTATGCAACAGGGTTGATAAAGGACAAACTGCAAATGGAAAGAGTGGGATTTATTAAGAGTTACAATTATTCATCCCCCATTTTAAGCAACCCATACTATCAAGCCTGAAGCTAATACGACTCCTTGTTAAATATTTCTGATTGATTGCAAATCCTCATGCCAAGAGTGAAATAAGACTTAAAGCTAGTATTTATGCATATATCATTGTGTATGAACATTACATATTCAAAATGCAAAACAAATACAACTCATTATCTGTATAGTATATGGAAGACACTGCAGTAACACAAATATACCTCTCTCAATAGACTCACAGGTAGGTTAACCAATACTGTGCTTGCAAATATTCTGTTCTAACATTTGTCTTGGCACTTAACCTGGAAAAGTCACACATAGCTACTGTATGACCCCGAAAGACTCTTCACATACAATCCTGTCTCCAGGTGACACAGGTGGCTACAGGAAAGCTCCAATAACCTGTGGGGGTACCCAGAGCTGTTTTGTCCTCTTTATCATTAGCTGTTTGGTTTTGTAAATAGCAAAGGACAATTTCCTCTTTGCTTTACAAGAGTTAGGTTTCCGTGATTATATTCATAGATAGCTCCACTCTCACGCACAGTACTGCTGGGTTTATCGCTGTGTCTCCACAACACAGCAAAGGTCCTATTTCGGATGGCTCGTATTGCTCCCAGGAGGTCAGGGACCACCTATTGCCTTTCCTCCTTCCCCTTTCTCTGCCACGATCAGTGCTTTTCCTGTTGCTTTCTCCACATCTCTTTTAAACAACTGGAAGAGATAACGGACTGTGAATGCAGCTTCTGACAGCAGGTTGACAACACCTAGCCGTGTGTTTTATTCTCCACTGATGCAATCATTGCTGCCACTAAGCTGTCAGGCTGCCTACAAAAAATTACATCCTGCTTGGAAAGTGGCTGCTGTGAGCAGTAGAAAATTATGCTGGTTGTAAGTGGGAACATTTCAAAGAGCTGACCAATACATTTTGTGGAAGCCATGAAGCTCCCCTTTGTCAGTAGCATCAAGTGAGAAGACCTTATTCAAAGACCTTCACTGTGAAAGGACAGCCTGGTAATCTCCATTACCAAGAACATTTTTCAACATTAGCTTTTGGGCTGGCATTACCCCTCACTTTGGAGAAGCAGGTAGCTGTTAGAATTCATGCATCCACCATTTCTGGATGGATTACCATGTCTTACTGCAGTCAGTTGTGAAGACAATAATTCACAGAGACAGAATCTGCAATAAATGGTGATTTTGTTCCTGGCTTTTCCCGTGGACAACCATGCTACAAGCACATCCGGGCCATGCTCAAGCCTCTGTGTTGGCTGCTAGTCAATTTCTGTTAGGAATTTAAGGTTTTGATTCCATTTTCCAAAGCAAGTAATGGAGCAAATCCAGCTACACCAGAAACTCAATTTCGGTCTATAAATTACAATTTTCATTTTCCTCCATTCAAGCCAAGCAGAACATAAACTTCACAATGAAACTTGTGTGAGCTGGAAGCACAGTGTTCTCCAAGATCATCCATGAGTAGAATAATATTCCAGAGGAAAACTGGCAAAACCAGAGTTTAACGATCCTTAGGAAGCACTGTACAATATTCATACCTGTGGTGGTATGCACAATTTACATTCTGTCCTGCATTCCTGAAACCCTTACACATCTTGGACTGAGTCTGAAAAGAAAGGGAATGGTTCAGACAGTTTATGAGATGTGGAGGGCAGGAGGACGGAAGACTTTGTTAACACTGAGTTCACAAAGGCAGTTTTGTTTTCATTTATGGTGACAAGTGGTAGTACATAATCTTTTGTTTAGAGTGGAAAAGGAAGGTGCTGAAGGGCAAAAATTCTCAGTTATAAGGACATCTCTCTCCATTTATACAGCAAAGTTGGATGAAGGGAGAAAGGAAAGTGTAATCTATCTTTCATGGAAGGTGTTAAATTTTTAACAAAATACTTTCACTGAAGATATACTTAGACAGTGGTGATTTAGGGCATCTAATCAGGCTCCCAGAGTATCCTCACATCTCTTTTGCCATATTTTATCTCTTTTTTTTGGTGTGAATTTTCTCATGATGGAATCTCTAGATGTGGAATTTTAGAATAATTCAGGTTGGAAGGACTATGGAGGACTTCAAATCAGTTCTTGCTGTCTTTTGGCCATTTTTTTAATATAAAGAAAACAAAGATTTTCATCAACAACTATATTTTTTCTGTTAAAATACTGCTTGATATAAAAGCATTTGAACAGAGTTACAAGCAACTTGCTGGGCTTTGTCTTAAACACTCCCTCTTAACATAAAACATTGACCCTCTTGAGCCATCCAGAACAATACGTGTCTGTAAAAAACATATCGATAGCAATAGCTTTCCTGGTCTCATTTGAAGAACTATGATGTAAATTAGAGCATTTCCAAGGACTGCAGTGGGCTTTGTCAAGGGTCTGCCTAAGATATGAAGTTTCCTTATCAATTCTACCTATGCATTATAGCAGCAGATTCTTTTCTTGAGGGTACTTTCTAGTCAATAAGTATAAAAACACCGACATTATCCATTTTTAAAGTTGTTTTGTGCATTTTTTCATGGGGTAAAGAAATTATTCTAGTGGCCATATATTTTTCTATTGCCTCAATATGTTCAGATATTGCATGATTCATTTGTTAATGCTAGCATAACACTCATTACATAGCACTGTGCATCTTCATGAAAATAGTATATGCTGGGAAGAAAGGTGTTATTTTCATTGCACATGAGACAATATTCACAGTGGTAGTAGTCTTCGTCTGACACCATGTCATTGTGAAATAAGTGAAATATTTCAGAGGCACTGAAGAACATAACAGTTGGAGAATGTAATAATAAACTGCTGGTAAGCCCTGCTGATATCATGTTTATTGGAGATTAGAAGAGAGGAGTCCTTGAAGTAAATAAAGATTTTTTTGGCTTGTAACAAGACGATAAGGGTTTGAGATCTAAATGTGACTCAAATATACTACAACTTGACACATCTTAAAATTGTTGTTATCATGCTGCAAACAGTTTTCACACATCAGGTTGAAAATACAATGCATTACACATTGTTTCTGGTTTCTAACTATATCTGTTCCCATTTTGCATGGTTAAAAGGTTATGAAACAAATCCTATTTTATACCATAAATTCTCAAATATGCATTACTGTCAGAACAGGTCAGGAGAGAGTCATCATGCTCACATCCAGTTGTCTGGATGGACTCACCCCCACACCTATGGAGGCTTCGCTGACATTTCTGGAGTGCTGCAGGGGATGGAAAGATCAGCCCACATGGATCATTTGCTGCATGAAGCCTTGCTATTAATAACACTTTCACCCAAGACAGGTGTCTAGTGTGTCTTACATACCCTTACCTAACAAACACATTCTATGAACAGATGCATTTACGAAATCTGGGTAGCACTGAAAGTTGAAACAGCTTCAGCCTCAGTCTTTCCTTGCCTTTCTTCACCTCCTTCTTTTCTCCTTCTCCTCCTTCCTCTTCCTTTTCTCCTTCCCCTTCCCCCTCCCATCATTACTTTGTACTTCATCATCATATTGAAATGTCAGTGGCTGTTTTGAGCTACGAGCTCCAGCTTTGTTCCTAGGCATTTTAGTTACTGTATGCACAAAGTTTTTGTCAAGTTTGTTATGTAATGTAAACTACACCTTAATGGAGATTATATAACCAATTTTCAGACATTAACTATTCCCACTTTCTGACCTGTATGATCACAGAACCATAGAAAGGTTAGAGTTAGAAGGGACCTTAAAGATCACCTAGTTCCAACCCCCTGCCATGGGCAGGGACACCTCCCGCTAGACCAGGTTCCTCAAAGCCCCATCGAGCCTGGCCTTGAACAGCTCCAGGGATGGGCCTTCCACAACTTCCCTGAGCAATCTGTTCGAGTGTCTCACCACCCTCACAGTAAAGAATTTCTTCCTAATATCTGATCTAAATCTACCCTCTCAGTTTAAAACTGCTACCCCTCATCCTGTCACTACAGTCCTTGATCAAGAGTCCTCTCCAGCTTTCCTGTAGGCCCCCTTTAAGTATGGAAGGTTGCTATAAGGTCTACCCAGAACCTTCTCTTCTCCAGGCTGAACAACCCCAACTCTCTCAGCCTGTCATAGGAGAGGTTCTCCAGCCCTCTGATTATCTTTGTGGACTTGCTCCTTAGAACTTGGTCTTTTACAGCTGTTGCAGGACTTACTGCCTCATCACCATTCTGGCTTCCATGGGGCCCAGCCATGTCCTGAGAGTAAAAAAGGTTGTGCTGGTGAGGGATGTGCTCTCATTGAAACTGAAGGACTGGAGGTAAATATGCCTCAATTTCTAAAGGAGAAAGTCTCTTACATTTTAAAGATGATTAATAGCATAAATCCAGTTCTGAAATAATTTGTGATGGGTTTATTCTCAGCTATCCCGAGCAGACCAAAACCAGCTTCTTTTGAACACATCAGCTGCATGCCCTGTAGAGTCAATTTTGAAGACCACTCAGTTTTGGAGGGTGATTGATCCCATCCAGTGACAGAAGGAAGTATCTCCACCCTACAGACATTCTACAGCAATAAAATTTTATTAATAGGCATGAAGAAGCCATTCCCCTATTAAGGCTCACTTGAGTAAATGTTTCGCCTTCTTTGTAATGCAGCTCTTACAAGTCACGGAAGTGACATGCAGTTTATTAAGACCTTTCTTCAGCCAGTAAAAGCTGGAGCACCCGCAGATCTTGGACAATATTTATTTATATTCAGTCAGAAGCAGGTAAATGTCTGTCCTTGTATATGAGTGTCCTCATGGGAATTGTACCCAAAAATCTATATCTGTCCAGCCTTCTGCTCTTCAAGTCTCGTTCCATACTTCAGCAGTGGCCAAACCAGGAGTCCCTGCTTGGACAGTGAATGTGTGAATGGGGATTGACTTTTTAGCCTGTGCTGCATCCCCTGATATGTCACGTGAAATGGGCACAATTTGAACATTCCTTTTTGGATTATAAAGCAAACAAAAATGAAGAAGCATACAAGCTGAGGAATCGCAGAAATAAGTCAGAGTAAAACTTGTCAAATCTCACTCTGAAAGAAAAATAGATTCCCTTTCTCAGTCCCCACTCCTACGCATCCTCTCTCATTTTCTACCTTATCTGCTGCATCTAGGTTTTCCTGCATTTGCAAACTTATACTGTCAGCTTTCACCTGGACCTGCAACCTTTAAGGTTTCATTGCTGAAACTGATATTTTGTTGCTGATGAGGTACACTTTTTCAGCTCCCTTATTTAAGAACTTAAACAAGCACTGGATTTTCTAAAGGGTCCTATATCTGTGGATCTTGTAACTAGAGGTTCAAAAGGACATTCCATGCATTATGTATGCTGAGATGTGAAAATGAAATTCTCTGTAAAAGCTGTAGCAAAATACTTTGTACTGAAGTCATTGGCATTTTTTTTCTTCAATATGGGTTATAGACAAATGTCAGTCTTTGGAAATACATGTTTGAAAATTACCAAGAAGATTGAGTCCCTTTTGTTTGTGACAGACTTATAATTCACACAGCCATGTAAGGGAAAATCTGATCCCCTGTATATTTCTATGTAGTTATGCTTATGTTGCTCAGAAACCACACATGAAAAAAGATCATTATTTGCTCCACTGGAGGTATAAGCAAATCAAACAAAAAATATTTTTCAGGGAAAGTGAAAATAGAGGGTTTGTTTCATATCAACCAAACAAAATACCCAGACAATTGTGGATTAGATAATTATGTTCATCACTTGTATCTTATTTTTCACATGTCACAATGGTTAACCTAAAGCCTTTTCCCAGAAACTGTCTGTCATTCTTCAAAACTTGTTCACCTACAGATATGAGCATATGACAGAGTTGATATAAGCGTATCACAGAGTTGAAAACAGATGACATGTTGTACCTCTTCACTGCTAATATCTACTGCCAGCCGAACCTGGAGATTTTGCCAGTCTTCAGCTTTTTAATTTAGTTGCTGAAATAGGTTTCTATGTGATTTCTTTCATCTTGACTGGAGAAATAAATATAATGTAGTTCACGCACTAGTTTAATCTGCTTTACTACTATGTAAAGCAACATGCAAGGGAAATTTAGCTTTATAAAATTTAGAACTGTATTAGTATCTGGCCTGATTAAGGGTCTATATTTCTCCTGCTGAGCCAATTTAAGGACATCTTCTCCAGCAATGAATGCAGGTGATCTCCCATAATGTTATTCCACTGGCTGAGCATTATAAATTTTTCCCTTCATCTCCTCTATTCTCTCTGCTCTGCTTTAGATTCTTCATAAAGTATATAAACTTGTACTGGAATTTAATCTTTATAAAGCTGAAAACTTGGCAGAATGACCACTGCCCACAGCATCACATGAGTTGTCTGATAGATAACTCTTTTGGCACTTTTCAGTCCTAACATAGCAGCCAGGGATTTGTATGTCGCTCCTCTGCAGTAGCGTTACTGGTATAAAGTGTTTTATTCTTGCAATGGACAGGATATCCATTCAAGACTCAGTTTGATTGGATTAAGTACTGCACAAACAAGAGGAAAGATGTTCTTTTCCCCAAAATGTATTAAAAATAATCTGAATTGGGGGGTGGATTAGGGTTTTTTCCCCAAGGTCTTCTGTGCTTGTCAAGAATCCATCCTGTGACCTCCTGATTCCTTTGCTCCTGTCAAGGGGACTCTCCCCATGTGGTGAATAATCTGTCAGATTATTTGCTTTATATGTTATTCTATATATGGTAGGTCAACCTTGGCTTGGTTATTACCAATTAAACAGAGCAGGACAATGAGAAATAAGAACAACCTTAAAACTCTTCCCATCCCTCCTTTGTTTGCAGGATCAACTTCGCTCCTGGTTTCTCTACCTCTTCCCCCAAAATGGTGCTGGGGGATGCGGGATGGGGAATAGGGTTTGCGGTCAGTTCATCATGTGTCATCTCTGCCCCTCCTTCCTCACACCCTTTCCCTGCTTCCGTGTGGGCTCTCCATGGGCTGCAGCTTCCTTTGGGGGACATCTGCTTGCTCCTCTGTGGGATCTTCCATGGGCTGCAGGTGGACATCTGGTCCACCATGGACCTCCATGAGCTGCAGAGGGAGAGAACCTGAGTCACCATGGTCTTCACAACAAGCTGCAGGGGAATCTCTGCTCAGCACCTGGAGCACTTCCTTCCCCTCCTTCTTCACTGATCTTGGCATCTGCAGAGCTGTTCCTCTAACACAATCTCAATCCTCTCTTTTGGCTGTTGTTGTGCAGCAGTTTTACCCTTTCTTAAATATGGTACCAGTGAGGCACTACCACCATCGCTGATGGGCTCAATGGTAGGTCTCTCTTGAAGACAGCTGGCAATGGGTCTGTCCAACATGGGGGAAGCCCCTGGCATCCTCTCACAGAAGCCACCCCTGTTGCCCCACCATTACCCAAACCTTGCCATGAAAACTCAATACACTGACTATAATATAAGCACCACAGGATCCTCACATGATCACAGATGTTCTGTACACATGTATGTTGGTGTGAGGGAAAAGAGAGGAAGAGAGGAAAAGCCAGCAAAACTTCTGTGAAGCACCATCAGCATCACTGATAGACGTTGCTATGAGTGGATTTTCTGCAGTACCGTTTCTCATGGAAAGGCAAGGATGAGATGCAAGGCTGCCATAGCAACAGTATGACTCACCCTGCTGAGGCAGCCTTGCAGACCTGAACTAGTGGAGATGACTTACAACATTTAGTGAGTGGAAATTTTTGCCTTTTTGCTTCTTTTTTAGTGCATAAGCTGACAAGCATGATCATTTTTTTTACCCAAAGACTGAGCTAAGAATTTCTGTGAAAGGCAGAAACATGATGCTCTGAAGAAGCTCCCAAACTTGGACTCGTGGCTGGGGGAGGGCGAGGGAGGGTGTTTTTACTTGAGCTGACTATAGAAGAGGGAAGACTGAGAAAGTGAATGCCTAGCAGTAGTTTTTTTTCTTACACAAGGGGTGTCCTGTGCTGATAAATATGACTGCACATTGTTTTGCAACTGTTGCAAATAAAAGCTGAGGTTGTTTTTCAGAACAGTCTGTTTTTACAAGCAGGCATAATGTTTTGAGAGTGAGAAGACATTCCTCTGGAATAATATTTCTAACGTTACTAGCAATTTATTTCTTCCAACTGAGAGCAGTTCCGAATGGTCTTTTTTGTTTCCCACCCTGAACAAATTGTCCAGTTCTATTTCTGTAGACAAAGCTAACAGTGGCAATTTGTGTTTGAGGAAAGGTCTTGGGGAATTTTTCTCTTGCTGGGAAAAAAAAGTCATTCTTACAGAAGTAATTGGAAAGGTAACTGAATTAATGTCATTTATGAAGGACTTAATGAAATGCCTTTCATCTAAAAGTACAACCTTTTCACAAAAAAAGGAAACACAAGCGTATCTCTCACGATTCAAACTAAGTTGCTTGACGTTAGTTCAGCCCAGCATGTAGTGAAGACATGAAACAAATCACATGAACAAGAACATTTCCTTTACTGGCTTGTCTGCCACCACCAGCCTATTGCAGCATCCTGTTGACCAGTGGATTTTTATTGTAATGCCATTTTATATCATTTTTGCTTTGAGTTTTTAGTTTATTAGGTACTTTTGGGATGTAGAGTTTCCCCGCTTATCTCTCCCCTAACCCTAGAGTTTGAGTGGCTGGGTTCAGGGACCTGACATTTGTGCATGGGGACCAAAATCCTATGTCCTGCAAACACCGGGACAGGGACCATTCCTTCTCAGAGACCCACCCATGTCTCAAAACAATCTCAGACTGTAACATCATGGATGGTGTACTGCTGTTATTTTTGAGGAGAAATGCTAAGAAAATGAACAAACACTGCAACAAGAAACTAAAGTGGCTTTAGTAGAGCAGGGGAACTAGAAAATCTTTACTTTGCCTTGTAGTACAAATGAGCCCTTACAAACAGTCTATTTAAGAAACTTCTTATCATTAGATATAATGCAGTCAACAAACACTGCACTCCACCTCATCATGAAATGAACTATATCGTAATTTTGTCAACACCAGAGAAATTTGCTAAGATTATTTGCCTATGGAGTGACCTTAAGCGTTGTTATGTCTGTGTGTATTGTACAAACACAACGTGTTCAGCTGCAAGCACAAGATTGGCAAAAGGCATATATGGTTAACGAGTTACTGGAGTTATACATGTATTGAGACAGGGAGTCCTCTCAGGATTTTGATGTTTTCCGTCCTTTCAAATGACTTATTTTCCGGTGTGCACAAGAGAGGTATCCCTTCTGCCAGCCAGAGCAGACTGTTTTATTTGCAAAACTACAAAAGGGGAAAATAATTAAATAAATATTATACCCAGAAACGAATTTGCTTCAAAACATGAACATACAAGCAGATAGCTGTGCTCTTTGGGGCCTTACAGCAACTACAAAATAATGTTTAAGTGTTAGATTCCTTGCTTACTGAAGCCAGGGGGGAAAGATTTTTCATTTCAGTGGGTTTTAGATCAGATTCTAAATCAGGAAAAATCTGCTGCCTCAAGTGCTCTCTTTCCAACAGACAAAGAAGTGCAAATCCGTTACCGTCACAGAAGCAGGCAAGCACAATTTGTGCAATGGCTAAATAGATGTGCAGACTGAGTTCTTGCAGGCCGTGTCCCCAACATCAGAAACTGTTGCAGATAAGCCTATCAGTCTGGCAAAGTCTTGTTGCAAAATGATCTCTTTTCCTTTTCAGTCTTCATCTCACCTCTCCCAGAAAGGTGTATTTCTGTGAAATATCTGTATGGGTACTGTGAGCTCTCTCACCTGGTCCTGATTCTAACCTGGCTGGTTTCTGTATGATACATCTGTTCAATAATAACAGTAGAGCAGAAGCAGTGTTAATGGTATTAATAGTATTAATGGTAATAATAGTAATAGTAACAGTAATAGTAATACTTATTACTACAATCATTACTATTATTTACTTCAATCTTGTTTCTGTCTGCTATCAAACATGCATAAATATCATGGCAGAAATCAGCTTCTGTGGGAGGAAAACACAAAAGGGGACACTGCAATGTTGAATGCAGTAATTACAAGCCGACCCCTCTGAGAAAAGAATCACTGTCATGTGAGCTGGGCAGCTTCTCCCAAATGCCTAGCAATGTACCATAAAAAGCGACAGCAACACTGGGTCCTTCTCACGCCCACAGAAAGGTTTATTTAACCAATTTATGCCTGATATCATTTAATCTTTTAAAAAATACAAGGTAAAAAAGGGTATGTCAGGATGGTAAATTTAATTAAAAAATCAGGTGTCTCATCATGCGTATTTGTACGCTCTAAGCACAATAAGACTCTGGTTCATGTTAGTCATATTAGCCATTGCAATGGTGATTACCTTGAGATGTTTTAAAGATTATGGTAGAATACAAGCTGCTGTAGCCTTGTTATTTTGGCTGTCTGCCACAAAATGTAGCATCCTGCTTTATAATAATTTGCTAAATTATGCAGCTTCTTGTTTCTGTAATTAATTTCAACAGCAATTCAGCTGCTCCTGGGGGTAGTGGTAGGGAGCCTATCTGCTGTTTACTTAGGTAGAAAGGGACAGAATAAGGTTTCCTCTCTTCATGTCACCCAGCTTAGATGTCAAAACCACTTGTAAAAAGGCTTCACCATTGGTTAAGAAAAAAAAATTAGAAGAAATTATCATATGACCTACAGGGAGTATTGAAATCTTCCCAGCTGGGTTCAAAATTACTATTTCCTTGTATGACAGCAGCAATTCTGAACTCTGGAAATTGGCCCAGACCCATTGCAAAAATACTGAATGAAAAGATAGTCTGACTTCAAGCACGTCCATGACTTTCACTGGACCAAATCGTCCCCTGAGACATTAAAGGTGGTTAATTCAAGAGCAACAAAACACAGTCTCTCATCATTCCATGACTGTGTTTCCACCTTATGAATTTTGATGTAGTGCCTGTCTTTACCTTGTGCCATTGCTTCTGTCCTGTGAAACTGCCGTGTCCTATCCCAGGAAATGGGATGCTCTTCTCCAGCAGAAGCGGTGGTGTGAATCCTCTCAGCCTCCCCACACGTATTATCTGTCCTTATGGAGAGGCAGATTGGATGTTCATGCTCAGATCAGAGTCCTCTGTGGTAAATAACTATTTTTAACACTTAAGGCTAAAAATTCTAACACCTCATTTTTGTCTTCCCCTCTTCAATGCTACATCCTTCTTCTGACTGACATTTTTACAGTAGCAGAAAATTATGCTCTTTTGTGAGGGCACGGTTGTGGAGTGAGAGGTGATCTTTTAGAGTAGCTGTGGGTAATATTTCAGAGGGCTCTGAACGTTGCTAGCCAAACCTTGACCTGGCCTCCGTGTCCTCCGTAGAAGTGGCAGAGACAGAGTGCAGATGACTGGGTTGATGTATGCATCGTGACTTGTGTTGCTGGGCAGAGACTGCTGTGCTCTTAACCAGATGGAGAGTTTCAGCTTGCCAGGCTTCGTTCCTTGATGCAAGGAACTGCTAGAATCAAGTCTGGAGGTGAAATAAATACCCTCCAACACTTCAGGATGAAAAAGGATTATATAAATGTGGTACACCATAAACCATTACCCTTCCACGTGATATGCAGAGGTGTTACAAAATGTCTCTAAAGGAAAAAATAGTAACAAAACTGTCCTTTGTTAGCTTTTGCCTCTGTCCTTCACTCTCATTACCAGGGCAAGCTACTTGTTTTCCTGGGCTACTGAGAGAAGAGGCCTCATTTTCTTTTGCAGTCTTATGTCTCAGAACATCCTTTCTTGTATCTGGCCAGGTCTTTGCTTTTGGCAAAGAAAAGGGTGGTTATAAGCATATTAAGTCCTTAACACTTTCTAACATCTCATGAGTTTGGGGGATAAAAGACACTCCATTCTCAGTTACAGTGGTTTCAGGCATCAACATCTCCTGGATGTGCTCCTTATTCAGTCACACCTTCACACTGGGAAAACTCTTAGCTGCCTTGTGAGGATGGTTTTATTTCTCACTTTTCACTACCAGAACAAGTACAATTGCAAAAGATCATGTATGTTTGATCTGGCATACATTACGATTAAAGCTATCAGGAAAGCGTAATTTTTATTAAAAAAAAAAAAGTCATTTTAAAACCATCAACAACAAAAGAAGTGTCACAAAACCTAACACAAATATAAAATAATATAACATAAACTACAATAACATAAATATAAAATATAAAATAATTTTTTAGTCCCCAGCAAGTAAGAGTGATATTGGATCTTTAGTGAAAAAACAAAAGCAAATACTTATGATGGAAACTAGTAGCTTGATAAAATAAAAATTTGCTCTCAAGAATTATCAGTTTCTACCTATTAACTTGTACGTCCAAGAACCCTTGGGAGAGACAATAGTACATGTGCACCTATGGGATACCTCTGACAACAATTTCTTTTACCTCAGTTCTTTACTATAAGAAATAGGTACCAGTTTTGTAGAGTTTGACTACTTTTGCAGGGTAACCCTTTGAACTAAAGATCTTCTTCAGATAGTTTTTAGTAGAAATGAGAAATTGCTTTATTTCATTCACATAAACTATGTCTTGAGGGTGAGTGAATTTCACTGTGGATGCCAGACTCCTCATGTCCTCAGAGGAGTCAGGAAGATACTCCATATGTCAGCACTTTTTTCGTCGCATACAGATTACCTTCTAATTTTCTCTTTCTGTGCAGAAAATAAAAAGGTGCGACCTCACCCTTAAACATATTCAGACAACATATTTTCCTATAAGCCGTGGCAGGATCAGGGAGAAAGAATGGTTTGCTTGCAAATAGCGTTTTCAGAGTAACCTCCTTTCATTGTGTGGTTTGGGGTTTTTTATGTGTTAAGCTTCTTTTCTTATACCATGCTGCTGTTCAGGTGAAAGTATATAATAAACCTCCATATTTTTTAGCCACACAGTGCCCTTAGCCTGGCTATCTTTCCTAAAATGAAGGGAAAGATAGGGACATTTATCAATACCTTACATAGTAATGGATTCTTGGCAAACATAAGCAGTGAATGATAGCTTTAGGCAAACTTTTTATTTTCTTTATGCCTAAGTTTCCCCACACGCCCGCATCCCCCTTTTTTTTCCATTTGAGCAAGGACAGTAATTTTTGGATTCCTATGCTGGGTCTATTCCAGAGAAATATGAAAGATGAACTTTTCCCCTTTCCATCGCGCAGACTTATCTGCTAAATGAAGGCTGTTTTTTTTTTTATGCGCCAATAGAATCTACATTGGGATTTATGCTTCTGGCCATGCACAACTGTTGTCTCCACAGTAACACAGTTTAGTTATATGCCTGGATGCCAAAAGCTCACGACCAGGTCTGTTAACCTCAGCAGCTTACAATAGAATGGAGAACAGGTGGCATAAAAAACCTGCATGCCTTTTGCACCAAAACCACCCAGATCAGAAGGGGCTGAATTCTTTTTACCTCCATTTTCTCCTGACTACACCACTGATTCATAAAGTTGCAGAAGAACAGAAACATTCACATAAGACCTGATCCAAAGTCTGTTGAAGCTTCTGAAGCATGTTCATTCACTTCACTGAAATTGGGTCAGATCTTCAACATACTCCAGTGTCCTAAGGTAGGTGAGGAAGATATGAAGATCTAGACTCACCTTGCCAGACTCTGTCCCTCTTTACCACACTCTGAAAAGTGTAACTCCTCTCATTCCACTTTAACCCTTATATGACATAGTTTACCCCACTCATTTTAAATAGCACATTAAAGTTCTACTATAGAAAGGGGGCAGGTCATCTAATGCAACAACTGATGCAAAAGCATTACCAGAAAATCTCAATATTTTTCATTAAACTTTCTTCTGAATTTTTTAGACAAATGCCTATAACAGGACAAAGTTTATTTACTTCCCAGCATTCCTTAGGTACAAAATTTAAGAGTCATAAGATATTCATGTTTTACCTTTCTCACTTTACTATATTATTTTCCTGTCATCATATGAAGTGTACTCTTTTACAAGTAAAAAAATAAATTGGTTATTTTTTGTTGTGTTTTTTTTTTGTCAGCTACCAAAAGTCTCTCTTAAGACTCACCCAAGAGTTTTCTGCTTCCTGCTGTTAGCGACACAAGTTTTGCAAGACAAACGGTGATGTCATTGGCAGCCGGAGTACCCTGTGCCTTTACTTGCCCTGTGAAGGTATCACTGGTAAGAAACAAGGAGAAAAATCATCTGACAATGTGGGAGAAAAAAATGGAGTTTATATGTTCTATTTCAGCTGTGTGCAACTTTGCAAGAGTAATGTAAGTAGAAAGCAGCCATAAATCATTGTCATTCATGGCATTCCTGTAATTTATTGAACTAGGTATGCTCACAGTGGCTCCTGGAAGGTGCTGAGAAAGGCACCCAGTTCTGCAGCCAGTTTTTCAAGCAGCTATGTGTGAGGTCCATAAAAAGTGGAGTGTGGGTGGCAAACCAACCTCTGTGGGGCAAACTGATATAGGAACACACCAGTGAGACCAGACTTTGCTTCCAGGAAGTATAGCTGTATTGTCTTCAAATGGTCATACAGAAAGAATGCACTGATTAAAGCAGTATGTGCACACAACTCCCACAGGTATGCAATCCAGTTATGAAGACTGGAGAGGAATGTGCAGACATCAGTATGTAGTCCCCTTTTTGTATGATCTATTGTCGCAGGCTTCCCCATGGGGAGCTCACCAGCAGACAAGACTCCCAGTCAAATACAGCAGTCCTCCCACTTCTTTTTCAGTATCTGCTCATAAGAACTGGAGAGGAAACTGTCGCTGTGTCAGCGGCAAGATGAGAGCAGCATATGGAGGTAATGGCAGGATCCTGTAGAAGGCATGGTGACTTCTCTCACTTGCGGTGCCGACGGCTGCTGCTGAGAAGCATTCACTGAGTTGTGAGCAGGGTTCAGACAGAAAATTCTTGTTTTCCCAAGGTCCAAAGTAAACAAAGAGCTTGAAAAAAGCAAGATCTTGTTGTGGCCTTCCACAAACCACAACAAAAAATATCAGCAGAAGCTTCTCTTCCCAAAGTTAGAGACTAAGGGTGTGACACTCGCCTCCTGAAATCTCCTGGGGAAGAGTTATATTCTTGTCATGTGGGCAAAGGGTGGAAACCTTGGAATGTAAACTTCCACATATTTGACCAAACCTGTTGGGATAAAAAAGTATTTGAACTAACTAAAAGAAAATGGGGGGTGGGGTGGGGAATAGAAGGATGTTGTTAAAATAAGACAGTGGTGTGACTTGGAAAACTGAAAAAGTATATAAATGTTTCGATTGATTTTTTTATTTATTTCTTTTGACATTTTTGGTCTTTCTCTTCAATAAACTAAAAGGTCAGACTTCAAAAAGCACTTTCCTGAAAGGTTTTGGCTGAAAATATTGCCTGCTTCCAGTCACATGGCTGTTCGATGTTGTATCACTTTTAATTGAACTGACTCATGTATTCCACCTTAATCTTGAGGATGTGGGATAAGAGTTTAGACACTTCCCTTAGTGTCTGAGCCTTGGTCTGTCATCATTGCTGCAATGCTTTCTGCAAATTTCTTGGCATGTTTAGGTGCAGGGTGTGTCCCTCTGCCCAGTTTCTCCCCCAGCCCATAGTCCCTGTGTCATGGGACACAGTGATGACCTACATGCTCAAAAGGTGTCTATGATTCATCAGATGGGATCAATAACACATGAAGTTTTCATTGTTTTTCAGGGCTGGTCATTGTAGCAACAAAGTGGGAATCAAAAGTCTTTCCTCTATACACATGGAGCTATGGTAGTGGTTGTTAAGCTCAAGCCCATGCAATTTAGAAGAATAATTATATTAGGCTGAGCATGGATTGTTGCTGTGAAAAAATCTGAACCACATGCACAGAGAATATTTGAAAATGACTTGCTGAAACTCAAAAGGAATTTCAGGTGGGAAATGTATGGCTTTGACTACTGGAAAATAGAAAGGAAATAATAAATTACTGCTGTCATGTTTATAAAAAAAATTCAGGAAAAATACATTTCTGCACGATGTCTTATTTCCTCTTCTCTTTTTTTGATTAAAACATAACAACTTTGAATATTGTGTATTTGTCTTTCTGTCTATTTGTTCAGGGCCTTTGTGGACCTCTGTTCTGCATTAGGACTCCACTAGGATTATTGTGTGGCTGACAGCTCTACCAGTTATTAAATTTACACTGTAGTTTCCATTATAAGACTTAATTTTTAGTTGCTTAAAAATATGGAACTTTTTGTTCTGGAAAGTTCTTTGCTGTCTGCTCTCAGGCTGTTTACTCAGCATTGGGATTTCCAAAGCTCTCCAATCTTGCAGTCTACATCTGTAAAACCCACTGGTGAGATGCCCCTTTCCCACTCTGGCTCTGCTCCTGGAAGGTATGGCAATGGTGTAATGCCATCAGCTCTCTATCCAGTTCTGGCAATGGTGACTGTAAGCAATTTTGACTATTGTGATTTCTTGAGGTTAAGGAATAAGACAGATTTTTTCAGTGTTTTTCATGTAAAATGCAAGAACATTATCTATCCAGTTTTACTAACTGCTCTCTAAATTTTCATGAACTGTGTTTTTCTAGACATTTTATTAGTCACCTTAACATGGCCATTGATTCTATGAAGGAAAAAAAGATCTTGTGGATCTAGTGATCATGTAATTATCAAATCTTAACTTGCAATACACAAATTTCAGTAGGCCTTTAAATTCAGAGGGGCTGACCTTGCAAGATGTAATGACATTATTTTAGTGTAGGGGCAGCACATAATCAAATGTTTGCAGTAAAATAGATAGGATGTGCAATGCAGCTTATGGTATGACTTGCCTCATATTTCACCCTTAAGCTTTCCTTGCTGTACTGCTTTATCCTCTTACAGAGCTATTTATTAAGAAGTATGGTTTAAAATGCTTTTCTGTTTCTACTCTGTTAGTTGTAAGTGAATACTTATCCATTATCTTTCTGATCATAAGGCTGATAAATAAATGGAAGAACAGATTTATAAATAGCAAAGGACAATAGTTAACTAAATTACAATAAGACATCACGGGTGCAATTACAGAAAATTCACGATTGAAGTGAAAGCACCAACAGAAATAAGCCATAAGCAGCCAAACGGCTGATACTAATGAATGCAGCAGAAAGAGCCATTATTCCAACAAAACTGTTTGAAATATTGATCAAAATGCTAAACACTATTGATTTAAAGCTAATGAACATTTGAAATTCCAAGTGTGTTCTATAGAAACCAAACTGCTGATTCCTTGTGATTTCTACTTTTCAGGTAAAAAATGATGACGGTGCAGTTATGCTTTGTTTATTTCAGAGCAGGACAATCAGATCTGGTGGAAAGGCTACATTACTTTTGTTGGCAGTAACACTATGACATATTTATATTCCTTCCATCAGCTGGATTCCAGGCCTCTTTTATTAATGTCACTTACACATGGCAGTCAAAACACTAAAGGCAGTCCAACAATTTGAGGATTTTGTTAGAGTTGTATTTTATAAATTATTTATAGATGGTTTATAGGCTGAAGGTGAGTATTAACCTTTTTGAGTCTTGCAGCATTTTGGTCACTGACTTTAAGCAGAGACAAAATGTCACTGAGACCATTCAGACACTATTCTCTGCTGTAACCTTAACCATGACAAATGGCCCTGCAGCAGACAGCCATTCTTGTCAGGGACATACTGTCCCATAAGTCAGGATATATACCACCTTCCTTGCTGGCAGTTAAGGGTGTTCCTTCAGGTTTCTGTCATCCCTGCTGGCACCTTTGTCTATATCAAGCAGCCGTGCCTGTTATGGTCATCTGGGTATGAGGTGCGCATTTTGCCTCCTCATAGTGTGCAAAGGTGTCCCTGCTTCTTCCTTTGCAAGCCTGCAAATTTCCTCTCAACTTCCCTTGTCTCTCTGTCTTGGTGCTTATTCAGCTTTCACTTCTTTTCCAGAGAGAAAACATGACCTCAGATCATCTTGTCCACTCAAAATTTCCTGCATGGAGATTATTAAAGCGTGAAGTCCTTATGCTTCTATATTTCCTACCTTCATTTTAATTCTGGGACCTGGGAAGTGGAAAACTGGGAACAAAGTAAATTGTAGATTAGATAGTTAGGGGTTAGAAATGCCTTAATTCAGAATACAGATTAAAATGATTAGTTTCCAGAGAAACACTGTGACTGCTCTCATCCATAAACAAAAAAATTACTTGACTCAGATATTTGGCTTCTGTGAACTTGGAAAGCCCGTTTCCTGGCCATATCAATTGTTCATGGTGTGCCCCTGTATACATACAGACGTGCATTTCATAGAATCATAGAATGGTTTGGCTTGGAAGGGACCTTAAAGATCATCAGGTTCCAACCCCCCTGCCATGGGCAGGAACAACTTCCGATAGACCGAGTTCCTGAAAGCCCCATCCAGCCTGGCCTTGAACACCTCCAGGGATGCAGCTTCCACAACTTCCCTGGGCAACCTGGGCCAGTGTCTCACCACCCTCACAGTAAAGAATTTCTTCCTAATATCTAATTTAAATCTACCCTCTTCCAGTTTGATGTCCTTTCCCCTCTTCCTATCACTACCTGACCTTGTAAAAAGGCCCTCTCCAACTTTCTTGTAGGTGCCCTTCAGATACTGGAAGGCTGCTATGGTGTCTCCCTGGAGCCTTCTCTTCTCCAGGCTGAAGAACCCAAACTCTCTCAGCCTGTGCTCATAAGAGAGGTGCTCCAACCCTCTGATCATCTTTGTGGCCCTCCTCTGGACCTGTTCCAACAGGTCGATGTCCTTCTTGTGCTGAGGACTCCAAAGCTGGATGCAGTACTCAAGCTGGGGTCTCACCCGAGCATAGCAGAGGGGCAGAATGACCTCCCTTGACACGCTTGGTGGCGCTTCTTTTGATGCAGCCCAGGATGCGGTTGGCTTTCTGTGCTGCAAGCGCACATTGTTGGCTCACGTTGAGCTTCTCATCAACCAACACCCCCAAGTCCTTCTCCTCAGGGCTGCCCTTAATCCGTTCTCCATTTACACAAGTTCGTTTTTTTGGTTTGTTTTGTTGTTTTTTTTTTATCTCTCACTGGTCTTCTCCTTTTTAAAACTAGATTTTTTTTTGATATAAAAAATCAGTGGAACTGCGGTTAACGTCATTAAAGAACAATCGCTTTCTTTTAAAATACAGTCTTATGGTTTTTCTTCTTTTCCTCTGTGTTTTGGCAGAGGTTTTTTTAGATGATATATTATGCTCTTACAGGACTCAAGTGTGCTGGAAAAATGCTATTAGTGATGGAGAAAACATTGTATCCATTCAACCACCCATCCATCTCTCCATCCACGCATCCATCCATCCAGTCCTTCATCCAGTAACTTATCTTCAGGTCTCCAGATGTGAGTTTGAGGATACACTGTCACTCAGAAGTGGCTTACCTTTTAACAAGCTGAAAGATGAGTCAGATAAATCTGTCTAAAATACTTGCATTTTGCACTGAACGAGCCATTGTCCTTCTGCTTCTTGGTATTTTCATACACCAATAGCAAACATTATTTGTTTGCCACAAAAATGTCATGCCTGCTACATAGTGCCACTATAAGTGTGTTGTAATATTGTGAGAGATACCCCATGAGGTCTGGTTACATGGAACAAGGGGCAGGGACACCGCGTCATCCCTAAAGTAGCCTTGTCCCCCAAAGGATCACAGATCAACATGAACGTGTCCCCCTGCTCGCTTTACCATGTTACAGACCCTCGCGTGCACGCGCACTGGGAGCATCACTGCTTTGACATCTGCCTCAGGAGGAGAGGTATGGCATGTTTGGTGGGCAGGTAGGTAGAGCAGAGCTTTTGCTATGTGGCAGCAGTGTTAGACACAGTGTAAGATCATCAGCGTCTCTTTAAATTTATGACCAATTCAGGTAAGCATTTCTTATTGTATGTCTCTGATTGGCCTCAATTTTTAGAAGATACTTTCTCTGCCAGGGTCCTGGAATGTGGCCACAATCTTTCCTCATTTTCCACCACTGTATTTACTCCCGCCATGGCTGCTGTCACATCCTGATGTTTCTGCACCCCGAGCAGCCAGAACTTCTCACAGCTCAGCTGATTGCTACGGATGTA
>VZSZ01000362.1:133465-165927 GCA_013398815.1 Ibidorhyncha struthersii
AAACCTCTGGTGGGCCACATGTTAGCACATCTTAGCATTATCAGAAAAAAAAATACAGCCAAGAGTTATGTAATGTGAATGATGTGAAATAAGATCAGAAGCTAATTACAGGTTTCAGACCATTAGTTCCCAATCCCAGCATCTTGAAAATATTTACCAGTGTAGTATTTTTGGTTCTCTTGGGTGAGTATGGAGGCTCTCTAGCAGTATATACTGTGGGGTTGTTTTTCTGAGCTCTGTTGCCACACCTTTGAAAACTGGTTTTGGTGCCCACAAAGGGAAAAAAATAACCCATTATGTTCCTGGAATCTAGCTGTCTGTTTGGAAATTTAGAATTTAAACCCCAAACATCTGAATAATATCTAGAATAATATATTTATAAATAAGTACCTTATAAATCCAGCATTTTGTTAGTTCATATGTTGGAAGACGTATCTTGATCCAGCTGTTTCAAAAGCTTAAGGAGATGAATTTTGCCTCAGATATTATCTGCAGTAATATTTGCTCCTATCTTGTGTGTCTTGTGTTTTATTACCGCAACACAAAATGTATCCCTTCATTTTCTCTGCTGCCAGTCTCTATTTGAGATTCTGTGACACTTTCTTCTTTTCCTGTAGTGGTCTTCAAACCTCTTTCCCATTTCTCTGTGTTTTAGCTTGGAGTGGGCTGAAGTATTGACAGTCTGGAATTTTAAAGGTTTTTGCTGTGTATTCCCAGGATACTGAGAAACACTGGCACAAACCAAGAAGATGTTATGATTAGGATGATGGTGATAGAATATTCACACTAGGGATTAAGGAGACCATGATGTCTCCCAAGTACAAATTGATACACATTGAATTACCTGAAAATTTTTATTGTGCTTCAAACCAATCAACTGCTAGCAATTCTGGGAGAGGATACAGCAGGCCATCCTTTTTGTGAAAAATATAACTACTTCTTGTTCAGCTGTTCTGGAAATTCAGAGTATTGACTGGAAATGAGGCTATGGAGAGAGGATTATTTACTCTGTATTTGGACAAAGTCCCAGCCAGAACTGTACTTTTGATGAAGGTCTTTTTTGTGATGCAGTCATGAGTGTCCTGAGTTCATAAATCCTGTATAAATCACAATGATGCCCTATAATCTTTTTGCTTCTCACAAAGCTCCGTGGTAAAGCTTTATACTTGCAGCACAGCACAGCTCAGGAGCAGAGACTTCATGTTATGAATAAAATTTACTCATACTCTCTGAAGAAGGAGATATTAATTCACCAGTGATTATCTAATAATCTTTATTCTCAACTTAAATCTATATATCTTGTTTCCAGGTTTTTTTGTTCTTTTCTCTTTATAGAAGTTGGTTAGAAATACCTGTTTCTATCTGTCCTCCCACTTTTGTTCTAAATCCATTGCAATAATTTGATCTATGAATCTAATCCAAAACCTGCTGAAGTTAATGGAAAAGATTTTTACTGTTTTCTCCACTTCTGTAAATATCAGCAGTTTTGCTTTTTTTCATAATGCTATTCAAATTTCCTTATTCCTGAATGTGTGCTGTCACACATCTTTTGGAAAAACAAACAAAAAAAAAGAGAGATAGCTGTTGAGATATTATTTATAGGAAAGGCAAGATTTTGAAGTTTATAAAGTATGTGTGGATGTATTTTCAGTTCATGCAAATAAGAGCTATTTTAAATTTTATAAAACTCAATGTGTTGAATAATAGCTCGTAGCATATTGCCTTATGCAATATTTTTAAGCTATTTCATGACACTTCTTTGCACTTTTTTCCTGAATTTATTTTGAGTTCTTTCTTTTCAAAATTAGTATCTTTCTAAAGTATATCTCGAAGTATTCTTTTGTTGTTTCTATTCTTCTCTATGTTGTATACAGTTTCCCACAGCTGAAAATAAAAGATACAACTAGCTGAAACAATTGCAGAATTTTCTTTTGATTGGCTTCTTCTTTTTTTCCCCCAATTTGGGGAGAGTTACAATGCAAAATCCTTCCAGCCGCAAAGTCTTTAAACTGTAGACTAATAAAGTAAATCTACCAATGATCTGTGCTTAGTATCATTTTTATTTTAAATTCTCTCTTGAACTGTAAAAACTTTTCCATTCATTACAAGAAAAAATAGACTGATTTTCCCCCTCTTTTTAATTATGTGATATTTTATAAGTCTTCACGTCATTTTACACTGACGCTTCATGTGAGCATGTTAGGTTATATGATATAAGCTCATCTGCACACCCACAAAGGAACTCTGAGAGACAATGTGGGGAGACAGGGGAACCTGAATAACACCCAGTCCTGATCACAGGGACTGAATTGGGCAGAAAATTGATGTGCTATCACGTTAAAGGACATGTCAGATCTCTGCAGGGGTTTTGAGCTGAAAAAAAAAGGCCAAACAGTGCATGCAGAAAAGATAATTGAAATGTAACTGTAATAACAGAAGTGGTCACATTCACGGCTTAGTAGCAGCTTCATTGCTCATGAGGAATGTGTCTGTTCCATATCTAAGCTGCAACTACTTACCTTACAGTAGCAGCAAGAGCCTCATATCTGTCATTAACCAGTTCCTTTCTCTGGAGTCCCTTTAGTCTTTGCAGGATACAAGTGCCCATTCACTTTGAGCCACCCTATTTCTGAGATGCCCATCCCGCAAAGGGTACCCAGATGCATGCTTTGGCCTTAGGCTTAGTTTTCCACCTTTTTTTTTAAGCAATTGACTCACAGGCTTGTGCCCCAGTCCAGTGATGTTTTTTATTTCCATCACCAGGTAATTTCACGTGATCAACAATCTTAGTTTTACCTAAGAGCTGGATCACTAAGACCATGGTGCTTTATTGCACACAGTGTTGTGTTAAGACTGCTTGTTCCTACAGCTTAGTATATGGTTATTTCCACACTATTTATTCCACACTGCATGACTAAAGAAAAACAATTCTTTTCTTTATTAAGTTTAAGATACATCTTAGTGCAAATATTTGTTATAAGAGAGTAAATACCATAATCCCATTACATTTTTCAATCAATAGTGGATACCTTCCTGGAGGATACAGAAAAATTCAAAAGTACTGCACGTATGATAAAGAAAACATAATTCAAAATCTCCTTTTGCGGAAGAGGCTACAAAACCTGTTTTAATGCTCGTTTTTGTTTCTCACTGCTCAAATCTAATTTAACTGACAAAAAATTAAATTGATTTTCCCCGTGTTGAGTTGGTTTTGCAATCACCCTGCCTCCATTTTTACCCCTGAGCTTTCACATCCCGTCTTCTCTCCCTATCCCACTGAGAAAGAGGAGTGAGCACGGGGTGGCTGGGTCTTTGGCCCTTCTCCAAGATGATTCCACCACAAGCATACAGGCTTTCAAATGTGTGGGTGACCTGCCCTCAGGTCCCAGACATGTGATTTGGATGGCCTGGGTCATAGTCCCTGAGGTTGCCTGCAAACCGGGGGTGTCATCGTGGCCTTACGTCAGACAGTGGTGCCAAGACAAGTCCATTAAATGTTACGAAGTAGCAGCCTGTCAAGGTGCTAAATAAGGACATGGCATTACCTATAATGTATGCTAGTCCACAGCATGCTATCACACAATAGCACACACTGTGTTATCACAGTTATTTTTTTCTTTTCTTTTCCCACGAGTAACGGGTCAAGTAATTTCAACTCTCCAGCTGGCAGGTTTTTTTTGCACTGTATTAGCAGGTAATTAGCTGCCTTTAGGAGTGGCCTAATAAACCATTTCTTTCTGGTCAGTCTTTACGTGTTTAAGGTGTTCTGATCAGTGCAAGCCTTTTGGCAAAAAAAAAACCCCTTGGCTAATTTATTGTCTCGCGCTGTAGATCCCCAGATATGTGTACAGCCTAAATCAAGACAACATACCTTGTCAAATTTAAAAATGAGTGGACAAAAGCTTCATAAAAGGTGTAAATAAACAGCAAAATGTGTATTTATAGATTTCTAAAACTATAGACCCTACCAACCAGCCAAATAGACATAAATATGCTTGCACAGCTGGAGTTAACTCTCTCATCCCTATCTCATGCCCACTGATCAGGTATGGCTTGTCATAGAAAACACCAAGATGAAGGTTAATGTGTGATACTCTAAACCCTTTGTCACCCACCCCAGCTCCCCCACATAATTGCATGTCTCGAAGACAAGCAAAGGTTCATCAGTTCTGTCATAAAGACACTATTACCCAAATATTGCCCAAACATCAATACCTGTTCTTATGACTACAAAGACAGGGACTGAAAGTGAACAAACATCGAGAGGAAAAATTAATCTTTGAGTTCTTTTCTTAGATACCTTGAGGACTGATAAGTTGCTGAAGACGAAGTGCACAGTCTAATGCTTACAGACACATTAGAGAGAGCAAGAGATGTACAATATGACCGTAGAGTGAATGTCTTGTCTTGATCATAGAAAACTTTTAGAGAACTGCTGAAAGTTGAAATGGGAAAAAAAGGAAAAAAAAAGAAAAAAAGTCATTTAAGGAAATGAGACTGAAGCTTCTAAACCCTTTTGTGACTTATGAAAAGCACCTTATTACACCATCAGGTGCAATGAGAGGTAGATGCAAACAATTGGCTGAATGTGAATGCCCACGAATTCCTAAAAGTGCACTCAAGAAGCTCATGGCTGCTTTATCTGAAATTGGGGAAGCCACTATGTATTGAGAGTTGATCGTTACAGTCATTTATCTTCGAACAAGTCAGGGAAACAGCTTGCCAGCCAGCACTGCTGTGAATCTCAGCAAGGTACTGCTGACCATCCACAGTGCTGCTAGTGAGCAGATTCTAGGAGATGGACCACAAATCACATATAAATAATTTCAGATGAATGTTTCACAGACAAGATAGATCCTGTTACCCACAGTCTGATAGACTTGTGAAAAATTAGCTGCAGCAACTTGTCATATACTAGTTAAAGCTTAAGGATCAGTGAAGAAATAGGGCCAAACAGCAGTGCAGACACTAACAGGGAAAATCATAGAATTGAGGGATAATTCAGGTTGGAAGGCATTTCAGGAGGTGTCTTCTTCAGCCTTCTGCTCAAAGTGGAGTCATACATGGGTTCAGATCAAGTTGCTTGGGGCTTTAGGCAGTGGAGGCTTGAAACCCTCCAATGTGGCAAAACTCCTCTGGGCCCCCACTGCACTACCTCCTGTCCTTGTGGGGAAAAAGCTTTTCCTTATCTGCATCCCAAATGTCTCTAGTTTCAGCTGATGCCACTCTCTCTTGTTCTCCTGCCAGGCACCTCTGTGAAGAGCCTGGCTTCAGCCCTCCCATCCCCTCCCTGTAGGCACCAAGGTGTTTTCAGGTGTCCTAGAGCTGTCTCTGCTGCAGCCTGAACCAGCCCTGGCCCCACAACTTCACCTCTGCAGGGCGAGCGCTCCAGTCCCACTCTCTTAGTGGCCTCCCCTTAACTTGCCCTGTTCTGTTGGTGTCTGTCCTGACTTGTGGGGCTCAAAACCGGATGCAGGACCCAGCTGTCATCTGACAAGCGCTGAGCAGAGGGTATAATCCCTGCTCTTGCTCTGGGCTTTTATCCTTGCTGAATCTGATGTGATCCTTTTTATCTCATTTCTCCCCGCTCTTCTGGTCCCTGTGGACGGCAGCCCTGCTCTTGCATGTATCAGCTGGTCCACAAGTTTGGCAGCATCTGCAAACCTCTCGATGGCTCTCCTTCACTTTGTCCATGCCATAAGTGAACAAGTTAAACAGGACACATTCCAGGATAAACCCCCGCTGCACCTTACTCTTTGCCAGCCTCCAGATACAACTCAGTAACTACTGCCCTCTGTAAGCCCCTCTCGTCCAATCAATTTTTTTAGCTGGCTGGTTGCCCATCCATCCATGAGCATATTGTCCTACCCTGGAGGAAGGAATATGAAGTGGCTGTGTATTCTATGTGATTAGTAGTCTTTTCCTTTGTGCCAATGGAGTTATTTAGCATGCATGCCAAAGTTCACCTCTGTCTCTAGTAAATGCAATCACAATTCTGCATATTATTTTAGCATGTGTTTGACAGTAAACATCTGAATGCATGCCCCATTGATTTTTCTGCTAGAAGCTGCAGCTTCTGTAGCACTTTCTGTAACTAAATGTGTTGGCTGAATGGCATTTGATTTAGCTGACTTCCTTGTGTTTGTACCATGAAGAACACCCACAGCTGCAAGCACTGGTCCTTTATCTGTTTCTTAGACATTCATACATAAGAAAAGGTGCACACTGAGAGAGCTGTGTTACATGTGAAATTGCATGTGACACAGAAAATAAGGAGTTATTTATACTTGTTAACAAAGATTGCAGTAACATTTCACTAAGCACAGCTAGAACAGCAACAGAGGAAAGAACCCAGACGCATTTATTTCTTTGGATTTTTTTTTCTGTAATCATTTATATCACTTATAAGAGAGAAGGGTAGTACCAGCAAGTAAAACTGGTAACAGAGAAAAATATGCCTTTTAATTTTTGTATTTCAGGTGAATTAATTATCAGCAGTTTTTCCAGGGAACATCCTGCAGGCATTCTGCAGTGCAACATGTTGGATTACAGTTTGCTTCTAGGGAGTAAGGAAAATTAATCTAACAATCTTAGACAGAGCTGGGTCAGACCTTTTTTTTTGGTATTGCTTACAGATATTTTCTCCCCAACATTCTTCAACTTGCTTTCCCTCCCTTAGGTTACTAAAAAATAACAAGATGAGGTTTAAATAAGGTCTTCCAGCAATTTCTGACAAAATACATATATACTGATAACATGAAAGTCTGGAGGATAGACGATGTATTTCCAGCTAGTTTGGTAGGGCAAAACTCTTCTGGTATCTTAATATATTTGTATTAACCACTTCCAAGATATTGATTGCCAACAGCAGCAAGTCCATTTGTGTTAAGGTACAGATACTACAAGGCTTGAAGGAGAACTGCCAGTGTTTTGTTAGCATAAGCAGAGACTCTACCATCATTTACAACCATCAAAGGGGCAGATGCTAAATTTTTCTCTTTCTATTTTGATTGTTGCAATGTCAATGTTCTCCAAAAGTGGCAAGATAGCTAAAAAAGGTCTGCCTGTGTTTGGACAAGCAGCATCTAATTCACAGAACCATTTGCAGTTATTTACAGCTTGGACAATATCTCTGTGCATGTGGCTGTGTGTGCACGAGAACTCCAAGAAAACAAGTGCTGTGTGACCACACAGGGTGACCCATTGGAGAGTCCTATCATGGTCTGTCTGCCCAGTGCATGAAATATTGACAGATAGCTGCCAACACCATGATGACTCTGGCCCGTAGTGATTGCTCCAGCCCTTTTCTTTGAGGGGAAGAGTGGAGCCCAGGACACATTCCCCTCCTACTTGTTTTGAGTAAGGAATTTTTTTCCATTCCTTGTATGTTCCTCAACAGCCATGAAATCCAAACCACATTTGAGCTCTTTTTTATTCCAATAATCCATTTTATAGCCTGAACTTGCTAAATCATCGCTTCAATACACCTTTTCTGTCACATGCTATTGACTTTACTGCTACTATTGCTGCTCTCTCAAGTGATGAATCTTTCTTCACAGGCCAGGAAGAAAAAAATCAATTCCAGAGCCCCAAACAGGGAATTAATTTGTCACGACTTCAGTAAGCACTGTTAGTTGCATATGGCATTAGTTTTGTTCACCAGATCAAAGCTGTGGTGCCTTAGAATGCTCTTACGAAGGACAAAGGGGAACTGGTGAGGAATATTTTCTTTGTGATACACTGCACCTGTCTCTTTTACATATTTATGTTTGCTTGTATGCATGGGTAGTGATGGGAAAACAACTTTTTTGGAATTTCTTTAAGTGTGCGGACAAGCTTTTACTGCATTATGCTTTCAGCTACATGCTTGTTTTGACCTTTCAGATTTGAGACTTGCACATGTAATGTCATGTTTTAATTTAAATGGTAAATTTGTTGAAGTATTTTACTTAGTTTCACTTTTTTAATTAACCTTCTCAGTAGAATAAAAATCTTACTGATCAACTGATACAGTTTGAAGAGTGCAAAAATGATTTGAAAAAGGAATCTTAAATCAGTTAAAGAAAGTGTACTAGAAAAGCAGAGGGCTGAATAAACAAAAGAAAATCAGAAATAATTTTGAGTCATGTGTTGGGTTGTTACTTAATGACACGTTCTCCTCTTGTAGAATTCTGTTGAACTCCATTGCTTTCAGTGGTGTCAGAATAACAAATTTTGGGGAGGCTATGGACAGGAACCTATGAGCTGGGAAAACATAGTAGATAAAGTGTTTCAATAATGCAGACCTCTACCAGCTGTAGTTTTCCTGTAGTGTGTCTACGTAATAGCACAAATGTTTGTTTGCCCCAAGTCTAATCACTACATTGCCACTTTCCTGAAATACTGTTTATTTCATGAAATCTGCTTATTTTGCTTCATGAGAAGGTGCGGCTGAGATGTTATTGTAAGATTTTTATGTTGCTTCCTTTTAGATATATCCATTGGATGTCTGTCTTGACTATATATACAATTAATATATGTATTTCTTTTATTTCAGTTTCTACTGGACAAGCTTCCTAGGCTTAATATAAGATTGATTGAATTTTTATGTAACATTCTTTGAGATGTAAGGAACATCAGCTTTTATATCTGTCTATCTATTTATCTGTATACCCATCTACCTATGTTTTTGAGAACAAATTTTGTGGTAATCATTCGCTTTTGCACTAAAGCATGCATTTGCTGAAAAATATCTGTCTATCACCATTTTTTACTTCCCACCTGGCCCAACTGAATTGTAAGCTGAAGCAATTCCTGCGGGCAAAAAAGGGAGTAGATTGAAGCAGAGCAAGAACCTGGTTTTGTTGTTGTGTTTGGTTTACCAGAAAAGGTACGTTTTATATTTGATATTTTCTAATTCTCTATTTCTAAAGCAAGTGGGAGGAAAAGGAAGTGTAACAAATACACCCAAAGTCCCATCTTTCTAACAAGTGTAGAAGGGTTTGGCAGAGGCCTCTGTGAATGGAGCTGGGCTGTGGGTCTGACTCTCCTGAACTCCACCTGCACATCTATTCATCTAGTTCACTATTTACCTGGTGTTCGACCTGCTCTCCCCTCTTAAAGGGACTTAACTGCTCCTGTTTTGTACATCCTTTAACTGCTTTTCCTGGGACTCCTAAATTTGGTCAAGAATCTTTCAAATTGGATCCTAATGAACTCAGTGAAAGTTGCCTCACTCGCTCTTGTCCTCTGGAAACCTCTACCATTTGGCAGCCTTTGCTGGGTATTTTATTTTAAGAGGTTCACAGAAAGTAAAAGAAGAACACAGTGTGTAGCTGAAACAAACCAACTGGGTTAGAAAGAAATAAAAATTGATGTCCATCAGCTGGTGCCTTACAGTGATTCCTGAGCTTTATCTAGTAAAATGGTAAAAGTGAAAAATATTAATGCCCTGAACAGACTAAACAACACTAGATAGAGCAGTGTGTCTAGGCTGAAAGTTCATAGAAGCATTGGAAGGAGTTTCAAATACCATTTCCATCTGTGTTTTTCCAGGTCACAGCAGAAAGTCAGTTGAAGAATTTACTGTATTTATTAGCTATAGGTTAAAACAGAGAGAGGAGCCCAAGTTTGAAGCTGTGAACTGTTCTCTAAACTCAAAATGTGGAATATGTGATGCAGAGGCTACAAAAAGAAGGTTAGAGGTACAGAGTGGTATGTAATTTATTTTATCTTGAAGAGCTGACTTTACAATTTTGCAAGGCTGATAAGAGATCATTTGAATCTGAGGCAATAAAGGTAAAGTGAAATATTCTGAACTGACCTTTGACAAAACATCTGAAATTTGGCAAAAAGGAGGCAGTTGTCAGAAGCATTGTATTGTAACCATGTAGTTATGACTGAGAAACCTGAAAATTAAAAGAAAAATAGAGCAAATGAGTAGACAGAATTCAGAATCCACTCAAGCAAGCACAATATAAAGAAACGCATTCACCATGACAACAACTGACAGTCAGCACAGGGCCCTGCATGAAGGATGAATTTGTGTAGTATTTATGAGAACTGGGAATTAATGGAGGAAAGAGATTTCATCAGAAAGAGCTGATGAAGTCTTTAACAGAAATCATTCTTTCAGAACGATGTGTTTTATGAACAAGCTCATTCACTCTTTATCTTTGATTGTTGCAGTTAATTAGATGTTGTAGCATGGTGGGGATGTGGTGGACACTGCCTGGGTAGAAGATATTGAGAAAAATTTAAAATGTGTTAGCATAAGCAAGATATTTTTAAACAAGAAGACATCAAAGTTTTTAATGAAGTGTCAGCAGCTTTTTAGTACTTTGCAGTAACATAGTTATATTCTGGTCCATCGACTTTTAGCTCACATTTACTCATTTCACTAAGTCTTGGGGGTTACAGTTGCCAGCTGGTCATAGATACTATACTCAGAACTAGATTTGGGTTCTTTCTCTCAATTTCTGAATGTCTGTAATTGTCGTGGTTTAGGCCAAACTGGCTCCCGGGGACGTGGGGCACCCCAGATGGGACCGACAGGTGCTCCCCCTTACCCCTTTTCAAAGAGAGAGGCAGAGGAGTGAAAAAGAGACTTATGAGTTTAGAAGGAACTAAGCTACTTTAATGTAATATTAATAATATAATAAGAGGAAATAATGAAATATATACAAAACCGTATCAAGCTCTCAGGATGACAATCACATCATTGGCTGGCACTGGGGCAGTCCCAGGCTGGACTCAGTGACGGACAGGAACCGGATTTCAGATCTGCCTTCAGGATTGGGATCAAAGGCAGATGAACAGACAGAGTCCTTCTCAGACGTCGGCCATTGAAGAAAGAGAGAGCTGATCCTTTGATCCCTCAGCTTTTATCCTGAGCATGAGGCAGATGGGATGGAATACCCCATTGGTCAGTTTTGTGTCACCTGGACTGTCTGCTCCTCCCCGCAGGTGGGACCCCACTGCGCTTTTCCGCTCTGACCCTCCAACGGGGCAAGTAACCAAGTGAGCTGCCCTTGGGTGTTATAGCAATAAGTGTAAGCGAGAGCCTCTCCGCATACCATGCCTGGGCATCAGCTATAAACACAGGTCTGGTCACTCCGAGAGAGCGAACATTGTCTGCACAGTACACTGTCAATTTCAGCAGTTAGAAGAGGCCCAGCTAAGAAGCAAAGTTACTGAACAAAATTGGTCCTGTTTTACCTCAAACCAGGACAGTAATACTGATAAGAAAGCTCTCCATGTACCTAGAGTTTTTGCTTTCATTTTTTTTTCTTTTCATGCAATCTTTCTATCTCTGAATTCAACACAAAAATAAACAATTCACCAAGAAGCATAAAGAATGAAAGACTTCCAGTGTAGTGAATGCAGATTTCAAATATTTGATCACTTTACAAAGTGAACATGATGTTAATTGATTTGGGTTAGGGAAGAAGATAAATACAACAGGAATGAAACTAAGTCATTATGAACCAAAATAAATATGCATGAAAAGTAATGAAAAAGATCACTATTAATGAATTTCATGGACTAGAAAAAATATGAAACAGTGCTACTGACCCCTCTGAATTTATAAGTGTATATCTGCAATGAGATTCGGGTAGAATGAGTGAGAGCTCATCTGGAAAGTCCTTCAAGCAAAGGCAAGGAAAAAAACAGAGACAGGAAAGAAAACAAAAACAATAAGGCTGCTGATCTTTTTACCAGGGCCTGTAGTGATAGTACAAGGGGAAACAGTTCTAAACTGAAAGCAGGTAGATTTAGAATGCACAGAGGGAAGAAATTTTTTATGATGCAGGTAATGAGACACTGGAACAGGTTGCCCAGGGAAGTTGCAGAGACCCCACCATTGGCAGTGTTCAAGGTTAGGTTGGATGGGGCTCTGATCAATCTGATCTAATGAAAGGTATCCCTGCCAATAGCAGGGGAGTTGGACTAGATGATCTTTAAAGGTCCCCTCCAATTCAAATCATTCTATGATTCTGTGTTTCTAAACAGATGGTGTGACCTGGAAAGTTGTATCCTTACAGACAAGATTAGTAAAATTGCCAGAGAAGGATCAAAGTGTTTGTTCTGGCTCTGTTTTCTTTGGAAGGCAATATACTGGCCAAAATCCAGTGGTTTGTATTTGCCATTCTGGATTTCTTCTCTAGATAGACCAGGTGATATCCTGCTGAATCCGTTGCTTTCAGGATGAGTTATCTGGAATCGGTACTTCTTTTATTTATCTTGCTCTATGCTTCCTTTTATAAAACACGTTTCTTTTTTTACTCATAAAGAGTCTTGGTAGGTAGTAGCACACAGTTTAAGGGATGTTTATTTTTCTTTCACGAGAAAGTTTTACAAAAATCCATTTCCTCTGTCTCAGTTAACAGAAAGGTTTTTACTTTTATTTTTATATTTATTTTTATTTTATAATTATGTCATTATTATTACTGGTGGTACTATTACTGCTATTACTACAAATAAAAACACCTGGAGTGGATGATGTGCCAGTTGAGCTAAATAAACTTTTCGAAACTCTGGAACATAAGTCTTTTCAAGACAGTATATAGTGGAGTATGTGACTTTAATTTTCATACTATTGTATTTCTTCTCACCCTAGAACTGGCTTAATATTTGGCTTCAGGATGCCTACAGAACAAGTAAGTCTGGGATGTCATTTGGCCTCCAGGTGAACAGTTCAAGTCTCCTTCTGCTAAGCGTTAACAGACCCTTGATCTCTCTGTTATCTCAGTTCTTCCCTAAGGTCCAAATACTTAAACTCTTTGAGCCCTAAATAAAGAAATCACTACACGCATTTAACATCTGCTCCTCCACATCTCTTGCAATGTGGAGCAGGAGTTCCCCAGGTGGCGTGGTTAAAGGGCAGGAGGATTTCTAGGAGGTGAGATGACCAAGCCTTGGAGGGCTGACCCAGTGTAAGTCAGGAGCCTACAATGAGTTGGGCGCAAGATGTGGGACTGGACTGTGGGGGAGACCTTGGTGCTCAGGGTGTTTCCAGGGACCCTTCATCTGGGAAACAAAGTGTAGTGTTGAAGTGAGCAGGCAAAGTGTAGCAGCTAAACTGTGTACCTCATAACCAAAGGATTTGTCATGAATGCATGGGTAAACAGCTTCCCCTTGTCCTCCCATCACCACTCAGGTGAGATCTCTCCCCCATGTGTGTCTCGTGCTAGTGCTAATTCCTGATTAAACAGATTTAATCCAGCAAACAGGTACCATTGCAGTTCTTCATTTTCGGTATATATACATATAAACTATTCTACATAGTATGATCTCTGTACCCTGATTGCTTTTCCTGACCCAGTGACACTGGGCTAGATTGAAATTCCTTCCCTTGCAGTGGGCTGGGACTGCAGATACCCCTATTTCTATCAAGAAACCTGGGCAACTCACATGAACAATACTAAAAGTGATGTGAGTTCTGAGTAGGAGGCTTGTGAAGCAGTGTAGTGAGAGATAACAACTGCTCCCCAGGAAAATAGTGGGTCCAAGATAATCTCTTTCATTCTGCAGAAATACCCTTGTGTCATTTTGATCTGGATTGGTATTGAATTAAATTTAATGGCTTTGAATTAAAGTAAATGACGTTAATTAAATGGCACTAAATTAAAATAAAATTAATTAAACAGAACTTTTCATAAAGAAAATGTTTCAGGACTTCTTCAGAGTCAATCCAAAATTTAATTCTGAAAATAAATCAAAGCTTTTTCTGATGGCAGCTGTTCCAAAAGTGATACAATACATATTACTTCATTATTATCATCATCACCAAAATCATCACCAGGTAATGTTCTGTTCGAGTCAAAGGAATACCCAATATTACAATATTTTTCCATTTTTTCTTAACATTGAAATTGAGTCAAACGCAACATGTCATCCTATTGGTTTATCATTCCAAAATGTTTCTTTTTGCTAGGAGAACAAAGATTAGATGGTAAAATCCAGCCAGTTATAGTCCAAAATTGTTGTTTTTTTTTTTTTCTTAATATTTTGGTATTTCCATTGAAAATATAGGTTTCATTTATGGAAAATATGATGCTTACATAGAAAATACTGAGTTGCAATAGCAGTTGTTGGGAGTTTCCCAGAAAGTTCTCAGCAGAGACTATATTCTAATTATTCTAATTTAATTTAATAAAAGCAAAAAAAGAGGAAAACATTCCAGGTGAGCAGTCAGAACAGATTAAATAACATTCCAGGTATTCCAGATAGTTTACATCTTAAATTGAGTTGTTTACACATGAATACTCTGATACATTTAAAAGAAAATTACTTTCTTTGCACTTAAAATCCAATATTACATGCTAATTGTACCAATGTGCTGCTAATTAACCTTTATTCTGGTGCTCCCTAAGAAATGATAGGTGCATCTATAGATTTGTAGAGTGACTAAAATATGCGGCAGTCCTGTAGAAAGGAGAGTTTTTAGGCGATGCACATAGCACACGTTTTCTTCATTTTACTGAGAAGTGACAAAGGCTGGAAAGAGGCTGAAAAATTAATGCTTTCAAATACTTGAAGGGAGGATGCCAGGGGGATGGGAGCAGTCTTTTTTCAGTGGTGCCCATTGATAGGACGAGGGGTAATGGGCACAAGCTTGAACATAGGAAGTTCCATCTTAACATGAGGAGGAACTTCTTTACTTTGAGGGTGGTGGAGCACTGGAACAGGCTGCCCAGAGAGGTTGTGGAGTCTCCCACTCTGGAGACATTCAAAACCCGCCTGGACGCTGTCCTGTGCAACCTGTTGTAGGTGACCCTGCTCTGGCGGGGGGGTTGGACTAGATGATGTCCAGAGGTCCCTTCCAGCCCTGACGATTCTGTGATTCTGTGATTCTGTGAAATGAAAGTGAATGAGATACTGCTATGGATAAGATTTTAGAAAAAACTACTTTCAGAATAAATTAATCGTTGTTTTCTTAATTGCCATATTTCAGAGTCCGAAATCTCACAGTCTCTGTGAAGATACAAGTGTCTTCTACATCCACTGGGGTTTTAGAAGTCCAGAGAAAACATTGTTTCTTAGGTGTTTCCTTTTCTTTCATCCTCAGCAAATACAGTAAGTAGGAGGACTGCTAAAATAAGGCAACTGAACCCTATTGTAACCAAATTATAGTTTTATTCTGAGTTTATTTTCAAAAGTTTTTTATTAACATCATGAATTCCATTTACATGGCAAGGTTTTGTGGGATGGAGGGAGTGGGTGTTGTGAGAAGACACTGGGAGCTGCCCCTGTGTTGGACAGAGCCAGTTTCAGCAGACTCCAAGATGGACCCACCATTGGCCAAAGCTGAGCCCACCAGCGACAGTCGTAGCACCACTGTGTTAACATACTTAAGAAAGGGTAAAAACTGCTGTGCAACATATGTGAGAGAGGAGTGAGAATATGTGAGACAGCCCGGCAGACACCAAGGTCAGTGAAGAAGAAGGAGCAGGTGGTGCTCCAGACACCGAAGCAGAGTTTCACGTGCACCTCATGGTGAAGACCACAGTGAAGCAGGTTCTCCCCCTGTAGCCCATGGAGGTCCATGGTGGAGCAGATATCCCCCTTGCAGCCTGTGGAGGACCCCACTCTGGAGCAGGTGGATACGCCTCAAAGGAGGCTGCAGCCCACGAAGAAGCTAATGCTGGAGCAGGCACTTGTCAGGAGCTGAGACCCATGGACAAAAGTCCACACGGCAGCAGGTTTTCTGGCAGGACCTGTGACCCCACGGGGGACCCATGCTGGAGCAGTTCATTCCTGAAGGACTGCACCCCATGGAAAAGACCTATGCTGTAGCAGTTTGAGAAGAACCGCAGCCCATGGAAGGACCGATGTTGGAGAGTTCATGAACTGTATCCCATGGGTGGGACTCTATGGTGGAGCAGGAAAAGTGTGTGAGGAAGAAGGAGCTGCAGAGACAACGTGTGGTGAACTGACCTCAACCCAATTCTGCATGCCCCATGCTGCTTGGGGGGAGGAGGCAGAGAAGTCAGAAGTGAAGTTGAGCCTGGTAAAAAAAGCAGAGGTGGGGAGAAGGTTAACTCAAAAGCAGTTCCCTCATCCCCAGAAAAAGCACCCTGTTTGTGTAACACAAGCGATTATAATATATTTTCTCCAGCAGTACATTCTTCTGATTGTAGTTTCTGGTCCTTCTGAATATTGTTTCTGGAGCAAAAATATGACAGACAAATATCATTTATGCCCATTTCTTCATCAAGTGACATAGTTACAAAAGGATATCAAGTACTGTCTCATTAATAAGTAAGTATTCGCTCAAGTTCACTAACCTTATGAGAAACAATGATGTGCATTACAATTAAAATAAGGTGAAGAAAACAAGCGGGAAATACTGTGACACAAAAAGCTCAGCATTCCGGAGCTTCAGGAAGGATACAGAGACACCTTGCATGAAAGATACACGAAGACACCTAAAAGCCACCAAAGTGGTGACATTAAAGGCCTTTTAAGTTAGGATTCCTCATGGGCATTGCAATCTGCCAGCCATTTTCCCAGCCGTTCTTTGTTTCTGTTCAGTTTAGTGTTGACAAGATACAATAATACAACATCTGGTTTCTGATGAGGTAGGCCACTGAGGAAACTCCAGGATGATAGAATTATTACAGGCTTACTGCATTCACCCACAATATCAGAGTCTGAAGTCTGATCTTTGGGAACTGTCCCCACAGAGCTTCCCAGCACTGGGGGATGACTTCTGCCCTGGGCTTGTCCCCTCTTGCATGGGTGGCCTCAACACGACCTACCTCTTTGCGCTCTGATGCCACCAGTAGCCAGAGGCCTCTTTCTGCTCCAAGGGAGCTCCATCCCTGGAGGCCATGGACACACAACCTTTGCAGCACACATCTCCTCGGGCTTGTGTTGCTCTAGGCTCCTCACGCTTAAAAATGAACTCCAAATTCCTCCCTAAGGACTGAGGGTGGTTGATGTCTTGCCAGGCCACGTGCATAAGGTGAGCACAAGTCAACTTTCCTGCCAGAGACTGATGTCCAAGAGCGACACTAGCCCTTCTCTGCCTGTGGGTAATTTTCTGGCTGGAAAGACAGAAATTTCTGGTAGCCACTTTGTATTCGCTGGTTCAGACTGTTAGCATGTGAAAAGAGTCAAAATATGACCAGATTTCTTCAAGCTTTTGAGAAGTATCTCAGCAATGGTTAGAGAAACAAGTATAGGGGAAGGCAAGGGTAGGACCTCACTGTTTCTGAGCAAAGAAAAGATTTAGAAGCTATTTAAAAACAATGAATCAGTCATGTTACTTCTATTCTCATTTAATTGTCATAGTGGGGTCCAGTTAGTCAGTTTGGCATTTATGGCTAACAGTGTATTGGGGCTGGCTTGAACAGAATCTCAGCTTCAGGAGAGAAACCTAAAAAGCTTGCTTGCTCCTGATTTCAGACTAGAGATGTCAAGCCACACCAATTTTTCTTTTTAGACAAAAAGCAGTTTGAGGCTTAGTTCCAGCAGTACTCGGTATTGCACTTACATATATCTTCAGATACTACAGTAAGAACCACTCCAGGGAACACATCTAGACAGCACAAGACCAGATGGCGTCCTGATTTCTCTAATGGGTAAACCTGTTCTAGTCTGTAGAATTACAGTGCTGCTACATCAGGCAGCACCTGGATTAAATATATTTTGTAAGGAATGAAACATCAGTAAAGCAGGACACCCTGTCTCTGCTTATTAGCAGAAATAAAAGCTCCTTCTTTTAACTTACACACTAGCTATCACTGACTAAAATTGTAAATCTGAATTGTTCTGAGTTTTTAATAGCAAGATAACTATTGCTTAGCAACCAGAACTTTTCCTTCAGACAAAGAGAAAAGAATTAGACAAATATGTAACTCACGTCAAGATCAATTCAGCAAGGAGAGAGAGAACTTATTACTGGAGTAGCAAATGGAGTTGCTTTTGAGAGGGGACAAATGTGACTAGTTAAAGGAGTGTATGTATACCAGTAAAGACTGAAAACCAGAGTAAAGATGCAAATCCACCGAACAGGAAGCATGTGAGGACATTGACAATGGCATGCATGGGTTAAGGTGCAACTTTGGCAAATAACTGTAAGGTAAATTACATGTAAGTGAACCGGCATTGGAAACAGGGAGAGCTGAAGCAAAAAGCAATCATTAGAGCACACACTGGGGACCATCTCCCTGAGACAGCCAAATGCAGACTGAAGTCAGCGGGCAGCAGAGGGATGTACGCTGGATGAGGATGAGCGCGCCAGAATACAGATTAGTCACAACAGCCAGCCCAGCAACAACAAACATGCGTTGCTGATGGAAGATAGCACAGGCAGAAAGTTGAAAGCTGACATCCTCAGCACAGAGTGATACTAGTGAGTCTAAAAGAAAAGCAAAAGAAGAAAGAAAAAAAAACATCAGTAAAAAGAGAGGGAACTGGAGTCAAACAAAATGCTTTTCTTTGGAAGTGGGTGTTTACAGGCGGTCCTTGAAAAATAAGCTGAACCGAGGCCAGCATGGAAGCAATGTAAGTTTGCATACATACTGCCTGGATATTAATGTGCAGCTAATTGAGTTTTTCTAATTAGTCTTATCCACACTTTGTGAAATAGAGGTGAATTGCATACACTTTCTTTGGCCTGGACAAGTCCCTCTTAGCTGGATGTTTGTTGGTGTGGATTTCTTTTTCCCTTTTGCATGGTTTGTTTTGTTGTTTGCAAACTGCTGAGCAGAATGGACATTTCCTACATAAAGCAGGAGAAAAAAACAGTTGCAATTGGGCTCTGTTAAAGATTCCAAGGAGAACATTTCTTATTTGTATCAGGGAGCATATTAGCCCCCAAATAATTGGTAGGTGAATCAAGTAGTTAATGCACATCTTTTCATCTGACCTAACTTTAGCTTTTGAATTCAGCTGGTGAGCTCTTACCAAGTCTCTTTATCCTCTCACTGTGGTCAAAACAGAAGGAAACAAAATGGCCTCTCCAAAGTGGCTCCTTGCAACTGGTACTGTGACCAACTCTTGCCAAGTCTCATATTTGAGAACAAAACTTCTTTTGCCTTCATTGCTGCTGCTGTTGTCTACTGAAAGGAGATCTCAGAAGCAGAGTCATCAACTGCATGGCTGAGACCAACTGATTACTTTCTGTTTCAGGACATTGTTCAATCAGCTCCGACATATGACAGAGAAAAAAATTCCCCTTGCACTACAGTAGCCCTCAGAGACAATCTAGCATGGGAATGTATTGCGCTACAGCATATAAAAAACCCACCGGCTCTCTGATTTTAAACTCTGATTTCTAGCTGTACCTTTGCATCATATGCAAGACATGGCTTTTTTATTGTTTTGTCCCTATTTTTTTTCTCAAGATTTGACATAATTTTTTCATGTTTCTTTTTACCTTATGCTTTGTTTACTCCATTTTGCCATTTCCTTCAGCACAGTTGTCCTGTCCTTCCAGAGCTTCCACGTACATTGCACTTCTTGGGTCGCCAGTTGTGAAGAGGACACATTTTGGACTTCACTCCCTTCTGTGAGGCTGGTTTGAGCTCTGCCTTGCACGCAGGCTGAATACTAGTAGCACAGCAGTAGCAGCAGAGCATTTGTGCAGCTCAACACTCAATAGAAGACCTATGATCTGCTGTTGCCAAGGTCTGAGCAAACAACTAACTAAAAATTTGGAGGCAGTAGTAAGAGCACTTGGCAGACATGTCTGGCTTAGTTGTATATGCTATTGGTAGTGCTCTTTTACACTTCCAGATCATGGCTTTATCTTTTATGCTGCATTTTGTCTTGCAAAAAAAAAATACTTTTTCCACTCTAAAAAATTTCTCTTGTTCCTATAATAAATAAACCTCCTATCCAGAAGGCCATTGGACAGTTCCTCAGGGTCAGTCAACTAAGGAGTGTCTTCAATGACGCATGTATCTCCATGTGAGCGTAGCTCTTCAAGGAACACCAAGCACACTGTTTTATTTTGCCTTTGTGGATCTGTGCTGAGAGTGTGCTGTGACCGGCCACGGAGCTCTGATTATCCCTACAAAGTGGTGTTTGGATACAGAGAAGCTGTTCTCTGAACAAGAGCAAATCAGAAATGTTCACTGGGGAGAGAGGACTGACGGATTTCGGAAGAAGACTGTGCCCTCTACAGCTTATTTAACCTCCTGGCAAAACCTCAGCTTTTGTCAATGAGGCCTGTAACGCAGAGCTGCTAACGGATTTGCAGAGGTACCTTTAGTTAGGATCACTTATAACCATCTTGAGACCTTTACACTCACAAGGCTCGTGCTAGGACTTGTGCTGCCTTATTCATACCACTGTAGTTTTCTGCAGAAAACATTAATAGGATTTAGGAGCAGAGACCAAGTCTTTATGTACTGCAAACCTGGCAATGAAGACTCATCTGCTTGCATTGCTCTCCTTGCTTGATAAAGAAAGCATCTTTAACTGCTTTCTTCTTGCGTTTATGACATTTGATACAGCTAGTAAAGAAGCTGGACATCATTCATTCTTTCTAATTTTCTCAGACTGACATAACAGTTTCTTCTGGTGAAGTTCAAGGGGATTAATAGTCATGGCTACAGCAGCAGGGCAGAAATAGTCACCGATAGAGGGACATCCCTCTTCCAGGTGGAACGGAAAGAAAATAAAGCACTTGGTGGATTTTCCTAGTGGAAAAGCAGATTTTCACCACTTATGCTCTTAAGTGGTGACATCATGGTGCATTGTTGTAACATGAGCTCTAAGTGCAATGCCTCTGTCAACCTGCTGGGCAGCTTTGCTTCAGTGGCAGTATTTCATTAACCTTCCTGGTGTTATTCTTTCTGATCTCTCATTATAGCCATCACTGTGCAGATTGTTAACATTCTGCCTTTGCAAGTAGAAAACATTATACAAACTCCCTGGACTTGGTAATGGGAACAGCATGCTAATGTCAATTACAGCAAAGACATTTGTGAAGCATTTAATGACAACCTTCTCTGTAAGTGCTGGCTTCCCAGTCAATACCGAATTACAGATCTTTGCTAATATTAAGACGAATCTGTTTTTAATATGGTGTCTTCACTTGGCGTTAAAGGATGACATTTGGTCATTCCTAGCTAAAATATGTGGTCAAATTGGCATATAATTTACTCAATAAATTTTACAACATTTTCAGTTACATTATCTGAATAATTGCTTTTATTTGGCCAACTTAGTTTACACAGAATAAGCCACTGCTAGGGAAAGTGAGGTTTGACAGGCAAGCTTCAAAAGCAGAAGGTTAATGCTTTAAATCATACTCATTTAAGAAAGATGTTGAATTTATTTTGTGAGAGGACTGCAGCTACAATCTGTGTACTTAATTGGGCTAGACTGTTCTCTGCAGAGGAGCATCCACTCCCTGGTTCCCTTATGTTCTAGGCAAATAAAGTGGTACGTTTAAGTACTTTCCTTAGAACAGGTGACAATAGTTTCTGTATTTGTCAGTCAGATGAAAAGGAAAATCATTTGCAAACACATGTTGAAGGATTTTTTAACTAGGAATTGGACCTCAATAATTGCTGCAGGATAAAGTACTTGTGGAACAGTAGCCCACAGCTGTCAGCAGTGAAGACATGATCCAGGCCACACCAATTGAGCAGGAGTTACGGAGAAACTATGTGTTTAACTTTATTTCAAAAGTTTTCTTTCCTTTTTCTTTCATTCTTTTTTTTTTTTTTCTGAGAAAAGTGATCTAAATTGATAAGAGAATTAGAGTCCATTGTGATGGTTTAGAAGCTTGACAAATCAAACTGCCTTTAAGCCCTAAACCAAAACGTTACCAGGCTGATGTTTCATTAGCGACTCACTTTCTGGAAATGGTTAGTCCACAGTTTCCACTACTTTTAACTATATATGTAAACCAATAGTCTTTAAGAATCATACCCTAAACTGGCTGTGAGTGTGCAATGACAAGGAGCTGATGCCACATCTTTAAGATTCCGTCTTTTTGGCCGAGGACAAGGTTGAGGTGATCACGCTTGAATGTTCACCAACAAGAGATGTCAAAAATACAACCTTTGTACTACTTGCCCTTCTTCCAAAAGGGAATCATCTGCTCCTGATGGTACTTATTTTGCTCTCAGTTTGCCAGCCATCTGTCATGTTCAGCAACGTCCTTCGTATTAGTCAGTGTCCCCCACCCATTTTCAGTCTTTTGCACTTGTTTTCTGTTCTTGTCTTACAGATTCTACAACTGAGTTCCTGTCTGCATATTTTGTCATATCACCTAAGTATTGACCTAAGTACTAATGAAAACCTTTAAAAAACTCTTTGTCTTTGTTTGCTGCTTGGATTATCACATCGCTTGCTTATATAAAATGCTTATATGGTATCAAGGTATTACAAAAGTCCTTATACTGTTGTTGCTTACACTGTTTTAGTATTTTTTGGTTTGGTTTATTTTTTTCTCTTTAATTTATGGCAAGTTAATATAGATATAATATAGGTATAGTTTTAGGTATATGTATAGGCATAGGTTTAGGTAGATATGTGTAGATGTAGGGGTAGGTGTAGGTATAGGTGTGGGTGTAGGTATAGGTATAGGTATAGGTATGGATTTGTGCCCATACAATTTATTGAATGCTATAGGCCTTAGATTTCACGTCACATTCCTTTATTAGATTGCTCTCTATAAATAACAAGGACTGTTCTGAAATAGTTTAAGCAGAACTGAAAATTATGAGAAATCAGCAAAGGAGAAAGGAGGAGTCAGCAGACGCTGACATGTTTTCTTCCCAATCTTTTCATTTTACAGTAATGTCAGCTCATTATTGCAATCTACCAAATAATATGATCAGATGAAAAAAAAAGAGATCTAAAAGCTGAGGGGGTGGGTGAGGAGGGGAAGGCCTTTATTTCTTTTTCTTCCTTCTATGCTGTTTGCATTTACATCAAATATCAAGCTTTCCTCTGCATATCCTAACATTGAACTTGCTTATTTATGAAAATGAAAGCAAAGACTTTACAGTGACTCATATGGCATCTGAAAGCCAAGATTTGAGAAAAATCCCAATATATTGTGACACTGGTAATCAATGGTCACCCTTACTATTGTTCATTCAGTAGCATAAAATGTCAAAGGATGGTAGACCGTAGCAAAATGTAAATCTGCTTTCACTTAGCCACAGATCAGGGAAATTCAGTCCTGTTTTAATAAGTAAGTTGGTTCAGCTAACTTTCATGTACCATAAGCGTCTCAAGACCGCAAGCTAAAGTGTGCTCTTTACTGGTACACAGCTAATTCTGTGCAGGCTGCTGCTCATGCATTGCTCCACAGCACACGTATGCTGCCATGAAATCACCTTTACTTACAAACACTTGCCCCTCAGTTTGTCTTCGTGTAAGAAACAGCGTAAACCAAAAACCACTCAGGGAATCAGATACATACGTACACACGTGCACGCATACACACATGCATGCACTATATGCTATACAGTTGAACAGCAGCGGGCAGCAGCCCTCTCTGTCTTCATTTGCTTTTCATTCTGCTTTTAACTCTATGAGCTTTCTTTGCTAATGATGCATCTTTGCTAACTAAAAATGCATTTTTGCTAACTAACAATGCATCTGTTTCCAGTAGCAGCTATGGAAAGCTGGAAGTTTGTTTCTATTTGCTGACCTCCTGCTGCATGGGGATGCTTTCTCTAGTGCCTGCAGTTACTGATGTATTCCTGCTGCTGTTGGACCTGCTGATACAATAGCATCTGTTACTTTTGTGGTGGATAAATTGTGAAATCTATTCTAGAGGCTTCATTTGGTCCTGTCTTATCTCCTCATTTTCCTTGGTGAGAAATTAAGCCTATCATGGTATAGCTGCTTCTTTCAATCGTTATATTGTACCCCCCAGTGTTGTCTCTTTCAGTTTCTTATGAGTTTGTTTCACCTTGTGGAGATTCCTCCCCAGATTAATCTGGTTCTGGCTCCTTAGCTCATTCTTCTTCTCTGACCTGCATGGTGATATGACCATCCCACAACCACAGTGCTTGGGTTCACAGCAGAGCTCTAAATATAGAAATAAATACACTCAACAACATATGCATTTTTATTCAAAATTATTCTTTTATATAACTTAATAATCTTCTCTCTGTCCGGTTCTCCAGATGTCCCTTAATGGTTCTATTTTCATCCCTTTCCCTTGATAAATTCACATTACCATCCAAACCAATATTCCTTCACAAGTTATTACTCAATAACTCATCTACCTTTTCCTTTTCTTAGATCTGGAAAGGATATTAAATTGCTAATTACCTTCTATTGTAGTATTGGAAAATATTTTCTACCAAATATCAATCTTTCCATGGGAAGAGAGGAAGGTAATGATACAATTATAATCTCACCTTATTTTTTTATATCAAATTAGAATGATACTTATTTACTGCTTTCAGGCATCCCAATTGCTCTGAGAAAACTTCATCATGTTACTTTATTGAACTGCCGCTATGTTTACGAAAAATTGTGGCCCCCAAATCATTCAGTGTTTATGTTTCCAGCTGTTTGTAAATGACAAGGAATGTCCTCTAACGCTGCTGGGGTACAAAGCTAATTTCCACAGTTCAACTGAGAGCGCTTGTTATTTTCTTTGCTTAGCATCTTCCTCCTCTCCTTCCACTTGGAAATATTTACAAGAACTTCCCCACACACACCTTGGCTAGTGTATAACACTGTGTAAGGCTGAGTCGTAAACATGTACTTCACAGGAAACTTATTCCTCATTTTACTTATACTTCGTTGCATCTGCCAAAATACATAGCACAAGATGGTGGGGTTTGTACCCTGCTTGATACAAACATGAGCAAAATGGAGTATGTAATTCATCAGTTCCTCCATTAGCAGAAAGAGCTCCTCTATACACATCCATCCCCACAAATCAGGTACCAATCGGGTCTTCTGAGCTACCATCGCTGAAATGCAGACACCTTTTGAAATGCAAATGAGCAGCCACCCAAAGGCTGAGCAACCCTTGCATGGCTGTTAGGAATCTGTGTCTTATTTTGTAATCGCATGTAGGATGTGTGCATTTTCCTAAACTTTCCTAAACAGTAGAGACACCTTTCTTTTCACTTTTGAATTGAACCTGTCAAATATGTTTTGCCTAGCAAACAAAGTGGGATTTAAACATAATTGTGCACACTATAAAATGCCAGCCAGCATTGCAAGGTTATCTTGTTTAATTGAGGGCCTTTCTCACAGGAGCTCTATTAAGCATGTTCTTGCCTCATTTGATGCATGATATGGCTACTTTGCAGTGCCTTGGGCCTCAGAGCTCAGAAGGCTGGGACATCCTTCACAAGTGTCTGCAGTGTTTTCACTGCCCCAATTATTAGATGGTGGTCTTTACGCTTCCATCATTTACAAACCGCTTAATCTGTTCTGCGCTTACATAAATGCTCATTAGGAATCTCTACAGGCCATGCCAAAGATTAATCGTCATAATTGCTCTGGGAAGCCGTGTGTCAGCAAGTGCCCTAGGAAGCGACTTGCTTGAACTTTTAATTTAACAGGAAGGAGAATGAGCAATAATACAATACGGACAGTAGCTACAAGTTTGCATGTCTGTCTTTACTTTCACACACGTGGCTCTAGGTCCTGTGTGGGGTTGTATTGTTTCACATGTTCATGAATATTTCTAAGGCACATTCCAGCCATGAAGCCCACGTTGTGTGGTTTGTTAGCTATGGGTTTATGTGGGCTGCGGGATATTTTACCATTCGTACCCCTGCTACTGCATGGGGTTGGACTTTAAAACGGTTCCTGGCATTGGCATGCACAAAGCTAACTCCATATTGAAATGAGCATGCAGGACATCCAACTGACTGTGTGAACAGATAGTAACTCATGAAACAGCATAAACTTACTCTGAAGAAGCTCAATACTGACAAAAGCAGATGTATATTAGGCTCAGAGAACAACATAAAGACCTTATTGTTTAAGGCTACCTTTTTTCTCTCTCATGCTACTTGCAGGAAATCCAGTCTTCCTTTCTTTTCTATAGTTCCATGAAGAATACTGAAAACAGTGCACATAGGCAATGTATATTAAAAAACCCAAACAACTGAAATGTGTTGGCTTTGTTTGAATGTAAGAAGTAAAAAGGTGCCACATTCTTTGGTGATATCTGTGCACTAATATTTCTCCTCTTTCACTATTGCTTTGATTAAAAAGAAAAAACCTTTTTGATCTTCTGTGGGCAGACCTTGGAAAAGTTCGCTGCTTTAAGTTACACGCTCATGGATGTAGTATTCAGGTCAAGTGGATGGCACATGCAACATAAAGATTTTGCTCCTTGCATAGCCATTGGACTTGGTATTAGATGTGTCCACACCCTCCTCTTTCCCATCTCTACCTCGGTTTCTCTATGAATAAAACAAAGTAGTTGTTGTCATGTTCTAAAGAACTTCCAAATCCATTGGAAAGGCACACTGATTTTATTATAGATATTATATATTTGCATACTGCCACAAAATTTTTTCTCCTTTTTTTTTTTTCTTGTCCCCAGTTGGTTCAGGCTGGTTCTTTTATCTCTGGAAGTTACTATGGTCTTAAGTTTATCTTTCTAACTTTGGTCCATTCATGACAATTCATTTCTAAAAACCGTGACGGTCTGCATGTCCTCATTGATAAGTATGCTTGCAATTGAGCGCTGCCATTATCTTACCTATAGGAGAAGGTTTGCCCATGAACATCTGTGATTTTATCTCTCATGAAATGTTCTTTATGATTACTCTAATCAATGAGACTTCTTTTTCTCCTTACTATGACTTTAAGCACATTTTGAAAATGAAAGACTATGGTTTAGTTGCAGATGTGCTAATATGGCTCCTTTTCAACAATATGATACTCTTTTTTGATGGATCTTTGCGTCTTTCAATAAAAAGATGAAGGTCTGGTAAAAAATCATTGATTAAAACTGTGCAGTGATGTATTTAATTTTCCCTGAACCATTAACAAGTATTTCTGATCTGCAGGTTACCAGATACAAGACCTCAGCTTTCCTTCTAGAAGTTAACAAATATGACTGGTTATGTTCCAACTTACTGATACTTTCTTTTTTATTATTTTTTTTTAAATCTGGCAAAAAATGATCACTGCTAATAATGAATGTTTCTCCGCCAAGTTTCCCTTTTTTTAGTGATCCAGTCAAATTCTCATTCAATAGCTTTTTTTAATGGGGTTAGGATTAATTTAGACAATTTAAGTCATTTTGTGTGTGATTTACATGAATTTCCTGTTAAATAGGGTAACATGTAGAAGCCTCCTTAGAAGAGAAAAGGATGTCTATGCATGTCAGATCAGTAGTGGAATATTCTTGGATAGGCAGCATGAACTAAGTTTTACATGTACTCATGCAGCGATATTGCAACAGATAAGTTTGGGAAAAAATAAAGCAAAAATCTCTTCTTCTGTGAATCTCTATTTAAATGTAAAGTAAAATTAGCAGGGTCAGAATTCTATCAATCACTTTCCAAAGACTTGTTAAGGTGTTCTTAGAGTAACAAAGCTAAAATTTGGGTTTACATGCCTAATTTCCATACATTCATTATCAGTTTCATTGACTCTGAAGATCATTGACTTTGAAGATAGCAGAGAAGTGCACATTATACATTTTAGACCCATTTGTGGATGTTGTAGGCCCAGATTCTCTGAGGCTTTTAACTTCTTATAGCTTCAGACACTTTCACACACCAAGGAAACTAAATGACCTTCAGAAACTAAACCTTTCTCCTTTTCTTCTTGGTGTTCATGCTGGTGTGCAACAGACACCTTTAGTAAATGTATTCCACTATAACGCAACTCCAAGCTTCATCTCTCTAACCCTGTTTATAGTGATGTGTGTGCCTCTTCTACACAGTGAAATTTAATAATCTTAGTTCCTTTTTGTCCGCCCTTCTTTTTCTTTTTTTAAATTACAAACACATGAACGTATGTCAGAAATATCTTTTCTTCTCTATGTTGCTTTCCTGTCTAATAGTTTCTTTTTATCATGTAGGGTCTCCTGTTTCACTTCTAACATTTTGGTAGTTTTGTGTATTTTATTCCAAATGATGCTACTCGTTTTCTTCAGTAACTTTCTTAAATATGTAAGTTTTATAATGCAATATTCTCATTCACCTTCTTTCATGAAATTCCTCATTAACATGAAGGGAGTCATAAGTGATTGTCTGGGTCCTTTCTGGTTTGTAGAATATTTGGGAAACTTAAGCTCCATTCACTGCTCAGCTACAAACTTCATTTGTGGTGCTTGATAAGTTTCCTGAGATCCAGCACTTAACTTCATGATAAAGCAACTAGAGTTGCTTATTCCTGTCACAGAGATTTGGAGAAAAAAGATACACTGCAAATATTGAGGAATTCAGTGCAAAGACAATGTGCATCCTTAAGGTATCCAGACCGATGGACATCCATAACAAAGTTCCCTCTTTTTCAAAAATGTTTTCATTTGCTTTGGCCATCCTTTGTACAGCAACAGTTCACATTTCCATTGATTATGTCGGCAATTCTTCTTGAAGACATTGCCTTTGGAAATGGAAAAGCGGTTTTGCTGTCCCTGAGAACTGTGTCACCTGCTGCTCCAGCTTTTCAGTGCTCAGATGTCCTGACAAGAGGTAGTTATGTCCTTGCAGAGCAAAAGGCACAGCACAAACACAGATACTGTACTTCCAATTGGACAGTAATTTTTGGTGGGATATACTGTAGAAATGAAGAAAAAAAACCTTTTCAGAAGTAAGAAGGGCTAATCTAAAATTCTCTGAGTCTGCAGAGTTCCTCTTTTCATCTCTATGAAACAGGGACAATTGTTCTTAAACAAAAATGAATTACTTTTTTTTTTTTTCCCCTGAATGAGAGGCAGTGTATAAAAACAAATTCATTGTCATTTCATGGCTCATCAAAAACTAAAGATACCATCTACCCTGTGATTCAAAGCAGAATGTAGCAAAGAACAGGTTACAAAGTGCCACTCTAGTCTCTCATGTCAGTTAAGAATTTTTATTGGATCATGCAAAGTTTTTGCCTGTTTTTAGAGTTATTAATAGTTTAATAGCTACAGCATTTTACTTCACATTTTAATTTTACAAACTTTCACTGTTAGGTAATTCTTCAATAACTATGTCAGAGACCCTTTCAGAGTGAGGACAAAAATAAGCATAGTAATATTTGGCTGAACAGGCTTCTCCAAAAAATGCTCAGAGAGGCTAAGGTTATCAGGGTGAAAACAGAAGCTAAGATCATGTTTGGTTGTCTAATTAGGAACGACTCAGCTCTGCAGTCCTGTTTAGACGTACAGCTGTAAAAGTTTTTCATTCTCTTTTTCCTGTCTCTGTGTTCACGTTTGGTTAATGAAGACTTTCTTCTAAGATTAATAACTACAATCTCACAAAGGAATAATGAATTGCTGTTTTTTTGTTCCCTAACAATTAAAAAAAGAAAAAAAAAAATGTAGAAATGCCTAATGTAAAAGAAAAATAAAAACGAACTTAAATATAAACTTGAGAGGTATATCTGCAGAGTTCTACCAAAAATCCTGGGAAACAAAATCACGTATTCTGTAAAATATCAGTGATATTTTACACAAGTCAGTGAGTAGAGAAAACAGAGTTCAGGAGACATTCTTATTACAACAGTGCTGCATGGAACTGTAGACTCTCAAGATCCCTACACTTCACTGGCAACATCATTCTTTGAACTGTTACACTTGATTCAGAAATATTAAAAAAAAAAAAAAAAAAAAAAAGAAAAAAACNNAAAAACAAGCAAAACACCTTCAAAACACATTTTGAGTAAAGGAATGAAAATGCTAAGGGGTCTGGAAAACATGACCTATAAAGAGCAATGAAATGAGCTGAAGTTTTTCAGATTGTAGAAGAAAAGCCAGAGGTTGGAAAAAAGGGGCATAATAGCAGTTGTGACACATTTAGAAGGCTATTCCAATAGAAGAAAGGAGTCTAGGCTGTGTGTGAGATAAGAGAAATAAGTTTAAATTGTAATTCGGGTCATTTAAATAGGACCTTAGAAAAAAAGGGTCTCCATGTGATGAAGTGGAATGACTAGGGTAAACGTCATCCAGCCCAGGGGCATGTGCACTAGACTGGATGAAATCTAGAAGTCCTTTCCAGTCCTCTGGTCACTAACTAGAATTAGATCAGTATCTTCCCATCCGAGATGACTTACTGAGGATGTACAGCAACTATCCTCTCCCAGGCAAAGACTTCACAGGAATTTTGCCCTAGCCAGGGTAATAAGGAGTTTTGTAATTCTCTGTTCTTCACCAACCATGAAGAAGTCTCCACCAGTGCCATTCAAGTGTGAAATTCATGTTTCACTTTTCAGAATATGTCATATGTACCAGTACTTAAACTCAAGGAACAAAAGCATCTTCATGCTGTGTTAGAGTCAGAATCTACCTATATTGTAAGCGAAAATATTAACCTGTGTATTCAGAAGAAAAAGACTGAACAGTTGTCTGGTCCATCCCTTGCGATGCTCAGAAAAAAAAACCTAAATCAAAACCTTCTGTACTATTACCTTCAGGCTTTTTAGTCATTCAGGAATATTGGGCAATAGTTTTTGGAGAAAAGACCCATATCAGTTTAGAAAGTGGTTGTATGCTATAGTTACCCTCTGACGATACCTGACTAATACCAAAATTTAAATTCAGAGCTCAAACTTATCCCAGCCATGGGTGTAACACTATGTAATGTGTTCTGAAAGATATAACAAAATGAGACTGATCAAGAAGTGGAACTTCCATTCTTTCAGAAATTTTGATATTTCAGAAAATTTTGTTTTTCACATATGGTATTGAAGTGATTGATAAAATGCTTAATAGAATATAACTGATAATTAATATGAAGTACTGAAATGTAGCACTGTGTCAATTCAATATAAAGCTGCGCTTATCAGGGCTTCTGTGAAATCTCATGACACCGAGACACTGGTTATGTCTTTTCCAGCTTCTGAAAACTAAAGTCCTCCTACTGTATCTTATCTGCTATGAAACATGGAAGTCTAACAGCTCCGATATCTCATATTCAAGACTACCTTAGCACTACACAAGTGCTACTCCCGTTTAATTTCTGAGATGATCACAGTCATACTCAATGAATAAATACTTAGGTTATTGTTGGAGTAACACAGCACCTTGACTTCCATATTTAGATCTGTGGGTTAGAACATTTGATGTAAAGCCTTCAGAGACAGTGTAGGCTGCAGCTCAGATAGGTTAAACCCTTCCAAATTTCCTCATTCAACTTGGTCACAAAGCTGTTATGAAGGAAACATGATGCCCTGCAACACCCAAATCGTATGTAAAAGTGATTGCTGACTTAACTGGAGTGCAGCACTGCGCTGTGGAGTAGTTCCAGTGATTATGTGATAATCTTTCTTTTTTTCATTGAAGTTATATAAATCACTGCACTTTGATTAACACACAAGCAACTGGAAAACATTAGAAAGTAAAGATGGCCTTCTGACTGGGTGCCATATGTATTCCTACTGGAAGAGAGTAAAACCTGGTAAAAAGGTGGTATACTACTGGAAGGTGGAAGACACAAGACAATTTGAGTTCAAACAGAGAACGTAATATATTTAATCTATCTGGGCATTCATATGAGCCAGAATGTAACTCCTTACAGAGGTGATATCTACTGAAGTTTGTATATTGATGTTTCAGATTATTTTGAACTATGTTTACATTAATGACCTAGTCACGACATGGTGAAAGTACTGGGAAATTTCTAAAGGACTTAAAATTGGAAGGCATCATTGGTGCATATGAATATCTCTGTGCTCTACATGTAGGAGTGAATGGTGATCAAGATAATTGGCAAATAGAGTAAGATCAGGATGAAACTGTAGATTATAAAATACAAAGTCTGTGCAGCTGAGGTCCAACACAAAGAGATGAAGTTCAGAGAATCTAGATGTGAAAATAAACAAGGAGGCAAGATGTTGTGAGACATAATCTCCAAGTTCCCTTCTAGTTCATAGAATCATAGAACTGTTGAGGTTGGAAGGGACCTTTAAGATCATCAAGTCCAACCATTAACCTAACTTGACAAAAAACACTTCTAAGCCATATCCCCGAGTACCATGTCTACTCTTTCTTTAAACACCTCCAGGGATAGCGAATCAACCACCTCCCTGGGCAGCCTATTCCAGTGTTGGATAACCCTTTCAGTGAAAAAAGTTTTCCTAATATTCAACCTAAACCTCTCCTGGCTTAACTTGAACCCGTTTCCTCTCGTCCTATCACTTGTCACTAGGGAGAAGAGGTCAGTCCCCATCTCTCTACATCCTCCTTTCAGGTAGTTGTAGAAAGCGACAAGGTCTCCCCTCAGCTTCCTCTTCTCCAGGCTAAACAGTTCCCCAGTTCCCTCAGCTGCTCCTTGTAAGACTTGTCCCCCAGACCCCTCACCAGCTTTGTTGCCCTTCTCTGGACATCCTCCAGAACTTCAATGTTTTTCTTGTAGCGAGGG
>VZSZ01000362.1:180308-199352 GCA_013398815.1 Ibidorhyncha struthersii
AACACGCTGGAGAGAAGGGATGCCATTCAGAGGCATCTGGACAGGCTTGAGAAGTAGGCCCATACCAACCTCATGAAGTTCAACAAGGACGAGTGCAAGGTTCTGAAACTGGGTGGCAGCAATCCCAAACACAAATACAAGCTGGGTGGAGAAAGGATCGAGAGCAGCCCTGAGGACTTGGGGGTGCTGGTGGATGAGAGGCTCAACATGAGTTGGCAATGGGTGCTTGCGGCCCAGAAGCTCAATTGTATCCTGGGCTGCATCAAAAGAAGTGTGGCCAGCAGGGTGAGGGAGGTGATTCTGCCCCTCTGCTCCACTCTGGTGAGACCCCACCTGGGGTACTGCATCCGGCTGTGGGGCCCCACTGTCAAAAGAACATGGACTTGTTGGAGCAGGTCCAGAGGAGAGCCACGAAGATGATCAGAGGCCTGGAGCACTTCTCCTATGAGCACAGGCTGAGAGAGTTGGGGTTGCTGAGCCTGGAGAAGAGAAGGCTCTGGGGAGACCTTATAGCAGCCTTCCAGTATCTGAAGGGCACCGACAAGAAAGCTGGAGAAGGACTTTTTACAAGGTCATGTAGTCATAGGATGAGGGGTAATGGTTTTAGACTGAAAGAGAGTAGATTTAGGTTAGATATTGGGAAGAAATTCTTTACTGTGAGGGTGGTGAGATACTGGCCCAAGTTGCCCAGAGAAGTTGTGGATACCCTGTCCCTGGAGGCATTCAAGGCCAGGTTAGACAGGGCTTGGAGCAACCTGGGCTGGTGGGAGGTGTCCCTGCCCATGGCAGGGGGGGTGGGACTAGGTGATCTTTAAGGTCCCTTCCAACTCTAACCATTCTATGATTCTATAATTATTGATCATAAGCAGAACAACATTTCTTTTTCACATTGTGAGAGTAATCACATGATAATGGTATGTATTCTTTTCTTTCAATTGAGCCACACCAGCCAGAAAACACTGGTGACTGTGCAGGTGAAGGCATGAGATGGTTGTAATGACTGTAATGAGTGATACAAGGAATAAGCTTCATTAAGCAATTGTCACAACACTTGCTGTCTGAAGGAATACTGCTGTTTGACATGTCTATTAATAGGCTCTGACATTTTAATGCTAACTTGCATATCCATCTTAATACATGTTGTTTTCCTCTTTCCTTGTGTCCCAATAGCAATTTATTTCCAGTCTACCATTGACAACAATGCACTGAGACAAAGTTCAAGCAGTGTTTTATAAATGGTTAGAAATGGTGAGTCATTTATGGAAGTGTTAGTTCTTGACATTGATTTAGACCTGATTTATGTACAACTTGCAAATTTTTCATTAAAAGTGAACCTTACTGGTTGCATGCCATTTTCTCTTTGACTTTAGGTTTGCTACTCTGTGTAAATTGGTTTGCCATGAATATGTCACACAGGGTTTTTAAATATTGAGTTAATTTTGGTCTGGATTGGAAAAAGCAAAAGGGGAAGGAATAAGAAAGGAAAAAGAAAATACAAATAACGTTGCCAAGTCACTGATTGAGGATAATTTTGGTGTATGAAGCACCTTAATTTTCCAGATTTTTATATCCTCTGGATATGCTCTCCATACCTGAACTGCGTTAGGTGATACAATTAACATCAGTCAAAGGTACTTTCTTCCATACATGTAGAACAAAAATTTCTCTTGCCTATAGCTCTTGGCCTTAATGAGGACACATGTAAGTTGTTTTGTTAGAAGTCCTGGTGCCTTCTACTCATAGAAAACATCCATACTTCTTTTACTTCCTCTCGTCTCCTTGGCAGCCTTTTACTGAAGGTTTTCTAGTTATGAAAGTTCAACCAGCATAGACATGTTGTATGACCTGAATGACAGACAGTTCTTCAATTCAGTCTCTCATCTGCCAACGACCAGAGCCTACTTTAAATCACTTTCCTTAGCTATATTTTTCTAAGCAAACAAAACAAGCTTTCTCTTTGCATTTTTAATGATTCCTTAAACAAAGTAAAATTTAAAACTTGGCTGCTAAAATGTTGTGCTAGAGTTCAGGTCTTCTGCCATGGGGAGTTTAATCACTAGTTTGAATGGAAGCAGACTAGGAACATGTCTGGAAACAGTAGAATAACTCACATTAACATCTCCATAGAATGTCAATTTAGTTGTTCTGGTTGAAAAGCCTTAGTTCTCAATGGAGTCATTTTGAGCTAGTTAAGATAGTATGTATCACAGGAGCTTCCCCACCCACTGGTCTCTTCTGAAGCTTTTGATCTGAGTCCTGGTAGCTCGCCATTAGGGGAACAGGGTGCAGTCCTCCAAATATAAGCTGGCAAAAGAGCTGTTAGGAGGGCATCTAACATAGAATAGATATGCAAAAAGGTTAGGCAAATCTCAATTTATTTAATCAAAAGGAAATCAGTTTCTGAGAGCTGGAAGGCATGTGATCTTATTCTTTAGCAGTGATTCGATAACAGTTTTATGTGGTTCTGCTTTCTCAACTATAAGCACTATTAAGCCCTATTTTCAGTGATATGTTGGGAAATCAATTTAAACTTACCTGGAGTTTTGTTTAGCAGTAATAGATGGAAGTGTGCTACTGAAAAACAGGATTTATATTTATGTACAATTGCTTTTGTCACTTGAGGTATCAGTCAAACAGAATTATTGAGACAAACCACCATACTCACTCATAGCTGACCTCAATAAAACATCAATTGCACTCTTTGTTGGAGGAGGACAAGGTAACAACAGATGGAAACCAAATCAAATGCATATGTTTCTTGGAATCACGGACTGTCTCTCTTACCTGAGTTCTACATAAGTCTACCAATAGCTCCTCCACAAATGCCATTCTTTGGCTTGTTATTTAAATACTTTACACTGGTTTATACAAATAGGATTTAACTGGGAAATAATACATCTTCGTTCTTGGAGTTAATAGCAAGAATCTTATATGGTAGGAGTTTGTTCAGTACACTGAACAGGAGTTTTAGAAGCCTTCTGTCTTAAAGAGCTTGCAACACCATGAAAGCCTTGTGAGATCTGTCCTGAGTCACAGTTAAGTTTGTGCTGTTGAGAAAAAGTAATCACTTCAGGCTGGATATTGTGTGAAAACATTTTAATTTTTATGGTGCAATTGAATCTGAAAGTGATACAAATACTCACTTTGCTGTCATAAGCCAAGGCTTTTTTTGTTGTTCTGTTAAAAGGTTGTGTCAGAGTTGGTGAATTCTCTGACCAGTTTCAAGCTTTGACTAATACAGTGTTGGGTCAGTTATTCCAACAATCCCTAAGGAATTTTGTCTCTATATGGTAGGTTATAATAAGACCAGCACCCAGCTGTCCTTCAGAATGCCCGCCTTCCAAAGTGATGCAGGTGTGGAAAAAAAGTGAAGGGAATACACGTGTATGCTATGAATTAAATTAAATAACTGTGTGCAAGAAGGAGCATAATTTATTTCTTTCTATTTCTGTTTACATAGGAAGAAGAAGTCACTTCTATTGGAAGAAGTCACATGGGAACCTTAGTCAGTTCTGTCCCTTATGTGTGCAAGATGAGCCTGAAGTTCCATTATATATTAGTGCAGAATGTGGACATGGATTCTCCCAGGAGTGTACAGCTATTTGTTTAAGTACCTAATATATTTAGAGAAGCAGGATAGCTCTGACACCAAACACTGCAACACAGGACATAATTTCAGCGAGAATGTTCCTGAGGGTGTGACTGGGGGATCCTTCTTCCCTGTACTATGCCTCTCTGTAACATTTATCAACTTGCAAATCCCTACATGAGCGTGTCATGTGGCTGATGCTGTTTTAAATGCAGTTTCTGGCATTTAGCACAATGAAGTGAGAGTGTCATTACATAAACAATTTGTGAGAGGATTATCCCTAGGGTTCAAAACCTTGAAGTATTCGAATAAAATAACAAACTTCAGACAATGATAAATGCGCACAGAAGTTTGACAAGGAGGCAGTCAGATGCCAATAAAATTGAGCAGAGAAGCACATCGCTAATGAAACATTATAAGATGGAGTGTAAGCTGCCTACCTCTAGGGAACCATTATAATGCTGGTATATAGATTAATATGGTGCAGAGAAAGAAAAAGAATAAGAACAACAATTAATAGAATGTAGTATATAATTGGTGTCTGAGTTTTGATCAACTTGAAAGGCAATTACTTATTCTTGAGTATGGCAAATCACCTGCAGCATTGTTTGGGAATGTTCACACAAGTACATTGCTGTTCTGAACAGTGCTGTCCATGAGTGTTTCATTGATATCACTTCTCTTGTGGAAATTTATTAAATTTGGTCACAATTACATGAGCTTCTCAGCTTCCGAGTGGACTTTCTGGTTGCTCACATGAGCCTGCTGGCTAACCCCTCATGTCTAAGTGCTGAAACTACCAGGGAGGACACATTGCTTTCTCTACAATAGGATGAATTATTTAACAGAGAATGTGTTCAATCCAACATGAAAGTTTGTGATTTTGGCTCAGTTCTGGAGGTATTTGGTGAAGATGTAAGACCATATTGAAATGGCTGTTCCTTAACCACTTTGACAGGCCTCTTTCTTAGGCATGAAAAAAGACCCTGCACAAACCACACAAAACACCACATAACAGATTTTTTTTGCTCAAACAGGTTTGCATGAGACATCTTCAGTACCAAGCTGACAGAAAGATAGAAGTCCTAATGGGAAGGAGAGGAAATGGAAATCCTTTTTCAAATGTGGAAGATAAAGATCTTTCTTTCCTATTTAATTCTGGACAGAGAAGACAATCTAGGTTTATTAGAAATTAAGGCCTGGAGCACTCTCTTGGCCCTCGAGAGCTGAATTGAAGACTTTTCATTGTTACTAGTTTTGGCTGGAGTCTCTCTGCAGTTGTGTATTCTTAATCATCCAGTGTAAACTTGGCAGAGAGAACTACCAAAGGACTTTTGGATGCTTTGAAGAATAATGTAAACTGGAGGTAAAAAAAAAATAAATCTGTTTGAATAACAGAATAAAGAAGAGCAAGAGGAAGACTTTGCTCTGAAAGTTTATTGTGCTTAAAATATAAACAGGCCTGTTAAATTCAACATGATGGGCTTGGGCTTGTGGGTTCCAACATTATACTTGATATCAAGATCTCTCCATCTTTTCTGTGTGATCTTTTATTCTGGATCTGTAGGATTCATCACAAATTCTGGTGTGACTACCAAGAAAACCAATCTTGTTACACTTAGGAATTAATTGCAGAAGAAATATGAGCTTTAGGCATGACAGCCATCTCTGTCACGAGTTTGAAGATTATTCTTGTGGAAGGCTATAACAGGCAGCAAAGATGGCTCAATACCAATACAACAATGTTGAGTTATCATCAGATTTAACAGTGTAGCTATATGGTTCATGCACGTGATATTTTTGTTGGCTTTCATGTGTGGTTATGATATGACCTAGAAAAATAATTTTGTCTTTCAGACCTCTTGTGGAAAGAGAAAGATATCATGGGCAGTTTTTAATCTCTTTTTCTGTATTTCATCTTTCTCTGGCTGTTGTGACTTTATCCAGTGAGATGAACAACAGCTGAAGATCTAAACTTGGATCAGCCAAACAGAAAAAATTGGCCTTTTTTTGATATTTTCTGAATTTTGCTTTTCCAAACACTTGCAGTCTCTGTCACTTGTCCTTCTCAATGACTCTGTAGAGCTTCCACATGCTTTCTGTTAGCCGCTGTTTTTCAGACTAGAGCTGGCTATATTTCAGTAAAATACATATCACATATCAAAGTGTGACTCTAAAGGTAAAGACTACATGCAAACTTTAGGGTTTCATGCCCTGTGTCAGGATGTTACAATACCGACCAGGTCTCTGAGGAACCAGAGGTGTGGGTTCTCCACTAACAATTGTTAAGAAATACTGTCATCTGTGAGCACTGCGTTCTTCTTATAAAAACTTAGAAACTGTTGGAAGTCATCTTTAAATATAAACTTGAATACTTGAACTCAAGTTATAAGACAGCTATAGGAAAGGGCTTTACTTCCAAAGAGGCCTGCAATTGTACCAAAAACTGAGGCCAGGTTTTCTGAAGTACAGCGTAACATCCAATGTATAAAACCCAGTTTTAGCTGGACCATAAAAAAAGAGATAAGGAAAGGGGAGAAATGGATAGATTTCTGTCCAGACTTAATCCAGGCAAAAGGACATTGTGGAAGGCATAGGACATAACCAGTTGATTATTGATAATTAATTTTTTTCTTCCTCTATATCTTCCCACTATTTAATATTGAAACATTTGGACTTAGTCTCTCAAATCTATCATGTATGAATTTACCAAATAATTCAGAGCCTTTTGTCCACAGGGCTTTAGCTGTTGAGACTTAGTCTATGAAATATCTGTAGCTGTGCAGATGTACTGCACCAAAGAAATTCCATCTTTTGACCATTCCTTTCCAATAAATGGGGTACCAAGCAGAAACACCCCCATTGAAGTAAAATCTGAACCGCTTTTTTTTCTTTTAACAAATTTGTAGAGTGTTACATAAGAACCACAATTGCATTAAAGGAACATATAGTCTGCAAAGCTGTAAAACTAATAAACGATGTGGACCTGAGGAATGACTATAAGAAGAGAGCTATGATGGTGGTAAGCGTAGTTAATGGAGTGCACTGCATAAAAATCAACTTCTGCATAAAAAGCAATCCAGTGTATTAATGCTGTGATTGAATTCTTCAGCTTGTTTGTTTCACTTATGAATGCTTTCTCTATTCATTCTGAAAAATGAAGAAGGAGTTTTTCAGGAAAAAAAAAAATGGGAAAGGAAGAGCTGTTCTAGGCAGGAATCTGTGCTGAGATCTATTAAGTGCTTCTAGGTGCTAAATATGGTACAGGTCTTGTCCTGGTATTCAAAAAGCCTAACATGCTGCGTTGAGCTTTTGGATTGTATTCCTTTTTGTATTTCAGATTTCTGACTGATAAACTTTTATTTGAGCACTTTTAATCAGCTGCTAAACTGTCTCCTTTTCATACTTGGCAAATTGGTGTCTAAGTTCATTAGATTTCATAAATGTGAAAAGTTTCCTCCAACTTGTTTTCTGTTCCATGGCTTTTACTTGATTGTGAAATACATAAGCTTTTTTTGTTGTTTGTATATGTGTGTCTTTCAGCTGAAACTTTCCTGTGTGCCCTACTGCTAGCAGGTGAGATGCCCTTGCAGTGCAGGAAAACAAACTTTTAACTCTCTTTGATTTGCACACAGCTACGTCGCTGCCCTCACCTTTTCATCTCATATGCTTAGATGTTTTTCCTCCAATGTCTATGATACCAGTATTCCTTAAGGTAATGCTGGGAATGGTGGGCATACAGCACCCAAACTGTTTATCTTCTGGAAATGAACCCCTGGTCTTGAATCCATCCTTTCCAGTTTATTTCTATACTTATAGCAAAGGGCGTCCTTGCCAATATTTTAGGTAACTTGGCCTAACCACAGCACCATGCACAGTAGGAGATGAAGAAATAAATGTACATTTTGTGACCAGTCTCCCTGCCAATATACCAAAGCTGGGCATACTACTGGTTTTAAAATTTTAAATTATTATAATTTTGTTGGTTATGAATGGATGCTGGCACTTGCAAGTCCAGAACATCGCTGGAAAGGCAATATTAGAAGAACACTGGAGCTGATTTGCAAATGCTCTGTGTGTCTGCTGGCTAACAGTGTAGCTCACATTGCTCCACTTTCCATAATGGTAGCACAGCTGAATGATCTGCTTATCTTGTAGTGATCAGTTAGTACATTCAATTTTAAAAAGCAAGAGCTGTTTCACTTTTGCTTGCTGTCTTTCAGCCAAGATGTGGTTGTTTCACACAGTAATGTCTTTTAGTTTTACTTCAAGAAACATTTTTCCAAACCTGCATAAAGATTGACTGTAAATTATGGAAGGTAGACAAAAAGAATTAGAACATGTAATTCAACTTTCAAAGGAGAAGGTGTTCTTCAGACTGAGTCTGAATGTCAGTCCTGTGATCAGTTTCAAAAAAAACCCTCCTGTTCTCCTTTGGATTCAAAGTCTGTATTTGGACATATGTCACCAATTTAAGTGAGAAATCCTAGCAAACCAATTCCTGGAAAACAAGTAAAAAGTCACAGAATTTTGCATACATTTCTTAGATTCATTGGCCACAGAATGGGAAAAGAATCTTATTCATATTCTTCCTTCTTACAGGTGTGGTCTTAAGCTAGTAAAGGAACACCTAGACTCCAAACTATACTCTGAAGTAAAAATATTTGCATAGGAGGTAGAACCCCTTCAACCAAAGTGAATCTTATTTGCAACACCAACAAACTCATTTGCAGAGTATCCATGCTTTTGAGTCAAATGGATTCAAAACACAGGTTTTGAAACCTACTCACCAACAGTTAGATGGCCACCTTAATGTCTGGACTTTAGAGTGTAGGAGGAGAGAATATAAAGTCCATTATACTCAAAGCAAAACAAGAAAGCTAAAAAATCATGGTAACCGCCCTGAAAACACACACCAGTTGTGGGATGAAGAAAATAATTCACTTGGTGTCAAACGGTTCTTTGCTGAACTTCAAAACAAGAGGTGTGTGCAGACTTCATTTGGCATGCAACTTTTTCTGCCTCTTACTCTGCTCATTTGGGTTTATTTTTTCCTGCTGCTGAACCAAGCAACCAATTATTTGCATATCACTAGTTCATTGTACCTCTGAGCACTTTGCAACCCTTGACCACAAATTAGGAGGTTTCTCTCTGTGGGGACAGAGATGAGAATTATTTCTGCTTTTTTCAAGAAAAGGATCAATCCACTGAAGCCTCAGAGGAAATCAGCCACCTCAAGGCAATGGCTGTAGAGGAATTGCTCTTCCTTCACAGCTGGAGCATCTTTGGCTCTCTGATGGTCCTGTATGGGAGCAGTAGTATCTGTTGTGCACTGAGGTTGCCTTCTGAGTGAAGGTCTGCCATCCATGGACACTGTTCCAGCTTTTACTAGTACTGCTCATCCCTGACTTTTCTGAAATCTCTCTTTGTACGTTCCCTAGCCTTGATTGAATATCTCTGTGAACTTTGTTCATGTGATGTTTGGTCCTGCACAAATCATATTGAACCTTAAAATATGATACACTTGTTTGAAACTTTATGAGGTGAAAGGTGCTGATAAAATAGTTGTTTGCCTGTGGAGCTCTGCTGGGCTGGAAGGATAATATATTATACCTAGCGTAGCTTTCATTGCTTACTTTTGTAACAATTTCTTGAGTTTTATTATTATACAAAAGCAGGTTTAGGATCAGACCAGATCCCATTTAGTGCCAAATCAGTTCTTGAGGAAACTAAAGCTCAGTTTTTTTCCTTGCTGTGGGATCCATTCCCCAAGCTTTCTTCTGACAGCATGTTTGGCTTGGCTCATGTCATTGTAATTTTTTTACTTTTGTCTTCAAAGTTTAGAAAAGTTTTCACTACAAACATGACTGGAAAAATATATATTAGAAAATTTAATTATGTCAAAATTAGATGAGAATGGCTTATACTTTTTCCTCCTTTTATCCCAGGAGATAAATTAAAATAAATACATGAGAACATAAGCTCTCTCTATATATTTTTTTTCTGTTCCGCCCCTCAAATGATATACACGCAAATGATATATGGCTGAAACACTTCCCAATAGAGATAAAATAATTGAAGTATTTGTGTTCACTAGAGAAATGTGTTCATTTTACTGTCTGCTTCTAATAAAAGCATGTAGATGCATTTTACAGATTTGGGCCAGCTCATGTTGGTATAATCCCTCTAGACACAGCCTGGTTGACTAAGGACCTACTTTTTAGTCCTGCTGAGAAGAGCTGGTTGCAGCCTGTGGGAGTACCTGCTTGATATCCTACCACAGCGTCAGAACCAGTACATGCTATAGCAGCAGATGGTCCAGACGTGACCTGAAACATCAGCTGGTGACATCACTGCCTTACTTGCTGACCCGATACCTTAAGCCCCTACTTTCAAATCCCTAATTGCTTGCTCTTTGGCTGCTTAAGCTTTCTCTTTCCTTCTCTTGCTTTAGCAACAAGAAAAATCAATAAATATTTTTGCCGCTGTAATGTATTTACCTCAGTTACATTTAATGGCATACATTAAATTTCATTTTGCAGCTTTTTGGCTGTTTGGCACATTATCCTTGGATATTTAAATGCTCTTTAAAAACTATTTATTGACAAAGCAAAAATAAATTAAGCTTTCAGTCTGACAGCCGGATCTCTACAGCTACTGAACGTTACACTCCTGATTGCTGTACCTGGATCCATCAGGATACAGACAGAAGGATTTCTTCCCACTGAGGTGCTGGAGATGTTGCTCACTTTTGCAGCTTTCTACAGGTATTCTTTATGCCCCTGGGTAATGTTTTTGTGTTATAGGAACAGTGCTGGTCTTTTGCTGAAAACATCAGTGTTCTGTCATTTTACAGTAAACTACAGACAGGCATGGGGCTAAAACTGTCACCCTGTCTCCTGATGACACTTCTTAAGTCTGCCGAAATTGTTATTCTCCAAGTGAGATGAGGTAAAGGGAATGTACCAGGGACATTCAAGGGCCCAAGCCCCTCAAGCATAAGAAATTCTTATCATCTATGACCATTTAGGCTGCACTGCATCTCTTTCAAGGGGAAACAGCATTTGTTGCCTGAGTATCTCTAGTGAGGACTAAATTTCATGGTGAAACGTTCCAGTGAGGGCTGTGGCAAAATAACAAAATTGGGATTAAGGGAAGAACTTTCAGTATTAACTACATCTTGTTCTGACTGCTGTCACTTGCTTAAGGTAGTTCAGATATGGTTTTGGAGTACTACTCGTGGGCTTTAAATGGTATGGACTTTCTGCCACACATTATTTTGTGCTTTGTCTGTTATTCGTTGGACTTGAGCAACAAATTGTAAAAAGAAGGGCTAATGAATGCAGACTATCGATATCAGATTGGAAGGCTTGCTTGAGAGACACAATGTATAGCCATTGAATTGTATTTTTAAAAAATATGGGTCAGACTTCAAAACAGTTGAGCTACTGAACTAAAATGAGTACTTCAATGTAATGCTAATATGGTCTTTATCTTAGAGAACTTTGAAAGTGCATGATGAGCACTTGAAAATTACTCTCCTGTCAAGTCCTTGGAAAAAACTGTTATTTACAAATTCAAAATTTTAAATGGAAAAAAAACCTACCCACAAAGAAAAACCCAAAATACCCCCAAATACCCCCAAAACCCCAAACAATGTGCTGAATCACTGTATTAGTCAGTAATGGAAAAGTCTTAACATCTCCGTTCCTCCTTCTTTCCTCCAGCTTTTCATGTTGAGCACTATGCCGTAAGGTATGGGATATCCCTTTGGTCAGTTGGGGAGGGTTGTCCCAGCTGTGTCCCATCCCAACTCCTTGCCCACCTTCAGCTTACTCACTGGTGGGGCAAGATGAGAAACAGAAGCCCTTGATGCTGTGTAAGCACTGCTCAGCAATAGCTAAAACATTGGTGTGTTATCAACAGTGTTTTGGTCAAAAATCCCGAACATAGCATCATATGAGCTACTACGAAGGAAACTAGCTTTATCACAGCCAAAACCAGTACAAAGCTATTTGAAAACCTGCAAAAGAGTCATTACACATGAGAAAATTGTTCTGCACTCAGTGCCCTTATTCAAATTATTTGTAAGTGCATTTTACTCTGCACACACATTCATTTTGCAAATTAGGTTTACCAATTATTTTCCAAACTGAGGAATTACTTCAAATACAAAAAATGTCATATGTGGGGTTATTTTTGTAAACCCCAAAATGTGGTGTGTGGAAGTATACTGAACAGCTCCTGGCCTATTTCATCTTCAGAAGAGAAACAACATCCAGAGAAGAAAACAGCAACGTGACCAGTTCCAGGTCGAAGTCTTCTGAAGCTGCCCAGGTTTGTTTCCATGGGACAGATGGAGACTTGACAGACACTGCCAAGTGCAGATGCTGATTAGATTTCTTCTGCGCTGAGGTTTCCAGCTACTGCTGCTCTGGGGAAAGGCACTATGTGTTTGACAAGTGATTCCAGCAGCCTGGGAGTACAAATCTGAGTGTAAAAAACCCAATAACAGCCACATTTCAGTTTTGTTCTATTCAGTCTAAGAATGTTCTTTCTGCTTCATTTTTACGTTCTTCTCTTCTGGATCCACCAAGCTGTTTTCTTATCCTGAGATAGTCTGGGTTTTCTATTAGCAAGCAGTAAGAGCCGGTATTCCTTGTCACAGGCTCTGAGCCTGTGTGTTTATGTGGCACACAAGCTTTAAGAGGTTTATATGAGGACAAAGTTCATAACCTAATAAAGGTATTGGAGTATGAGTTTCTGAAGACACAACATGGAACTGTTGACCAGAACTGATTGCTTGGAAGCAAGCAGAGCAAGGTTTGTGTTGTAAAGACGTGTGAACGCGTGACTTAAAGAGACAATCAAGCTCTGCAGGGCTCCTGGGGTTCAGGTATGCTCTCCTGAGTCCTTCTGCTTGCTGGAAAACGTTCTTGCCTATCAATGGAAGATATATTTCCCTCTTGCTGTTCAGGAATACCAGCCTGTGTATCTGGATCTTGCAGCTCATGCCAAGGGAGGTACTGGGAATCTGGACGTTTCATAGACTCAAAACCTCGCCTGATGTTTGTTCCATCCTTCAGTAAGTAAACAATATCTTCTTATCTAGGGAACCTGTAAACATTCTAGACCTAAGCCAAAGTAAAGGAAAACAGTAAAATGAAGGCATCTATTGTCAATATTCAGGATAGAGAAACTGCAAATATTTGCAAAAGGCAAAGATGAAGAAAGGAAAAAAACAAAACAGGATTTACTCTGTTAAAAGTAGGAAAAAAAGTTTGTTTCCTTATGCATCCAGCTGCTTGCCAGGCATTAACCTGCCAGGGATTTTACCTTTTTGCATACTACAGGTCTCTGGCTAAAACCAAAGGAAAAACAAATAGTTGGTGGAGAATCTGATGGCTATAATCTGTCTCTGCTTTAAAATCCTCTTCAGGCACAAGACAGCTTAAATCTTTTCTCAATACAAAAGAAAGATATACATTGCTGGTAGCAAAGTTCAACTCTCTCCTGAATAAAAAAGAAAGGAGGACGTTTTAGGGAGACAGAATTTGGCCATTACTCTTCTGCAAAATAAACGGTATTTTACTGTCCTGGAAATGTCTCTTCTAGATATGGTGTCACACTTGGTACTTAATCAGCCAAGTAACAGCTCCTTGTCTCCTGATGAATACAGTCACCCTTCATGGAAAACATTTATTTATTTTACTCCCATATTTTCATTCATTTCCTACATTAGTATTACACAGAATAAAGACATTAAATGGGATAGGTGAATGTAGTTCATTACTAGTATTGATTGTATCAAGACAGAATGCTACTGACTTGCTTTCGGAAAACAGTGAACTGGGCAGGTAAATTCTGGATATATTACTTCTAAAATATGCCATAGCTAAGTGTCTGAATGATTTCAGTTCTCCAAGCAACTTCTGGAGTGGAGGAAAAAAGTTTATCAGGTTTCAAGTTCACACCATTTTTGAAGACTAATATTTTAAAATAAAGTTCTAACGTATAGAGAGTAATGCAATGAATGAAACCAAATTGTCGTGGACTTCTGGCACTTTATGAGAATGCAATAATTAAATTTTGATGAAACTGAGGTCCATAGTAATTTTTAAATTAATTTAAAATTTGAGCGTTTCAATCTGGCTAGAATATCTAGGAATATTAAAAGCGTAAGTGAACTTGCACCTGAAAGTTAAGCATTACAGAGAACTCCTGGCTGGTTGGCTGTTGCGAGCTCTATTTGCCATACCTTCTGCTGAAGGTGTTTTTGGGACAGTTGGGGTTTTCTGAGTTGCCACCCTGGAGTACTTGTGGCGTTTAGACCTGATCTCACAGGGCTGGCCTATCAAAGATGTTAGTTCTGACATTCTGTGTGTTGGTACTACAGACACCTAAGTAAGTAGCCTGTCAGAATCAGATCTACTGTTTCAAGTTCATTGGTCTTCTCCTGCAGACACTAAATATACATTCACCCATCTTTGCACATTCATTTATCTGTATTACACAAGCATCTTAAAGCAAAAACTGTTTTTCTCATAGGTGAAATCAGTGAGGGTCCCAGATACCACTGAGTATTAAACAAGCACCCTTGGCTGTTGCTTGCATTTACAAGATGATCAAGATCTCACTGTGTTAAGAACTATATGAAGGCAGAGTATTTTTTACTGTGAAGGGCTATCTTTTAGGCAGGGAGGGGGAAAGAACGAAACTAAGACAGAAGGAAGGATGTAAGAGAATGTCATTAAGGTTCAGATGGCCAGAACTAGGTGTCTCTGCCTCAGGCAAAACAGACTTGGCAGGGGGAATTTAACTTAATTAATTGTCGATTAACATAAATATTTAATTACTGATTCAGGCACTGAGAAGCAAAGGGAAACATTTAAACACTCCTCCCCCTTTCCCAAGCTCAACTTCAGCCCTGACACCCTCATTCCCCATGCCTGGTTCCCACTCCCATCATTTTCCCTGCAGGTTATACTCAGTCTTTTAGCTTAAATTGAAGGAAAGAATGGTATAACACTTCTCAGGGTTTTTTAGTATGCAGAAATAAATGGGTGAGAAAGAGCACAAGCGATTTCCTCTGAACTTCTGCTGTTTATGGGAACAAGTAGAGGTTCTAGGGTTATTTGGTAAAACACTGCACTCCAGTAAGAAAACTCCACAAATTCAGATGTCTGAAGCACACTCAGCACTCCCTGGCATTGTCTGGGGCCTAATATGTGCTTCTGTAAGGCTAGCACAGAGATTGTTAGGATCAGAGCAAAGAAGTTATTTAAGAATTAGACAAATTTCTTGGAGTTAACCCATCATTCTTCTATGACAAAATTGTTTCAATGAAAATATGTGAAAGATTCCTTTTTTCCTTTTCCTTTTCCTTTTCCTTTTCCTTTTCCTTTTCCTTTTCCTTTTCCTTTTCCTTTTCCTTTTCCTTTTCCTTTTCCTTTTCCTTTTCCTTTTTCCTTTTTCCTTTTCCTTTTCCTTTTCCTTTTCCTTTTCCTTTTCCTTTTTCTTTTCCTTTTCCTTTTCCTTTTCCTTTTCCTTTTTCTTTTTTCTTTTTTCTTTTTTTTTTTTTTTTTGGGGTAAAAACTTTTCCTTTTCCTTTTNTTTTTCTTTTTTTTTTTTTTTTTTTTTTTTTTTTTAGGAGACAAGAACAAATGATGGAAATCGCAATAAAATGTATCTATTTCAGGCAAACTAGAATGCAAGGTTGTTGTCTCATTCTGAGATTTAGATCTTAATTGTATTTGTGCTATACAAGCAATTTGATCTTCCATTACAAGAAGAAAGATGTGAGAATGCCATTGAGAAATGAAGGAGCATAAAACATCTTAGCCTGATAAAGCAGTGGTCTTTGGTTGCTGTGCTCTTACTAGGACTTACAAATGCTCAGTTTTCTGCAATGTGGTCAATCTGATTTTAGTTACGACCCTACTGGAGAGCAATAACCTTCCTTACATAAATAGTAAAAAGGGAAAGTGCTTGCTTAGGCAATCTGATGTTTTTGTAGTAAATCTTTGTCTAACCATGAAAGAACGAGGAAAAAGACCATTTGAAAGAGCTAGGAAAAAGTGGATGAACCCTAGAGCTAAATTCCCTTCCTCTGGTCTGAAATCACTACAACAATTTTCAGGCAATGTTCAAACTTGAAATGACTGGCACTTTGTATAGTTTAATTTCTTTTAATCCGTTCAGTTTATCGGCATCAATACCTTGAGTTTTAAACAGTTATTCCAAACCCCTGTTTAGACTGAATTTTGCTGCTTATTGTTTTTGTAACTGATAGTTTGTATACTAGAGAGTTTGTCTCTTCTTTTCTACTCAGTTATTTTCTCTGTTATGGTAATACATGTCCTAGTGAGCATTGTCTATTTTGAAAGCTTTGTTTTTATGTTAGATGTTACATGATCCAACCCTATGTTTCACTGGGAATCCAGCACAGACAGGTGGGTGTCCGTCTGGGTGGGTCTCATTACAAAATTGCAGCTAAGAGGGTGTGTTTAAATCTGCCTTGTGGAATATTTGATTTCCAAACACATCTTCTTCCAAAATGTCTGAAAACTGAAGGGTTTACACCAACATCATGGCTCTAATATTATATATAATATAAACATAAAGCCACCTTGTGTGCACAGCCTTATTAAGCTGTTTACAATGAAACAACATTTTCCTTTAGAACTGAAATCACCACTAAATGTAGTACAAATATTATTACTCACTTGATGCCTCTTCAGGGAAAGCATAAAATATCTCCATTACAAAATATATTAGTTCCACTGTACTTATCCGGAAAATATTACTATGTTTTGCAATTCTGTTATACTAACAGAAGATTGGCTTAGTGATCAATTTCTCATTTATTTGGTGTTTATGTTGTTTGAAATGATTGCTTCACATGCCATGTATTCTTGATTTTCTAAAGATTTCTCCTTTGTTTCCTTCTACTTAAATAATTTTTGTCATTCTTTTCATTGTCATGGGAAGTCTTGTGTCCACTGTCCTTTGAACTTGCTAAGACAAATGGGGATACTTCTGTATTAGGCTGTTCCAGCTATAGAATTATTATTGTCTTCTGTTTCTCACAAAGCGTCTTCCTACACATGTTCCCTACACGTCTAAATACTAGACTTAAAATAATAGAAGGGTTATAATGACCAAAAAAAGATATCTGCAGTAACTTTTATCACCAAAAGGCTGTAAAATAAAAATATAAATGAAAGAAGCATCAAGATAGTCAACCCCTGGTTAATAGAACGGCACAGAAAGTTTTGGCTATATGTTAAAAAAAAAAGAAACTTATTTCCTTGTCTTGCTAAAGAATGAAAATTTGTTACAGTCTTTTGGGTTTGTCCTTTTTCCTCTGCACAGATTTCCTCACCTTCAGTGCAAACAAAGACAGCTCCATCAGCAAACAGTGTGGTATTGACCTGAAGCAGAAGTTTTACAGCATGCATTTTACACTTCCAGGAACTTCTCTCCCATCAGTATGCAAAATGCAGAACAAACAGGTAGCTTGAAGGAAGGTGAATAATAACGAGAGCAATTTGGCTCTTGCTTGTATTTCAGGGTTTTGCTCTCACACTGCCAGTGGGACTGTTGAGAGTGCTGAACCTGACTGAGAAACAAGCAAGCAGGAGGAGCTGTGGCTGAATACAGTGAGCTGCTAAGAAGTCCACTATGTGCTCCTTCAAGACTGTAATCTTTGGGGGGTAGCCCTCCTCCCCACCTGGAACACTAGATGGCAGATGATTCCCTTGAGTCTCTGGACTACGTGTTTTGTGCTTCTTCACCACATGCAGATCTTCAACGAGTGCAAGGTCAGGAAGGCTCTCTGTTCCCTTGTTAAGTGAAGAAAAAACACTTCCACTTACTTTATGAATTTTCAGCTTGCTGTTAGCCACAGTAAAAACACAAAACTTTTTTGGCTACATTAAAAATTCTTAAAAAGTGACGCTGTAATAACTATAAACTTGTCTGTCAGATTTGTAGCCAAGTTATGATAGCTATAAAAATAAGAACCTGAATATATTTTACCCATTTGAGTGAAATCTGAGCATTGATATGATTATGTGATGCTCCAGGTAAACCAGTTCAGGATCTGCACCAGGAAAACTTGGCATAAGTGGTGCAGAGATCAGGAACCATGGTTTATTATCACTAGAAGAACTGAGATAGAATCATAAAATCATAGAATGGTTTGGGTTAGAAAGGACCTTTAAAGATCATCTAGTCCAACTCCAGGGACATCTTTCACTAGATCAGGTTTCTCAAAGTCCCATCCAACTTGACTTTGAACACTTCCAATGATGAGCATCCACAACTTCTTTGCGCAACCTGTTCACGGCTCACCACACTCATTGTAAAAAATTTCTTCTTTATGTCCAATATAAATCTACCTTCTTTTGGTTTAAAACTGTTGCCCCTTGTCCTGTCACTACAAGCACTGGTAAAAAGTCTCTCTCCATCTTTCTCATAAGCCTCCTTAATGTATTTCAAAGACAGAGCAAGGTGTCCCTGCAGCCTTCTCTTCTCCAGGCTGAAGAACCTCAAATCTCTCACCCTGTCCTCATAGCAGAGGTGCTTCAGCCCTCTGATCATTTTCATGGCCTCCTCTGGACCTGCCTCTGGACCCACTCCATGTCTTTCTTGTATTGAGGATCCCAGAGCTGGATGCTCCAGCTGGAGTCTCCTATGAGCAGAGTAGAGGGGCAGAATCATCTCCCTTGACCTGCTGAGCACCCTTCTTCTCATACAAATCAGGATACAATAAGGCTGTAAAAGATTCAGAGACAGGAGAAACATTTGCATGCTGATTTTTGCAGGTCTGCTGGTCTGCTGTGGAATCAGAGTTCTTTTGTATGTGTAAGTTGATTATCCATGTTATTTACAGGCCAGGAGGGTCCAAATCATAAAAAGCTGTATGGTATATTTTAATCCAATAAATGGATATATGCTGTTAGTAGTATGGATTACAAAAAATAATTTCTTGTATTTTCAAAATTTTAATTTTATACAAAGACTTATAAGTATTTTTTTATGTATTATTTTATATGGCTATTTATAGAAGTTTTTTTCTACGAAAGTAGAGAATTTGAGTAATAGAGTAGTTCACAGAATTCTTGTTTGATAGCATAATTTAAATGGAAAGAGGTGTTAAAAGGTTATTTTTTAAATGTAGCTGCACAAATGGGCTTTAAGAATGGACAAATTCCTAAGTCCAGATAAATACATTAAGTTGTATTCTTTCAACTAACTCAGTGGAAAAGAACTTGTTTGATGAAGACTCTTTATGGCTGAAAAGCAGGGCCTCAGAAAGCCAGAGCTATTTTTTCCATTCAGGATCCATTTTCTATCCTTTCAGTGAGGATGAGTGAGGAGATTAATAGGAAGAGACAGCAGGTCAACTCTTGGCTTCGGGACTGGTGTTACCGACAGGGCTTTGGGTTTTT